>CM065922.1:43529881-43957381 GCA_033439105.1 Magallana nippona | reverse complement strand
TAATACTACTCATGGTTTTAATTCTCAGGAAACAGAAACATAGTTGTACATTTGTAACTTGACCTCTTTTCAGAATTTCAGTTATGCGCGATCTTTGTTTCTCAGGGGAGATCAATACTACCAGATAAAACTATTAAACCTTAAATGCCAAAATGAACTGTCGTTACAATCACTTTAATTTTATAAAGGAAAAAAATTGCATTGGGCTTTTTGTTAAAATCTATGATATTCAGCAACATTTTATACTAGATTAAACTAGTTATATTCTTAAATCAATATAAACTCGTAGTATTGCTTATAGACTGTAGCCTAAAGATAAAGAGTAAGAATAAAATTATAAAAGAAGATATATAATATTTTATTTTTTATTCAAATTCATTAACTTTTATTGCATCCATTTGGTATACCATACTAATTTCTTAATTAATTTATTATACTGATACGTATATACATATTAAACAAATGATGCGCTCTTCCCAACGGTCGCATCGTACAACATATTTTAACACACTGTTAAAACACACATAATATTGCTGAGTAGCAGCACGTGGACGCTCAATGCTTAATATGTGAAAAAAGTGGCTTTGGCACGTGCATCATTTCGCCATGTAAAGTTTTACAAAAAATACCCTATCGAATATTTATACATGTACCACACGGACTAAGTTACGGGAAGTTAACATTTATTGACCCGTCAGACAGTAAAGCATTATATCGCATACTTATAAAACAATTTCCCCTTTTCTTCCCTGTGCAATACAAACCGAAAATTCACTTAGTACCTTTTTAATAGCGAGCGCAGCGGGAAGCGAGCTCTACTGGCAAGGGTGTTCGAAGAGAAAATTTGAACCAACTGCGCAGTGATTCTATGAAATTTTTTGGCGCGATAATCGGATACTCTGTTTTAATCGGACCAGCAGTTCCCTTTAGATATGGTTTCCAATTTAACTTCACGCTTTCACGAGAACCAGCAAGATAAAAATGATTAATGAATATGTAAATATACTGCTAATACAATATACTCACGAATAACAACACCCAACCTTTAACTTCTGTACACTTTCAATCAAGAAAAAATATTAAGTTAAAAAGTTCACCGGGATATGAACTTGGTTGGTCATGTGATCAAATCCCGTGAAGTCCGAAGGGCTTCTCAGAAGATTTGAGCACGTACCAACCAAGTTTATGGATAAACTTTTTAATATTACTGTTTATTACTTATATTTACGTTTGATAAAGACAAATCGTTCAGATTTATTAACGTAACCCTGTTTTTAGGCTTGCAATTATGCAACCGTCAAACAATAAGCGCGTGCGGTAATCATTGTGACGTCATGAAAAATCACGCAGAATTGAACGTTTTCTATAATTATATTCTATACGTGCATATGAGGAAGCATATTTGCAAATGTAAATATTCAAAATACAATCGAGTGACGTCACAATGGTTTGCACATTGATCTGTCAGAATTTTTCGGTGTCAGTAAATGTCGACCCACAATGCAGTTCCAAACATTGCATATCATCGCCTTCTCACGTTCTTGTGAGAATCAAAGTAAAACTTTTGAGAATTAGAAAAATGTATAATATCAAAAACGTCGTGCTTTTAAGGTAAATAAAATAACATACTACTCCTAGTTTTAATTCTTAGTGAAGTTTTAAAAAACCAGACGACACTAAACCGACGTGAACTTATACGTCATAATCACTTTAAATAAAGGGAAATAACTCTAACTGTAATGACTGATAACCGAAATTTGTCGGAATGATCGAAATCTTCTCAACATATTGCAAAAGCTAATGAATTAGGGCATTTCTTCAGAGATAGGAGACAATGGTAACTTTTATTCATTTGAGTGAAACCTCACATTTATTTTGTATACAGTGACTATATTTAGGTAACCAATGAATCTCAGGGAAGTCTTACCAGACACTCTCTTACCAGAAAAACTCTGCATTGAACATTATGTTAAATCTTTCTTCTTCAATCACAATCACTTATGGCCCCTGGGTCAGGGGTTCAGGTGAGGGTGGGGCCAATATGGCCATATAGTAAAATGTATTAAATTTTAGAAAATCTTCTTCTCTACTCCCATCTACATTTGTTAAAAACTAAATGCATGGTTGTAATGTTCATGAAGTCTTCTACCTGAATTACGAAATTCATGATCCCTGCGAAAGGGGTTCAGGCCCTAGGGCGGGGCAATTATTGTCATATAGGGAACATGTATTAAATATTAGAAAGCCTTCTTTACTCCTACACATGTGGGGAAAAACAAAATGCAGGTTATGGTGTCTACGAACTACTCTACCTTAACTGTGACATTCATGGCCCCTGGGTCAGAGGTTCAGGCCCTAGGGTTGGGGCCAATATGTCCATACAGTGTTAATGCATATAATATATAAAAATATTCTTCTCTCCTTCCACACATCTTTAAGAAAAACTGAATTCATAATTATGTAGACCAGGAAGCCCTCTGCCAAAATTATAAATTTCATGTCCTTCAGGGTATGGGTTTTGACTCTAGGGCGGGGCCAACATGGTCACATAATGTTAATGCTTATAATAATTAAAAAATAAACATCTTTACTCCCACACAGCTTTTAGGAAAACTAAATCATAATTGTGAAGGCCAGGAAACACTTTTCCAAAATTGTAAATTTCATGTCCCCCGGGGTATTGGTTTTTACTGATGAGGGAGGGGGTGGATGGAGGAGGCAAAATGTTTATTTAGCGTTAATGCATATAATGTTTAAAAATCATTTTCTTTACTCTCACACAAGTCTGTAAGGAAAACTGAATTCCTAATTTAATAGACCAGGAAGCCCTCTACCAAAATTGTAAATTTTCCGTCCCCCAAGGTACGGCTTATGACTCTAGATTGGGGCTAAAATGGTCATATAGTGTTAGTTCATTTTTTTTTCTTTACTTCTGCTGATACTTAATAAACACCTGACTTCATTTTAAGAAAGAAAACAAAGCACTTTACCAAAATTGTAAATTTAATATCCCCAAAGGTAGGGATTTCGAATTTATGGCGGGGCCAAAACAGTCATATAGTGTATAGGGTAGGGGTTCTTACTACAGGGTGTGGCCAAAGATGATCATATATCTTTAATTATAAATTAAGACTTTTTGCCAATAAACTAAAAAATGCCTGAACCAGAGTTACTGCTTACACCTTTGGTATTTCAACAAAGGTTATATGAAGTCCGTAAGGTATAGTTGAATTTTAATTGATAAGTAATACAAAGTGATAAGCGTACAATAAAATTAAAAACCTACTTTCATTTTCGATAAACAAGCTCGAAAAAAGCAAAAATGAGAGTAAGATGGTGGACACGCTTTGGCGGATCCAAGTCAGTGGGAGTTAGCATCAAAATATATACTTGCAATGAAATAATATTGAATGATTACGTAAACAATGAATAAAGTTATAAGGAACCTATTTGGATTATGCATAGAAGTTAAGATTTGAAAAATGTTGAATAAATGAAATACGGCAATTCGTTTCTTCAATGCGCAATTTTAATTATGAGAGATAGAAGTTAGCGAAGCGCGACCTCTCGCGAGAGAATGGAAAAGAACTTTCCAGAAGGGGGTAACCAAGAACGCGGTTTGACTAATTAACGTCATGGCAAAAAGTGTAGGAGTGGTTCATCATGCATCGCGGGCAGATAGTCATACCTTGGATGGGGCTCTTTGGTTAATTTAAAAAAGTTAATAAATAAAATGGAACAATTCGATGCGATTTTAGTTTTTAATGGAAAGATTTTTTTCCAGAACGGGGTGCTCAGGAACGCGGTTTGACTAATTTACATCATTCATGGCGGAAAGTGTAGGGCGAGTTCACCATCAGGCAGATGCTTTGGGTCTGACAACTTTAGTTTAAAATATGCAAATGAATAAGCATGTCTATATGAATAAATGATGTATGCGTTAAACGGGGGAATTAATTTGGGGGGGGGGGGTGACCACCTTCCCCAAATTGTATTTTTTTTTTCAGAACAGTCTTTCTTTATCTGAAATTCTCATTTGGGACAGTTATAATAAAATTATGGTGAAATTTGATCTAAAGAACAAAATTTAGAGACTTCCTTTAGAGGGAGTTGTAACAGTCTTTCCTTGCTTGTTCATTTGAGTTATCTTCCCTTGCTTGTTCATATTTAGTAATTAATTATTAAAAATAACGTAATTAAGAAGTTGTATGATTCAAAACGTTATGCAACTTTTTTTTAAAACAAAACATCCAGAACAGTTTTTGAATTTTCTTCATAAACAAATAGAAAATAGACTTGTTAATAGTAAAATAATAATTGGCTAGACAAAATCACTGATAAGCAGTACATGTACATGTCAAATGACTTTTGTATAAATGCCAGATGGTGGTGCTGAAACAATGGTTGGATATTGAAAAGCTGGAATATGTGAAGGGAGTAGAAATGATAGCTATCAAAGGGTTTTATATAGTCGTTTAATTGCCCAGTTTAGGAACGTATCTGTCTGGCCCCTGGGGATAGGGGATGAGAGGTTGTTTTAAATAAAATATGTATACTAGCCATCTTGTTTTGGTTTATGTATGATTACATACACATAATCCTATCTTGAAAGTTAACAAATATGGGAAAATTATTTCCTATCAGAGTCTTGCAGCTTTTTAATATCAGGTCATGCACTTCATTATGATATTAAAGTTTTTTGCCAAAATTATAGGTTTCATAGTCCTTTTTGAAAGATTTCAGACAGAGAGATGATCGTAATTACAATATTTTATCTTTTACTCCAGAATGAAACCTCATTAAATGCATATATCTCGACAGGTCTGTGTGTGATTATGGTATTCAGGTGACTGTTAAGGCCTGTTGGCCTCTTGTTTAACTTCTTGCGTTGTCTGCAAATGTCATTTATACCCTACAATGACTGTATTATCCTAAGGGTAAAGTTCAAATTAATAGAAGAGCCAATGTTACAGCCACAAGTGTGAACTTTGATTTTCGCTTGCGACGTTGCACTTTAACAGCGTTCAACGTTTGTGACATCATAATGAAACTCATCCTTTAACCTTTCAGTACCATGTGTGTTACAGTTGTAATATGTTTTACGGTGTGACCGTTGGGGCGAGCACAGAAGGAACTATACATTTCTCATTATTGTTAAATACAACCCGTCTAAAACTTAGGCTTTCTCTCGAAAACTTTTACCTCCGCAAGAAACCCGAAGTTATCAAACATATATTCCAATAGTGTCCCGCCCTAGGCTAATATACTTAAACAAACTACCACTAAGATTAATTAATGTAAAACACATTTATTAAAATATTTTGATAAATACAAAGCCGTTTGGGTTTTTCTTTTTTACGCAAATACAATCATGAATTATCATTCCTTTACTTTTTAATAATGATCAATAAAATCAGTAAACAATAAATTGCTTGTCTGTGTTATTTCTCATCTTGTTCCTTGTTGTTAACTGAGTTTTAATTATTTTCCTCTGTAACATCAATTTTGTTTTTAATTTTTTTGATTTTTGTATGCTATATCTGCGTAGAAGACGTGTGCCCTCCCCCTTTTTTAGTGTGTGATATCCCACTATTTAAAGGTTTGACCATATTTGCAACTAACAAATAGATATTTTAACAGTTTATTTTTTCTTCTCTTTTTTGTTTTGATTATTTATTACAAAATGACGTGGCTGCACATATTTCTAATAATTAGACTTATATTGCCCGACGCGAAACGGAGGCAATATATTCGTCTTAAGGGGGCTACAATAAACAATGTTGCCCGAAAACACAGCCAACATTTGTTTTGTTGTATGAAAAAATAAACCAAGAATTTAAAAAAGGATTTGAAAACAGATCGCCGTTATTTTCTCAGCTCAACATAGAATTCACGAATTCAATTTTGCGCAAAATTCATTTCCAAAATATCGTCTAAATCAAACGGTCACGGTGATATTTCGCTACCCGTAGGAATTAAGTTACAGATGCTCTACCTGATTTTACCTTACGTTAATTCGCAAATCCTTATATTCGTTATGATAGCAAACCGTCGCATTGCGAGTCCGTTGTTTACTTACCTTGACTTGTTGCTTATTATGACGTCACCTTGTTTTTCGAGTTTTTTTGCGTCACCGTTTACGAATCAGCAAATCAGAACCGATTAATAGAAATAGAGGGAATATTCTCTGCATATTATTCCTAGCCAGTCAATATTATATCGAGGGGGCCAATAAACTTGCTATTGTCTGAATAGTCAGTAAATAAGTATTTCATTATACTGAAAAAAAATTATTTGTCGGCAATGCAGATTTTTTTTTATGGTAAACAAATTAGAGATATCGGACTTTTTTAACATAGCGACTCGGATTACACCAGAGGTGTTGCGATTTTAAAAACGAAGGAAATCGAATGCCGCCGGTGAATAGTTTCGATGACTATTCCCCATGGGCAGATAGCACGGAAACTATTTCACCGTTAGATAGAATAGCATCGTTATTCGTTGTAATTTTTCATAGAAAATATTTACAGAGGTAACGTTATAATAAAAAAAAATATTGACCGGTTAATATTTTTCGGGCGAGCTAATATTCCAATTATTGACAATTCGTCTATATAGAGTTATAAGGTGAGAATATATTACTGAGTATAACTAGAGGTACTGTGAGCAAGCTCAAAATTGATACCCCCCGCTAAGAAAAATCATAACTCAAGTATTTTTTTCTATTATAGAAAATATTGGATGCTATCTATTTCACCGTCCGTGTTCTATAAATAAGAACTGCTCTATTTTTTAAAACTGTTAATGCTAATATGAGTAAACAAACCAATTTCTATTCTTTGAATTCCATTTTATTTCATCTTAACTGTAAATGCATGAAGACATTTGCATCCATATGTTAACAAACATGACTGGAATCAAACGATAATCCACATGCCAAGCACCCATTAAACATTTTGAAATTTTGGTATACCGAGCCCGAATTTTTTGGAAAAAAAAAATACATAAGGGCAGACCATATTCAGAGAGGTGGGCAGGGATGAGAATCTAAAAAATAATTTTACGTGGCCTGACACAAACAAGCTCTGTGACAAATTTTAGCTTCTAATCATTAATGCAAGACAAGACACAGACATTTTTAAACAATGACCTTGAACTTGCCCAAAATACCTTGGGTCAAGGTCATGATACACCTTTAGATTATAAACAATCTTTGTGTGAAATAAGAACTTCCAATGTTTCTCCATAAGAAAGATATGGACCAGACACGAATTTTGCACTTTCCCTGCCAGTGACCTTGACCTTGCCCGAATGACTTTCGGTCAAGGTCACTTCTTATGCTAGTAACCTTGACCTTACTTGAATGACCTTGGCTCAAGGTCATGACACACCCTTAGGTCATAAGCAATCTTTGTGTAAAGTAAGAACTTCCAATGTTTCTCCATAAGAAAGATATCGACCGGACAAGGATTTTGAACTTTTTCTGTCAATGATCTTGCCCGAATGACCTTGAGTCAAGGTCATGACACACCCTTAGGTCATAAGCAATCTGTGTGTGAAGTAAGAACTTTCAATGTTGCACCATAAGAAAGATATGGACTGGACATGATTGCACAGACAGACAGACAGACGGACGGACAGGGTGATTCCTATATACCCCCCCCCCCAAAAAAAAAAAAACTTTGTTTGCGGGGGGGGGGGGGTATAACAATCAAATTTATTACACACACCCATTCCGGCAATTTTCGGTTTTTATTACACGCAAATTGACAGTAAAGTTTATAAGAGACAACTGAATAGACAACATGCGATTTGTTGACAATACTCATATTAAGTATTTATTAATATGATAATGCATACCATTTTTCCAAATTACACCCTGTATCAGCCCATCACCAATATCAGCCCTCGGGCATTTGGCCTTCTGACTGATATTGGTGTATCAAGGTGATAGTGGGTATAATATGGATTATTATGTATTATAATCTATATACTATAGTTTGTCCCAAGTTATTGCTTCTGTCACTGTTTGATGTTTGTTTTTAATTAAAATAAACATACCTGTCAATGAAGTACAATTCAAATCGATTAAAGGGGAAAAGTCCAATATTTCTTCATTTACTGTTTATCCCTGGATAATTTTACATGAACAAAAACAAAAACCCTATGAAGATTCAAAATGGGAAATGTTTACATTTTTGTCTTCATTTGGAAGTACTCGGGATACCTCGCACAATTTTTTAACGTTATTATCCGGGGTACTTGATTTTGTTTACAATGCAAAATCCCCGTAGACTTTCTATTTTGGGGTTGTGTATTGAAACCTGACAAGTTAGAGGAGGCGCTTCAAAGGTTAAATCTTGGGATTTTTAATACTACTTGATGACCATCGTTTGAATCCAGAGGTATTTATAAATATAGAATAATTTGACCATCGTTTGAATCCAGAGGTATTTATAAATATAGAATAATTTTAAGAAAATGTGCGGCAAAAATATCTTGGGACAAAGTATAGCCCTCGGTCGTTGTATAGCAGTCCTCTAGCATGATGGCTCTCGGGCTGATATGCAGCGACTTCGGGCTAATATAGGGTGCGTTATAAATAATGTCATGTAATAATCTTTATCTTTGTCCGATTTCTTTTTTGTCAGCTCAACTCCTCTAAACTACAACACAACATTTCGTTACACGTAAGGACAATAGACAATAAGGACACAATATTTAGATGTGCATATTACCAGTAAATTCCGATATTGTTATTTTTCTAGATATTTTGACCATTTTGAACTTAGAATTTGGCCTTTCATTGAATGTTTTGATAAAGTTTGTCCGCAAAACTCTCAAAAACCGGTGCATAGAATTTCATGAAAACTTGGACGGCAATAGGAACACAATGCATATTGCCAGGATATTTTGATTCGTTCTCTGGGAATATAAGGCTTTTGAATTTAGATGTCTGATAAGTACTGATTTTCTTCTAAAACAATTTTTTAATAGCGCAACTCCACTTACACCCCTAAATCAAGTTTCATCAAACATGTGGCTACATGTATGAATGAAGACAAGTAAAAAGAAATTTCAATATCATTAATTTTTTAAGTATTGCCCCTCTATGTAATTATTTTATGTATTTTGTGCATACTCTGTTATTGATCAGGTGCAGAATTCTTTATTTTATTACAGTTGGTAGCAATTCTTATCATATCCCTATTCGAGCAAAGACGATACAAATCTGATATTTGTTATGGAAAACCTGGACTACCATTGTAAGGGTTTTTTTTTTATATTTTATCTATCTGTTTAAAATAAAATACATTATCCTGAAACAAAACAAAACAGTCAGAACATTGATCCAATACTATGATTTAGAACAGTTAAAGAATCAATGTTTTAAAATTATTCGCAGTTGTTTTCTTTTTACTTTGTCTGTATCTTTTACAAGGGTCTATAGTATTTATGGAATAACAAATGAAAAGCTTGATGAATTAGCATAAAATTAATGTCATGTCAATTTCTGCTTTGCTTTTAAAATTTCATTAAAGGCCCATCAATTTTTTGGATGGCACATCTAACTCAGTTGCCAACGCAGCCGCCTTTGGTTGTACCTTGGAACATATCCTAGTATATGTGTTTTTTGGCAAAATATCAGTAAACAGATGGTTGTTCTGTAAGTATTGTTTTACAAGATCTGAAATAGTATACACTGTACCTCAAACAATGATAATATTTATGTACAATAATCATATTTTTATAATCTTTTCTTATGCAACAAGACACTACTCGAAAGATAGTGTTCAGTTTTATATTAAAAATTACAGCCATAGTTTTGTTCCTTCTGACGTTCTTGGTTGCACTGGTGTTTTATCCCATATTTGCCTGTTTGAACTCGTCATCAAGGATATTTGGTTCTCTTGTCGGATTTCTGTATACGTTTCTGTTGTAAGTTTTAAATTTCAAAACATCTCAACATATTCATTCAGAAATACTGAGTATTGCCTTGATAAGGCCCAAATAAAGGAAACCATAGGAATTCTTTCATGATTGGCCAATAAGACTTTTTAAAGAAACTGTGTGTAAACAATGTAATGCACAAGTCCATTATGTTTAATTCCATAAAATTTACTTCTTCAAATGTCTAATGATTGTATTGATTATCGATCTTACTTTTTTTGTCAATATTTTAACATTGATTTTGATTAATTTTTGAATTCTCGTAGAGCATTGGTTTTGTTTGCAAGAGGCTATTTATGTGAAGAATCGAGATGGGTAAGGAAACCAATTTTTTTAGAGTTTACATTTTTTGAACTAGCATAATAAAATTGTTTACAGTACATAAATGATTTGTGTTTGATATAAAAAAAAAAAACGGAACACTATTGTATATAAAATATATGTGTTCATTTTAAAATTAGCATTTGCAATTGATGAAATCTGGAAAATCATTTTGGATTTTTTTTAATAGTGCACATTGAAACATGATATATATAGCAAGAATAACTGAAATAGATAATTTCATTACAAATTTCGATTCAATACATTACTGTAAATTGCAATTGTTCTGAATATATTTGTATTTGAAATTTAACAAACAATGAGAAAGGACTCGTGTATGTGAACATGTATGTGTGTTCGGGGGGGGGGGGGGGGGGCTGATATTTCGCCTGTATCAAATCTATCAAATGTGTTGTAAAACTGTGTTCATCTGTTTATATTTTCAGTATTGGGCTCTTCATGCTGTTACTCTCGTCAGTGAACTCTACATATTGATTTTGTTTGTCTATCGATTTGTCACAGCAATCCTCAAAAAATCGAAATTTGTAAGAACATGTTCGTTTATGACAATCTTGTTTAAATTCTATGAACATTAAATTCTATCCAGTGAAATGTCCATGGTTTCTGTTATGCAAATTCAGCAAAAAGAACTCCTGGTAAAGATTGACCAAGTAATGTATGTTAAGAAACTTCTGGTGGCACCCAAATCAGAAATGGAGGGAAGCGATATCAAGTAAATAATTTTTACTTTTCTTTCTGTATGTACCATTGTATTTCCCTTGATTTTCTGTTAACTCTCTCTCTCTCTCTCTCTCTCTCTCTCTCTCTCTCTCTCTCTCTCTCTCTCTCTCTCTCTCTTTGAATTTTTTTTCTGTTATGAGAATCCTATTTCATTTACCAGAGATCGGTGTTGTTCTAAGTTCTAAGTGTTGTGAACGTTTATCACAATTAAATTAAATGGCAAACAATCTGAAAAAAATTCTTCAGTTTTACACATATTTGACCAATGTATATTTTTAATTATGTCTCCTCTTTGAGCATACCATATTGCTTAGTATTATTAGTATAAGTTTGTTATTCAATATGTATCAAACTGGGTCAATTTAAACAATGAATTTTAATAATAGACAAAGAATCCTTACGTATTCGGGGACCGTTTTGGCAGAAGCAAAGCTATGTTGTCTTCACAAGAGCCTGTATAGGTGTACAACTAGGACTCTTGCCATCAATACCATCGTCCTTCTTGTGTTTTACTCGGTAATAATATAATTCTTTTGCCGTTTTTATGAACTTCATAAGCTTCATACATCTTTTAATATCATTTTATTTCCATTATTGTATCAGATATATAAAATATAAATGTCATGTTTAATCAAATTATATGATAAATGAACGATGATTTATTTGTAGAATTTTCTATTGACGATTTACGCTGGAGAGATAATTGAGAGTGGGTTGTCCTACTTGGCAGCTCTTGTTTCCTCTCACCTTTTAAATTTTTACCAACATATTGTCATTTTATCTGACGTGATAAGAGGTAATTTTGTAATTGTTAAACAACTCTATGCATTACATTTGTCACAGGAAAAACATTCATTTGCAATTTATGAATTATATGTCATTGCATTAAAAAATAGTATTAAGATACATTTTATATCTTTTTATTATATACCCATCAGTTTTCCTTTCTTGATACTGTCAATTTTACATTTTACCGGCTAACCACACTGTGGTATTCCTATTCCGTATCACCAGTCTCTGAGACTAATGACATAGTACACATAAAATAGCGTCTGTAT
The DNA here is from genome assembly GCA_033439105.1 of Magallana nippona. NCBI lineage: Eukaryota > Metazoa > Mollusca > Bivalvia > Ostreida > Ostreidae > Magallana > Magallana nippona. The sequence goes on along the minus strand of CM065922.1, from coordinate 43,945,310 downwards.
TTTAGCTCATTTTAAAAGAGTTCATCTAAAATAGCTTTGTTATATAAGTAAACGTCTTACAACTGATTTCAAAAAGTTACTTTTGTAATTAAAACTTATAAATGGACAAGGGTATATAATAAATTTATTATTATCACAATAACTTGATCCAAAGAGACGGATCACGTCGAGTTGCCAGGCGCAGATCACCAGATCTGTTGATCCGCGCCTGGCAACTCGACGTGATCCGACCCTTTGGATCAAGTTACTGTTATATATATATATATATATATATATATATATATATATATATATATATATTGCCTTTTTGTAGTGTCATTGATAATCAGCAACATTCTCTCCGCTGTTTATCTGATTGCCAACATGGTTCTAATCTACCGGTCTCAGAGACAACATCTCATGAGAAGATGGAGAGGAGACAGATCTTTTATTCCCATTCAATGCAAACTTGATCCCTCAGAAATGCTGGTGAGACTTAATTTTTTTCTAACCTGCAGTGTTTGTAATGTAATATTATACACATTTTGTATGCAGTTGCATTTCAGAATAAGTTAACTCGATGCAGGCATCACATAAGGTTTCTTTACAGGTACAGTTTCATGAGTTTTTGGAGAAACGAATTCAACTTAAATTGAAATGAAAATTAATTAGTTTGCATCTGTAGCTAAAACAAATCACATCCACCCTAATTGGCAAATTATCAATGCAACAATAAATAATGATTTCTTAACATTAAAAAAACTATTTTGTGTGAATATGTAATATTTTATTTTTTTAGGTAAAAAATTTAATGTATGCAGGGCACCAGGTTTCATACCTTATTGCAGGTTTGGCATGATTTGATGACATTAATATAATTAAAGAACTGTTTTTCATTTTAAAAGAAATGAATACAAATAATAAGATAATATGATTGATAGTGAATAATCTATACAAGGTCTAGTGCAAATATACGTACAAATGTTCTAGTTAATAAGAGCAAATCAATATGAAAGAGACCAAGGCACGATTTGAAATTACAATTATTTTTTTCATTGGTAATTATATCATTTTACTTCAACTGATAGAATTGTTTACTGGTCATTTTGAATGTTTGACCAAATTTTAAATGTTAAAATCAAATAATGTATTTTGAAGAGGTTACTTTTAATTGTCTTTAATGAAAGGACTCAAACTGATTCAATGAGCCTTTAAATAAAATTATCAAGCGAGATAGCAAGACTCGAGCTTGGTTTACAAAACAAGAAGTCTTAACTGTATTTCTCGCTTGTAACTCGATATTTGACAATTACATTTTAATGAAGCATTTGAAATACCTTTTAACCGTTCTATATTTTCAAATTGGAATAAAAAAAACCTTTTGTGCTAAAATCATGTCTAGGTTCATATAGAAAAATATGTATCACATAAATGTTTTAGAAAAAAGAAACTGCAATCAAAAATAACCCAGGAGATGTTTATTTACAATATTTCTATAAACACTGTGCCGATAATTATGACAGTGCCAAGGTGGCATTTTTGCACCCGTCTAAGCTGCATATATCGAAAAATACAAATATGTCATATGATAGACCATTTCTTTAAGAGTTTACAACCACCTTTGTTATCATTGTATCTCACCTGTCAGGTGAGATATTTACCTTTATAAAATAAAATCCTACAGGAAATATAAATTTTCCCATAGGAAAAACAATATTCCTATAGGATATTTGAAATTTCCTATCGGATTACAAGAACTTCCTATAGGAATTTCAACTCCGGTAGGATTTGATAAAATCCGATAGGAAATTTTAATTACCTATAGGAAAACTACCTGTCTGAATCAAATTCCTACAGGAAATACCTTTCTCCCATAGGAAATATAATCCCTATAGGATTTTTAGAAAATCCTATAGGATTGTCAATATGTCCTGTAGGAGAATCATTTCTCCTACGGGAATTATCATTTTCCTATGGGATATTAATTTTCAAAGGTAAATATCTCACATGTCAGGTGAAACACACTAAAAACAAAAGCGGTTATATAATCTCTAGACAATGGTCTATCATTTGGTATATATGTATTTTTCCGAAACAGCTACTTAAGCGAGTGCAAAAATGCCACCTTGGCACTGGCATAATTATCCGGCACACTGTTTATAATAGAATGAAGATATTACAAGAACTTGTTATAAAATTATCTCATGAGAATAATTAAATATAAACGTGTTACATTATACATTTTTCCCAGGTTACCTTCTTTCCCAAATAGTGGTGTTTGTCTCCTGCCTCTTGTTTTCCTATTTCCTTATTTTACCGATAATGAAAAAAGTCCCAGAGGAGTTTCTGATACCGCTGGAATTTGCTTTGTAAGTGTAAAATACACCTTTACTTATAACCTATCCTTGTCTAAATGTTAATTGTAAACTTGTTTGTGTCAATTGCTGATTTTTACAGACCTGGTGTGATCTTTTTGTTTGTCCTGAGATTCATTCTTCGATTCATCAGCAGTCGTGTGTTCCTACAAAATCATTATCTAAGTTCTAACAATGGCAAGCACTGGGAAAAGGCATTGGCTTTGGATAACAGGTAATTTGAATTGCGATAAAAAAAAATCACTTTACTATCAAATACAGATTTATTTTGAATGTTATATTATACAAATATTGACTGAGGTTGAGAGCAACATTGATTATATTAGCCCCCGATGTACAAAATATTGTCCGACGCGAAGCGGAGGGCAATATATTCGTCCCAAGGGGGCTAATATAATCAATGTTGCCCAAAAACACAGTCAACATTTGTTTTGTTATATGAAGAAACAAACCAAAATTTAAGAAAGGATTTGAAAACAGATTGCCGTAATTTTCTCAGCTCAACATAGAATTCACGAATTCAATATTTTGCGCAAAGTTCATTTCCAAAATATCGTCGGCATCAAACGGTCACTGATGATATTCCGCCGCCCGTAGGAATTATACGTTTACAGATGTTCTACCTGATTTTACTTCACAGTAATACGCAAATCCTTATATCCGTAATGATAGCAAACCGTCGCATTGCGCGTCCGTTGTTTACTTGCCTTGACTGACTGCCTATTATGACGTCACCTTGTTTTGGAGTCGCGAAGAGTTAATTACGTCACCGTTAACGAATCAACAAATCAGAAGCGATTAATTGAAATAAAGGGAATATTCTCTAGATATTATTCCTAGCCGGTCAATATTAAAAAAAATATTGACCGGTCAATATTTTTCGGACGAACTAATATTACAATTATTGACTATTCGTCTATATAGGTTTATATAGTGAGAAAATACTACTGAATATAACAAAAAAATATGCTGAACTTAACATAGAAGAAAGGACAACAACAGCAATTGAATAAAACTGTTGCTTTTGTTCAGTAACATATTTTTAATATACTCTTAAATGTTTCCAAAATTAATGAACTGTAAATGAATAACATTCTTTTGAGACAATTTTCTTTCATTTCATAAATAATGGTTGTAAACGAAAAATTATGATAAATGCTATGGTATTTTGAGGCAACAATATTAAATACTTATGACAATTATTTGAATAAAAAGCAGCGAATGTTCATAACCACAAAAATATCTCTGTTTTATTTGCACTTAATGTATTAAACTTTCTTTCAAAATTTGTTTGTTTACCTACATCCTTCTTTCGTATTTGTTTAGGAGGATCTGTGTTTATTGGTAAAGGTAGGGGTTTATAGTCTTACTCGAAAAAGTAAATTGCCTCGCACAGCTTCTACATTTTACCCCCTGGCGAGACCTGTACAATCCAAATCATCATCAACTCCCTAGGGAGCATACACGCAGAGCTGCCAAATTAAGGCGCTAATGCTATTCATTCACATAGCCAGCTCGTCTCATGTGCCAGGAACCCATATTAACCCCTGGGTGGAGAGAGTGCACAAGTAGAGTAAAGTAACTTGCCCAAGGTTACAATGTTACCGCGATAGCGACAGACCGGACTCGAACCCAGGGCCACCGTGTCCAAATCAGTCGCCGCTATTAAATGGGCCAACACCTTTATTGCTTAAAGGCATATTGTTTATTTCGGCTAGATTTCTAAACTAAACATTCTCAAAAAATATTCAGACCAGTCAATATCTATATTCATTTCGTACTTGTTACTGGACACCAAATATCCCTTACACCTTGATTCAGCAAATAACAATTATCACTAATCATGACTAATGATGCCGCTTACGGGAATGCAAAATTATCGGTTACACCGTTTGTTTAGTTTTTGGGGGGTTTTTTTGGTCAAAACTATAAGTATTCAATTTGTTGGCTGTTCATTAAATGTCCAATTTATTAAATTTGTATTTGAAAAAGGACCGATTATAAAACTGTCCAAAATGTCCCCTTTATTCATTTCCAAAGATTAGTAAACGTTTTCTTATATGTTGAAGATCTAAAGTTTTTACAATTATCATCACCCTGCAAAAACATCTATCAAACTTTTTTTTCAAGAAAGGATAAAAGTTGTATTATATTATTTGTAAGCTGTTGCCGAGGAAAAACAATTTTCTGTACAAAGGGTTTCATGTTTGTTTTTGTTTTTTGTTTTTGTTTTTTCAGACGAGTCTACCAGAACTTGTCATTCTTCTTGTTTTTCTACTATATCCTGACTGGGTTGTACCGATGCATATTCCGTGTCCTGACTTCTATCTGTATAAATACATTCTACGTTGCACGCATGGACAAACCATTACTGATTCCAGGGTTTGAACGGTTTGACATAGGTATATTTCTTATAGTTTTCAAATTGATTATTGGATACTTATAATATTATATAAATTATGTAAATTCTCTCAATATATGATTATATCAATTAAATGCATTGTGACCCCCGTAATTTCATAAGAATTTATTTTACTGCAATCGTATTCGGTGAAGCAATCTGCATCTATCTTTTACCCCAAAAAATGAACGTATAGAAACCATAACTCTTTATTGTGGGTACATATTTTATAGAATCTTACATACGTATATATGTATAGGACAGTACAAAGATTTAATGATTCTAGGAAAAAAATCTAATACGTATTCTATTTATCTTAGTCCTGTAGGATTTCAAAATATCAAAGTAAACATTTCACAATGTAAAATAACTGATCAAGAAATAACTATATAACAAGAACAGTTATTAAAATACAGAAACTTCTTACACACATTAGTTATAACCCATGTGATAATAATCTCAATTTGATTATATTTTATAATTACTAGGGTACATGACTTACCTTGGTTTCTTGGAGGTTGAGATTCATCAATGTCACCCAGTAGTTGTAATCAGCTGTGATCTTCTGATGAAATCTGTGAATCACTTATCATTAAACCAAAACAACAGCGTAGAGTCACCTATGGAGGCATATAAAAGGAAGAAAATGTCCAGAATATACACACGAAAAGTTAGAAACAAGTGGCAAAAGATGAAGACATTAGTCATGAACCAGAACCTCTGTAAGGAATCGAAATCAAATGTTTCTTTTCAGCCACGTCCAGGCAAGTTAAATTTGGTTCACTAAAGTGTTTTGATTAGTTTTTGTCACTAGTTTAATTTACTTAGCGATTACTATTTGTTTAATCTGCACTGTTATAGTATAAGTGTTTTATTTGGCAGATTTTATTTGAGTTATAGTTAAGAAAGCAATCCTGTAAATGTGTTCATTTTTGAAAGATTTTAATTGTAATTTATGCAGATTGTGTTCTAAAGAAAAGTAATTGGAAAATGATATTTACTACTGTTATCATTAGCATGGCCCAGGTATGAATATCTAAATATGTGCTAATAAATGAAGTGATAACAGTCATCTTAAAATCATCATTTTATTTTGTAACATTTATTTTTATCAACATAAAACGTCTTTGAAATAAATTGGATAAACTATGATTTCATCAATATTCGCTGAATACCAATTTTCGTGGAACAAGTTGTTGAGTTGATCCACGAAATTAAATATTCATCGAAGTGCAGTTTCTAACAACGCATTGCATTGATAAAATCATTGTCCGCGAGTGACCGTTTCCGAAAATTTTTAATTTTTTAATAAATCCACCATTGAATATTAATGAAACCACGGTATTCGTGTCGGTATTTTTAATTTCTTGTAATGAATTCATTAAGTAGCATTTCATATTATGATTGTAGCAGAGTTTTGATATGAGGCTAACAAAAAAAACCATGGTACATATGTGTCACCTTTTTATAGATTTTGAAGATGTTTCCTTTGTATTAACATTAATAAATTACAATGTATGTACCTAAGTTTATGTTCATATATTGTTTAATTAAGGAAACATGTATTTGTGGTGAAGTATTTTTTCCTGATCTTTTCCTATTGAAAATATTTGGAAATAATGAACACTGTTCGTTATCACCACATGTCATGCTACTAAGTAATCATAAGTATGGGCTAAGTATTGACATTTTGAAAGATGATAATTAATATATTGAAAAATGTCTGCCGCGAGAGAATCATCTTTTGTATAGCATGCATTTTTAAAAACATTGTATGTATTTGAAATGAATTGGTAATATTAATGACAGTATTCTTAAATTAAACTAACATTACATTAACATTTTACATTCTTTTTTCGTTAACTATATATATATATATATATATATATATATATATATATATATATATATATATATTCAGGATTGTTATTTCAATTTTTTCAACAATACATATACATGCATTTTATTCAATGGATCAGAAATTCGTTTTGGTATTAAGATTTAGATCGGGAGAGCTACTGATGTGTTTTCAAGAATTGATCAACAGTGCATATTATACTCATCACCTGTGACATGGTTCCAAGATTCACTAGGGAAACCAACAATATATACTTTGTTATTGATCTCTAGGCAATCTAATTTAAATTAGACGTTCTGAATACACTACTGAGAAGCGGTAGCGGATTTAGATCGTCTAATTTTTATTACTGATTGATCTCTAGGGCACTTGCTACTATTTTTCAATACCCAGGGAAATTCTAATGCCACTGTACGATCCATTTCAGTGTATGATTTGCACATGTGCGATTATATAACAGTACGACACAGAGTTCTACAATGATCGATGATTTCTGAAATATGTGTGCCTTGTTCTCAGTCTGGTTTTGTTTCGTCATCAAAATGACATTAATGTGTGCTACATTTATATGTATAAAAACAGATTGATCGTTTTTCAAGCAAATCATTTCAGAAGACAAGGTTATGGAAGGAAATATTCGTTTAGCAAATGGAATGACTTATAACAAACTATATTACGGTTTTCCATCAATTTTCATTGAATCTGTTAACATAATTCAATTAAACCGTGCGTTATGTTAGAATAAACTGTTCATAGAAAACAAATAGTGTCAAGCAATCCTAAAATGGACGGATGTAACATATAGGCTGGGACAAGCATTAGCATTTCTGGGTTGTTGTTTTTACTGAAAAGATTTAATAGCGAATTAGTAATAAAAATAAATTAATTCTTCAAAATAAGAAAAAGCTTTCCGCAATGTAACAAATCATTTTGATTTCAAAATTCGACGCTTACCTCTCGGACATCTATTTGTTTTCTTTACATTTTCAACTCGTAACCTGAAGGTTTCAAATCAAATCTTTATGATAAAAAAATTATATAAAACACAACAGAATTTATATTGTATTCTCTGAAGATTTGACTTGCTTAAAGGAATCAATAACAACATAAAGAGGTATAAATAAAATTTGAGTGATTTATTTTGAAACTGAAGGCAGTGTTAACTCATATTTTACATGTAACGTGAAAAAAAATATTAAATTCCCCTGAAAAAATGTAGGAATAAAGTCAGTACTGGTTAAATAATATTTATTCCATAGAACAAACAGCACAAAAAAGTTCTCTCCCTTCCACATAAGGTGGGCACTTCAAGGAACCACATCGAGCCTCTAAGGAATAAAACAGTCTACAGTACCGATCAGACCCAACCTAACACCAAAGTAAACCCCAACTAAACCCCGGGTTTACTTTAAGGGTTTACTTGGGGTTTACTTTTGGAAAATTTGTGTCTAGTTGGGGTTTATTTTTGGTCCAATCAGGGTTTACTTTGGGTTTACTCCGGGTTTGCTTTTGGGGTCCTCTTTACATATTGAAATGTGAAGATGATCCGTCTTTTATCTACTTATCTTACTGCCTGTAATTCCCACCCCTTGTATAATGTATAATCTAAATACATATGTAGCGTCTGCTTCAGGAGTCTACTTCTGATCGGGGTTTACTCTCTGGGTTTACTCTGGGATTACTTAGGGCTTACTCCGGGTCCACTATAGTAAACCCGGAGTAAACCCAGAGTAAACCCCGAAAGTAAATCTAGGGTTTAGTCTGGGTTCACTTTCTGTTAGGTTGGGTCTGATCGGTACTGTATCATCGTTATTTGCACGACCACCATGTAAAGTATCTGGATGCTCGTCAACACAGGTGTACATTGTACCAGATGTATGGTCATAAAATCCCGCCATTAAGTTCCTATGATACTCTAATTTTCATCCTTTGTAACACGTTTTTCTGGCTTAAACAATCATTAAATTCAATGCACATAAGATTGTATTTCTATGCAGAATTAAAAATTAAAAACAACGTTTATCAATTAGAAAAATTATTACAAGTATATTTATACTTTGTCCATAAAATAACAGATAAAAAATTTTCTTTTAGAAAATTCTAACTTACTTTTTTTTTTATTTCGAAGAAGACAAACAGCACGGTACATCATGGTTCAAAAGCATGCGCAGGTTGCTGGGAGAATCGTTTATTTCGTATTCCGCACCATAAAGAAAAGCTCTGACTGTGCATTCCCGCCTCAAAGCCTCTACTTGGAATGCTCCTAAAGCAGATGACAAATGTTCTGACATATATACTGCAGCATGTCTTCACAATTTCCATCGTTTGTTACAGCCCGTACTTCCATCACAAAAATCACAAGATTAAGAACCAAAATCATCTGCAGTACAGTTAAACACTTAAGGTCAAATCCACTTAATGATAGCTTAGTTCTATTTTTGGTCAAATATTGGAAAAATAATTTTCGCATGTTTGAATTTTGAGGTATAATCATTTTGTGAGACTTTTGGCAAATCTGCAGCATCCATGTTGCATGGATATTAACTGATAATTAACTCATGAAAAAACTAGTAATAAATCTGATTTACGTGTATCTAATTAAAGCTACGTGTGATTTGTATGGGTAAGTGTGCTGTTTATGAGTGCGCTTACATGTGCGTGTGACTCATAAATACACTAAACATAACCCACGCACCAAAGATAGCATGGATATGTGTGCGTTTACAAAAGAATTTCATATAGAAAGAAACAAATAACATTTTTGAAAAGTACACCCTTTTTAATATATTTGATTTAAAGATAAATTCAGTTACACCTTTTTAACTAAAAATAAAACATGAAAATAAAGATAATAAGTAGCCCACAACACAATTTTGACTCATATTTTAAATAAATCGTTTTATTATTGATGATAAAGTTTCATCCAATACAAACATGCCTTTGCAAATAAAATGCGAGAATTTCTAAAACGTCAGTTGAACAAGCAAGTAATTGTGAAATTGTATAACATTCGTAAAGGGGTTTCAAAACTGACCCAAAAATCATTATATGAATTAATCCAGAATGGTACAACTGCGCAAATAACTGACAACATGTGTCGCAAGCTAGCAAGGATGTTTCTTTTTTCAAAAGTGTTTCGCACGCACAGTATGTTCAATTGTTTAATTTTAGATGTTTAGTATAAAATATTAATTTTATTTTGATATGTTAAGCTTTTTCAAAATGCGTAGGTTTAACAAAGGCATCTGCTGTTGTGGCTTCTTTGTTGTAATATATATAAATACTTGCTGATATAGACGCTAAGTGATAGTTTAAGGATTCATAAAGGTAAGTTGATTTTGACAATTTAAAATTTATCATTACATTTTCTCATCCGTTTATCTGAATCGAACCAATTTCATGTTTTATTTTAAGTGAAAAAGATATAACTGAATTTATCTTTTCATGAAAAGTATTAAAAAGGGTGTACTTTTCAAAGATCTTATTTGTTTCTTTCTATATTAAATTCTTTTGTAAAAAAAAAAAACAAATAACGCACAAATATCCATGCTATCTTTGATGTGTGGGTTATGTTAGTGTATTTATAAGTCGCATGCACATGTCAGTTCATTCCTAAAAAGCACACTTACCCATACAAAACACACCTATCTTTGATTAGATATATGTAAATCAGATTTATTACTAGTTTTTTCATGAATGTCATGCATGCAAAAAGTTAATTATCAGTTAATATCCATGCAACATGGATGCTGCAGATTTACCTAAAGTCTCACAAAATGTATATACCTCAAAATTCAAACATGCGAAAACAATTTTCCCAATATTTGACCAAAAATAGAACTAAACTAATATTAAGTGGATTTGGCCTTGTGTTTACAGAACTAATATTGTATTTTAACTGTACTGCAGATGATTTTGTGTCTTATTCTTGTGATTTTTGTGATGGAAGTACGGGCTGTAACAAACGATGGAAGTTGTAAAGACATGCTGCAGCAATATCTAACAGGACATTTGTCATCTGCTCTAGGAGCTTACCAAGTAGAGGCTTTGAGGCGAGAATTCAAAAGTTTCACCGACCAAATAAAAAAATCAGTGAACGCTATTTTAAAAAAAAACAGAGGTTGATGCACAAAAGATGCGAGGTATGATACATATATCAAATGTCGTTGAAAAAAAAATATATAAATATCGTAATTTTACGAATACGTTTCTTACATTATTGATTATTTCAAGAAGCCAAAAACAGTAGCGTTGTTTACACAAGATGGGGAAAGAAAACATGTCCTTCGAATGCTGAGTTAGTTCTATCAGGTAAAATCATTGTTGAATCCACTTTTATTATTTCTGACACTTTCAAAAAAGATATTTTTCACAGCTGCATTTAAAGACTTCAGTCCAAACATTGTGGTTAAGTTATTTAAACACAAATGTAATAATAACGTTTCTCTGATTTCCTAAGGCTTCACTGGCGGTTCATGGTACCGTAACAAAGGAGCAGCGGTTGATCTACTGTGTTTACCAAGAGATCCAGAATGGGGAAAATACATTGATGGAGTTGATCGGGTCAGAGCTTACGTTTTTGGTGCGGAATACGAAACATACTACTCTACCAGCATCCTGCACACGGTTCAAAACCAGGATGTACCGTGTGCTGTTTGTCTTCTTCGAAATAAATCCGTCGTCAAAATGTTTCCAGGTAAGTTAGAATTTTCTAAAAGAAAAATTTAAATATCATTTTTTTGATCTGTTTTTTATGGACAAAGTATAAATATTTGTAATAATTTTTCAAATTGACAAAATTGTAACTTATTTGTGTTTGTAGATGAAAGTTTTCTCGTTTGTTTTTATTTTTGCGCAGTAATACAATCTTATGTGCATTGAATTTAATGATTTTATTAGCCAGAAAAACGTGTTACAAAGGATGGAAGTTAGAGTATCACGGGAACTTAATGGCGGGATATAATGGCCATGAAGCTGGTACAATGTACACCTGTGTTGACGAGCATCCAGATACTTTACATGGTGGTCGTGCAAATAACGATGGTAGACTGTTTTATTCCGTAGAGGCTCGATGTGGTTCCTTGAAGTGCCCACCTTATGTGGACGGGAGAGAACTCGTTTGTGCTGTTTGTTCTATGGAATAAATATTATTAAACAAGTACATGTACTGACTTTTTTCGTACATTTTGTTAGGGGAGTTTAATATTTGTTTTCACGTCAAAATGTGAGTTAACACTGCCTTCAGTTTCAATGTAAAATCACTCAAATTTTATTTATACTTCTTTATATTGTTATTGATTCCTTTGAGCTAGTCAAATCTGCAGAGAATACAATATACAGTGTTTTATATACTTTTTTTTATCATGAAGGTTTAATTTAAAACCTTCGGGTTACGAGTTGAAAATGTAAATAAAACAAATAGATGTCCGAGTGTTAAGCGTCAAATTTTTAAATCAAAATGATTTGTTACATTGCGGAAAGCTTTTTATCATTTTGAAGAATTTATTTTTATTACTAATTCGTCATTAATTTTTTTTCAGTAAAAACAACGACTCAGAAACGCTAATGCTTGTTCCAGATGACATATTACATCCGTATATTTTAGGATTGCTTGACACTGTTTATTTTCTATGAACAGTTTATTCTACCATAACGCACGATTTAATTTAATTATATTAATAGATTCAATGAAAATCGATGGAAAATCGTAATATATTTTGTTTTAAGTCATTCCATTTGCTAAAAGAGAATTTCATTGCATAACCTTGTCTTTCTGAAATGATTTGCTTGAAAAACGATCAATCCGTTTTGTATACATATAAATATAGCACGCATTAATGTCATTTTGAAGACGAAACAAATCCAGACTGAGAACCAGGCTTACATATTTCAGAAATCATCGATCATTGTAGAACTCTGTGTCGTACTGTTATATAATCGGACATGTGCAAATCATACACTGAAATGGGTCGTACAGTGGCATTAGAATTTTCCTGGGTTTTGAAAAATAGTAGCAAGTGCCCTAGAGATCAATGACAAAGTATAACCTATTTTCTTAGTGAATCTTGGAACCATGTCACAGGTGATGAGTATAATATGCATTGTTGACCAATTCTTGAAAACACATCAGTAGCTCTCCCGAATTTTAATACCAAAACGAATTTCTGATCCATTGAATAAAATACATGTATATGTATCGATGAAACTTTAAATAACAATCGTGAATATATATATATATATATATATATATATATATATATATATATATATATATATATATATATATATAATGCAACAAATGACATGATTAGACTAAACTGCAAGGTGTGTATTAAAAGGAGTTGGTAACTTGGATACTTCTAGAGCATAAAGATACATACATGTAAGAGAAGTAAATCGATTAATTGGTAATAGCGGGTGTATGGATGTAGGTTATATACCCTGGTAATTTGCATATTTTATCACAGAGAACAAACTATTTATTTAAAAACAAAAAATGAATGTATTTCGATGAAAACCAACCCAAAATGAATTAATGAATAAATGAAAACAAAATATATGAATTGAGATAATTGCTAATATTTCTATAAATGAGTTCAACGATGCATGGCTATGTTTATTTATCACCCCTAATGGTTGGAGTATCTAACAGCCCAATTCACGTTTTTCTACAGTAGGTTTTGTTTTCTTTAAAATACACACTGAACTGATTATGATTTTAAACATTTGAACCTTTAACAATATAAATATGTATCCAAAAAATTGTTTTAAGTAATAATGGTTAAAATACTATTTTGTTTATATCTCCTCTTGGTCGCTTTAGTTTTTATAAAACTTCACAATAAATTGGACAAGGCTAAATTCAAAACATGACAGCCGGTAATAAATTCATCTCCCAAAAGCCGTTAACCGATATCAAAAGCCGTTATATCGAAAGACTGATAACAGCAAAAGAAAGACCCTGATGTTTTTCTCAAGGCAGACCCCTGTATTTTCTAGACAGACTGAAGGCCATGTTTACATGCTGGTGTTTTCCCGAATATTTGTACTACACATATGTACCATTTTCTCACTCTTTAAGATGAAACTGAGGGGCTCCCGAAAAGAATATTATATGACTAAATGGGGTGAAACATAGGTAAATGTATTACTAAACGGTTAATCCTAGGTTTTTAGTTTGTATCAGGGTATGGTCACGGGTAAATTAGTGTAGATGCATATAATTTTGAAACCGAACAAATAATTACAGAATGCTTATTGTTTTTCATTATTGGCGCAACTACTAATCTACAGTTTTCAGTTTGTTACACCTTAAATTAAAGGGTTAAATAGCATTTAACTTGAACAAGAACATGCCTTTTTTTGGAACTAAACATAGACTACGTGACATGTTATTAAATTGAGTTTGTAAAACAATCCCTTGAATTTTAGTTCACGTGTGTGATAGCAGGCAATCTTTGTGTTATATTTTTGTGCTAGATAGGAATGCGAAATTCGTAGCAACGGGTATATTTACTTCCGGATCTTCTGATAAAATTGGTAAAAATCAATGAAGAAGGTTGATAAAGGTATGCTGAACTTTAATTTATATCCTAAATATGTAACCAAACTCCATTCATTCTACGTTAAAGCATATTGAATATCTCTGTACATGATGTTACGTACCAAAAACTTTTAAAATAAGTTTTTTTTTATTTTAAAAGTGTTTTAAGTGTTAAAAATTAACAAAGAACAGACAGCAATCTGAAGTGGAGAATTCAAGGAATTTAAAAAGAAAGCAACCCTATCCCCCCCAAAAAAAAAACAGGAGGTAAAGAGGAAAGTTGTAATTTTTACTTCGAAATTCGTTGATTTAGGTAAGTAATTCGCTAATGTGCACCCCGTAAGGCATAAAACAGTTTGTTTACTTCACAATTAGTATTGATAGAAATGAGTATTTTCAAAAAAAAAAAAAAAAAAAGCTCCAGCGGTGTCATACTAATGTAGTTATTAAGGTTCATCAAATGGTCAAATCCCTTTTATTTTAAACAAACTCAATCTGATTCAAATGTGTCATTTTTGTAAAAGACTTTCAAAACGAAGACGTGCTTTGGTTGTTACCTCTTATGAAAATGCATTATGCACGACTTGCATAAACCAGTTTATTGCACTCAAAATCGAAATATATTACCATCGTGCAAATAAATAAAATGAGAATTTGGATTTTTTTTTATTTTAAAGATGAATTATGTGTGTATACAAACATTCTTTGGGTTTCTTTCCCTTCTCGTAGAATAAGTCTAGAGATTATTTGTTTAGCGATTCCCATCCACGTAAGTCAATACAAACGAGTTTAGGTAGATCTTTTATTATTGTTGTTTCCTTTGTTGCATATTTACGCAACTACATGTATATCACATGTGTTATCTGTGAATTCAAGGAAACCAAGTTATATAAATTTCAAACTTGAATAACGAAGCAAAGTTATCTAAAAAAAAAAAGTTAAAGTTATGAAGTAACTCATTTATATCACATATAATGCATATGCTTGTTCGTATGCATATATTTTTAATCATTTTATCCATTTGAAGCTTATTTTGCATACAGACAATTTGCAGTTTTAATGTTATTTTGATAGATAATTGTTTTAATTCTGATATATATGTTGCATTAAATGCTCTTGGTTTTTTTTTAAATATAAACGTTATAAAGACAAATGGTAACTAGTGGGATTTTAAACGAATTTATATCTTTATCTTAATTGTGTTGAAGAAAGCCATTAGTTGATAAAAGTTAATAATCGTTTTAATTCTGATATCTATATTGCGTTGAATTATCTTGGTTTTTTTTAAATATGAAATTTCTAAAGACAAATGGTTACAAGTAATATTTTGAACAATTTTATATATTTTTTAAGTGTGTTGAAGAAGGCCATTACATGTAATTGATAAAAAAAAACTGCATTGTTCAATGTGAGGAAATTTCATCGTAAGCATATAAAATATGAATTATTTATGATCTTACTACAATCATCATTTTATAAATATTAAACAAGATAAATATGAAATGACACAATGATTGACTAATGATAACTCAGTTATCGTAGATGAAAACGATTCATAATAAGAATAGATAAGTCTTGACCAAAACAGGGAGGGTCAATGATTCGCCCCACCCTCCGCCCACCACTCACCTTACACTGATGGTCCATTCAAAATGTAACGAAGATGGAGTGACATCGCTCAAAATAACCATAAATATTTAAGGGTCTGACATCGGTTCGTGAAGTCCATGTTCTAAAGGAAGCTAAAGTGGATGGATAACGAAATAAAATCCATGCATATTTAATTTTAAAGGTAGAACATGAAACGAAAATATAGTTTATAAAATTAAAGGTAGTTTTTTTTTTTTTTATAAAAGGTGTTTTGCATTTAGGGCAGACATTTCAACTTACCAGTAGCGTTTATATGGATTTTGACTTTGTTTGCGTATATATACGTATATGCGTATTTTATGACTAAATGTCTGGTTTAGGTTTACCTGGGTGAACATCTGGTTTAAGGGTTTACATTGTTACTGTTCTCGCAATAATTACAAGCAGTTGTGACCGTTATCGTCAATAAATCTATAATACTCAAGTCTAATTTTCTCTTTTATCATTTTTATATCTCAATCTACATCATAAATTTTGTCTTTGATAAATTAAATTTTAACGAGCCCAGATGTCTCTGTTTAAGTTTTATTAATGTGTGTTGTTCTGTTGTTTAGGTAAGCTCGTATATTCACATCTCGAGTCATGGACATTTTGATGAGTTTTCAATTGTTTAAGCTTATCTGTGTAACGTTAAACATCTCTCACAAATTCATACTTTTTAGAAAAAATTGAATAAATGGCATGATATTCTCTAGACTAGCTTTCTTATAATTGGTCGTGTAGAAAAAAACCCTTTTAAAGGCCAACTGGACTTTTCAAGGACCACTT
The DNA here is from genome assembly GCA_033439105.1 of Magallana nippona. Classification (NCBI taxonomy): domain Eukaryota; kingdom Metazoa; phylum Mollusca; class Bivalvia; order Ostreida; family Ostreidae; genus Magallana; species Magallana nippona. The sequence continues at coordinate 43,928,736 of CM065922.1, read as the reverse complement.
TGTGATTAAAGACTATGTCTCATTATTGGATCCTACATGTAGATGCTTACCAGCGCATATACTTATATCCCAGGTATTACATGTGCCGTACTGTTTTTTATGAAATGTTTTTAGAATTCAAGGCAAGTTACACTTTTTTGTTATCGTTGAAACCTAATTCCCTTTGATTTTAACTAATCTGTTAAAGATTTACCTTTCGATAAAATATAATGGTCAATTTTTTGGATCGAAGGTGTTAACGAGCCCATAGATCAATATCCTTGTTCTAACAGCATTACATGACCCCCCCCCCCCCCTCCCCCCACTATTATCAGACTAGCTTTATATGATGGTCGTCGTGTAAACCCCATTCCATTTGAAAGTCAATTGCTCTCTTCCAGAATCAATTTCTGATCAAAGATGAATGTTAGATCATGGGATCCCCAATGCTAGCCAGCCAATTGTATAGTACCGATGATTTGAAATTTTCATATGAACTCGGGTAAACCAAATTTCTTTTAAAAGTCAAATGACAACCCTCTGATTAAATATAAAGGTAAAGTTATGCGATTCTGGATGTTAATCAAGCAATTGAATTGTAATTATGTTTTAACGGTATTATATGGTATATCAATGTGTTCACTTGGTTGGTTTTGCATGTTAGTGGTCGCGTAAACCAAATCCTTTTGAAAGTCAAAAGTAATGTTCCTGGTTTACTTTATGAGCGAAGAAAAAGATTATATACTTGGATCCCGGATGTTGTTTTAACTTTTTATAATTTGTTCTCGTCATATCTTTATATATATATATATATATATATATATATATATATATATATATATATATATATATATATATATATATATATATATATATGTAAAGATATGACGAGAACGAATTATAAAAAGAATATAGGCTAGCTTAACAGTGGTCATGCCACTTTTGAAGAAATTATTTCTACTGTTCACTGTTCCATTTGACAAATCAAATCAGTACATGTATATGTTATTTTAATATTCATTTCTATTCGAATGCATGTATTTCAGATGATTTAAATTGGGAACCAACGAAAACAATTCGCTATTCTTATTCTAGCAAATAGCGAATAAAGTTCCTGACTTCTTAATGTTGTTTGATTATAGTTCAAATTCTAATTAGGACTTTTAATATTCAATTATTTCAGCTCAATGTTTATGCATTGGTTCGAGTTATCTTTGAGATTCATGATACAATATGACGTATATAAGTCAAATATGTGATTTATAAGCTGGAGAAACATATGATTTTCTAAAATTTAATTTAGTAAAGATGAATAAAAGGCAAAATCGGATTTGAGCACGTGACCTGCGGTTCATACCCGATACTTAGAGCCACTGAACTATGCATATGATGATATTCAAACAAATTGATCGATACAAACAATTTCACATAGTATTTAAATCGCCATATTTTGTCGTTTTTGTCATAAAAAGTCATGATGTAGTGAACTACCTTTAAGCTAAACAAATTAAGATCTAACTTGTTTGAATACCTTCTAAAACTTAAGTGTAAGATATATCAATTAATGTTTTCATCGTTTTTTGCGTCTTTCTTAATACTTTAATATGAGAAAAAATTGTATGATCTTAAGCGGTTCATTTTGTTAGCTACGATAATCAAGACCGCGGATTGTACGGCTGATATCAGACATCTATATGTTTAAATAACCTTTACATATATGAAATGTATTTTTTTTTAAAACTATATATTTTATTTGTGTATATAAGACTACGTTCGACGAACCTTTTTCCAATTATTTTTGATAAACTCAATATTCTTTTATTTCCTTACACTTATTGCCTTCAGATAACTTTTTTACTGCTTTATCTATATTTAGCATCTATTTATCATTGATAGTAATGTTGGTAAGTTGTTTTGGAAAAAATTCACATTTTTGGCAAGGCTAATTTATAGGCTTACTAAACGACTTTTTTTCTCACACACTGCAGCAGATATTTATACTAATAGTTTTCAATCATCTTATGCATTTTTAAAATTGTTTGGAAAACAAAACGTATCTTAATTTTATCTATATACGCTCTATATAACATTTTAATAGATTAAATGGTTTTATTTTCTTATTATGGACTTTCAAGCAAATTCAGTTTAGATCAAGGAAATGAAAAAGCCTGTGAATACCATTGCCAGTAACAGTGCCACCTAGTACTTATACGGAAAGTGTTTCCCTATTTTGTTAATTTCGCCGGTCCAATTTTATTTTGTTTGGATTTTGGGTTTTTTTTCTTAAATTAAAGCAAAAAACCAAGTGACTAAACAAAATGTGTGCTAATTTTATAATTAAAATTAATATAACAAACACAGTTAGGTATTAGATATATAGTTTACATTGGCCACATGACAAAGAATTCAAACATGAATCCTATATGCATGTACACATTAATTGTAGTATTTTACACTTCTATTTTCAGAATTAATTAAGGTAATATTAGTATTTAGGTTGTTTTATCTGATTGTACTGAATACATGACATTATATTTTAAGCCGTTGTTTATAAAAACAAACTTATCTTTTTTCAAGACGAGACTGTAGAATAAAAGAAATATTATCTAGCAAAATAATTATATTTGTAGAATGCCTAACTATTCTGTAAATTCCACAACAACTGTACCTGTGTCGTCTGCTGACAATGAACTGTGCATCCAAATTAATCAAGGAGTTCTTTGGGGATTTTGGGTTTATGCGGTATAGAAAGAAAGAAAGATGGAAAGAAAGAAAGAAAGAAAAAGAAAGAAAGATTAGAATTTCAATGTTTTCCACAATCGCCTTTATCTAGCAAGAATACATCTAAATTGACCCAATATCCAAAAAACAAAAATCAATCGAATACCACATCTCTCTCTCTCTCTCTCTCTCTCTCTCTCTCTCTCTCTCTCTCTCTCTCTATATATATATATATATATATATATATATATATATATATATATATATATATATATATTTATTTATTTATTTATTTATTTAGTTATTTTAAAATTTCAATTCTTTGCTTACAGATTGTAGCAATACTTATTATATCTTTGTTTGAGAAAAGACGATGTAAACCTGAAATTTGTTTTGGGAGACCTGGACTACCTTTGTAAGTACCTGTTGTATGTGTGTGGTTATTATATTCAGTTGTGCTAAATACTTTATGAAAAGTAGAACATGCGTTTTGACCATGTAACATTTATATGAAGCATAACTTTGAATAATGCATATTCAAAATAAAACTAATTAACTTTTTTATGACTGAAACTTAAAAACTGATTAAATGCATGTTTTTAATTATATAAACGAACAATTCTTTACTAAATTTAAAAAAAATCCTTTAATTGTATATACTAATTGGAGTGTGTAGATAACAATATCTTATTTCAAAACTCTACCCTACATTACATAAGCTATATCATTACAGGCCCATCAATTTTTTGGACGGTACATCTAATTCAATAGCCAACGCAGCAGCATTTGGCTGCACCCTGCAACATATAGTATCCTTGTTGTTCTTTACGGAATTTAAAGTAGATAAATGGATGTACTGTAAGTAATGTTCGACAGCAACAATAATTATCCAAGTGAAGTAAAGTTAAACATGTCTTTATTCTCGCCAGTCAAATAAAAGAAATCACACTACAATACACAAAGCATATATGGAAAAAAAGAATAAAAAAACAATAAGATTTACGCTTACATACCAGCGAACTTTATGAACTTCTATCGTTCTCATGAATAATTATTATCAATTCACTAATGAATAAGCAAAACTCTTTAGATATTTGGAGGTATGAAAAATGACGATCATGTTCTGAAAACATGCTGTTGTTGCTAGATGCATTAACAGGATTGGTGAGATTTTATCTAGGAAAGTGTGAAAAAGGCTGATCGGTCATGGTCATTTTTAGACCATGAAGTAATACCACTTCCGTTGAAGTCACAGAGTGGTTGGAAATTTGAAAACAAAGCGATTGAAAGCTGAGTTAGAGTATACTTAGCATTTTCAGGGGAAATTCTATCGCACAGTCAGATTCAAGAGCATAATGTTTGTTCTTACACATCATAGGGGCAAGCTATTTTAGTTTCTTTTACGGAACAAACCGGATAAAGATCAGAAGCAGAATGAGTTAAATTTGACCCGTAGATCTGGTAGATCTGAAGGCTAATATGTTGACCACCCAGCCTCCTTAAGATAGAACATGAATTATTTATGAGAATGGGAAACGTTCAATGAGTTGGCTGATCATGTGTATCTGATACTGATTTGATATAATAAATATTGTAAAGCTTTAGGCGCTTGAAGTATATTATTATTTATTGCAGCACTGGTGTTGTTCCTGTTCTCCTTTATTGTTGCATTGAGTTTTTATCCAATTTTTGCCTGTTTAAACTCACCATCAAAGGTATTTGGTTTTCTCGTTGGATTTTTGTATACGTTACTTTTGTAAGTTAATATATGTAGTTTACTTCATTAGCTCAGTAAAAAGTTATGGCTATGCATAAATGTGTTCCAGGAGAATAAGTGTAATCAAGATAACTGTTTCAAAGGAAATTCATTAATATAACACACATGTAAACAAAACAAGGTTCTAGCTTTGTTTACAAAACAAAAAAAATGAGCTCTGTATTTCGTTTCTAACTCGACTATTGACATTAATAATTTGACAAGCATTTTAAATGTACTATTATTATAGTTAACGATTTCAGACCCCAAAAAAAGAACAATAAAAATTATGAGCTAAAATTATGTCTAAAAGTTTTAAATATTCTGTTTTTATCAAAAAGAGTGCTTTTATTTTCACATTGTCGGCAAGTCTTTTACAATAATTTAAACTAAAAAAGATTTGGTGTATAAAAGTTTAACGATGGGAAAGAAAATAATTTTAAAATTAAATTGATTTTCTCTGATAAAGCTCTTTTTTGACCAATATCAAAAAATCAATATCAATTATTTTTATAATTATCATCTCGAAGAATTATTGTCCAAGAAGTATTCAGATAAATAAATTTTGTTTAGGTTACCTAGTAAAAAATGTTTAGTTTGATTATGTCTTAAGGTAATTATCTATACGTCATAAAACAACGCCTGATGTAATTCACGAGTTATTACGTCTTGTCCGTGCCCGATGTAATTGATATCTAACGTTAAAAGGTATATTTTAAAACAAAGAAACGAAGCTGACTTAGACGTTGATTTAAAACAAATATATTAAAAATCCTGACGGCAGCAATCAATTATGAATCAGCGGTATGAAAACATTTTGTTGATTGCGTATTCGTTTTGAAAATATAGACCGCTTACTTTTTTCCTGTATAAACATCATTACGTTGAAAGGTTGAATTTAATTAGAATCTTTGAATATTAATCCCTAAACATAAACATCCCAAATGAAATCCTGAACGAGATCGATTCCAGTGCATAAGGGAGATGAACACGCAAAGGGAAATGATTTGACGCACTTGTTAATTAAGCTATATCATCTTTATTCTATTCGCTGCAGCGAGCATAAATACACTTTCCCCCAAAAAAGTTTTTAGAATTAAAACTATACGATGATGAAAAGTTATTTGATTTTTAGAATAGTCTTTAAAACCAGTAAAAATAGTTGAATAGAGGTTTTGTCTCGAAATCATATAGGTATTTAATGTTATCCACGTATGTGACTGTAATTTCTAAATACCGATCTCGACCCATAATACTTATCGATATCCAAAGAAATCTTAGGCGATATATTTAAATAATACAGATCAATCAACAGTTTGTTCATATCATGTTTTCTATTTAACAATAAGCTAAACATATTTTTTAGAGTGATGAAATAATAAACCTGTGCACAATTTAATTTTTATTGATCTTTTTTTTAAATATATGTTTAATTGCTTTTACCAAACATACGCGTACGCCCAATGTGATTCTGAAAAGGCCGGTACTTTGGATAATTCTATTTCCAATTGATTAAGAGCCTTAAAGGGTTAAACAGTGTCAATATTTCAGAGAATTCTGAAAGTAAATAAAATTACAAGAAATTAAATTCTCGTTGAAAATCTATTTCATTTTATCTCATTTGTAGGAAAAATTATTTATTTTTTAATGTATAAGCAAGTGTAATCTAAAATTGTTGTTTTGAAAAATAAATTCGTTCATTTTACATCAGTCAAAAGATGATTTTCTGAAAGTCAAATTTCAGGCTTAGGCTAATATTCTTTTTGCATGAAAAAAGCACCATTTTCTGCAATCAGTTCTATTTTTAGCATCTGCCTAGCTTTTATAATACCGATGGACCAGCTAACTGAGTACATTTGATAAGAATATATCCTCATATACATGTTTGAGAAAAATGAAAAAATGTATGTATTTTATTTCTCTAGTGGGGTATGGATCATTACCACCAAGCTAAATCATCCACATTCATTTAAAATTGATTCGTTTTTAGCTCACCTGATCTGAAAGCTCAAGTGAGCTTTTCTGATCACCCGTTGTCCGTCGTCCATCTGTCCGTCCGTCCGTCTGTCCGTCTGTAAACTTTTTACATTTTGAACTTCTTCTCTAAAACTACTCGGCCAAATTCAACCAAATTTGGCAAAAAGCATCCTTATAAGAAGGTGAATATAAATTGCAAAAATAAAAGGCCAGATTGTATTCAGAGCGGTGAAAACCTCGAAACTCTAAAAATGGGGGGTGCGTTTTAAAAAATCTTCTTCTCAAGAACTGCTGAGTTAAACTTAACGTAATTTAGCATAAATCGTCCTTATGAAAAGGAAAATATAAATTGCAAAAATTAAGGGCGAATTATGTTTCAAATTTGAGCTAATTACAAAAATACTAATAAATCGGTTTCGTTATCCCATATCTCGTAGACTGGCAATTTCGTACGATATTGACTAATCATATGACAGGCATTGCCAGTCTTTCGTACGACCACGCATCTCGAAAACGAGGTTCTTTGTTTAAAGCAACCGTATTGGATGCATGTTATCAATCCTACAAAGATCAATATGTTTGTTGTGCAACAGTTCACGAGCGAATATAATCTATAAAACATGGAAGATATATTGCAATTAGTGCCGATTATTGTGAAGTAAATTGAGGTTAAATATTTCAACGCGTTGTCAATTTCACTCGTGACGGTGGTTTTAGCTTGTTTTCATTTTCGTTTCATTTTGCTTTTTAACTTGGGGAACGATCGCCTGTATTCAGTATTCTGGTATTTGGAACATAGACTTCGGTAAATAGGCAGTTGATTGTTTGCCTGCAAAAATGATAAAAGCTGATGCATTGACAACGTACTAAAAGACATTTCATTCAATTGGTAATTCGGTATGATTTCTGAGCAATTGTTGGGGTTGCAGTGGTGATTAATTCAATGTGTTTTGTTAAAATGCCTAGCATTTTCTAGAGTCTATTCATTTTAAACAGACATTAATTTCGTTGATGGAGATATGTAGGTATATATGATTTTAAAAATTAATTGTGCTCTTTCTGATTAAGTGCATTTTCCCTCTGTTTTTATTGTTTATTAATTTCTAATTGAGTGTCAACAAGGACCAAACAAGGGGGCGACTTTGGTTGAAATAATCGATTTTTGATCGGTAACTTCGCCGGAATTTCCTCCGAAAGAGAATTTGAAGTAGCCATGTATTCCGAGTTTATAATCGTGTAAATTAACTCCAAAGACAATAAAACGATGTTTATGTAATTGAAAAGACGTTTTCATAGCCTCAGTTAAACCCTGTTGTGATTAATCACCCGCAACTGTCTTATCTTTAGAGGTTATAAATACGGGTGATACAAACACATTCCGTGTATTGAAAATTACAACCGATATTTACTACATTCGGTGTTGATACTACAATTAGTTGGTAACTTGTAATAAGTTAACAACTCTGCCAAATTAATGCAAAACCGTTTGTTTACAGTTATCTTCAAAATTAAAAAGATCCTCTACCTAACTGTTGTAATTGGGTCATAGGGTAGGACTAATTCCTCCAAAATACACCAGTGCATAAACTGATTTTGTGTCACTTGGCTAACTCAATTACAAAACATTTTATCTATATAATGTATGAATACATTAAAAAAATGAAATTAAACAAATTGGATTAAGTTTTTAAAAGTTGCCTATAAGTCTACGACTGACGTTGAAATGTTTGTTGATCATTAGAAATGTCTTACTATAAACATTAAATACTTGTGTACAGAAAAATCAAAAGGATGATGTGCTATAACTACTTTGTGGGATCCCTTCTCATTTGATGAATTATATGAAATCTGCAACAATTTTGGTTGTTTTCAAACGAGTAAATAAAAACGTCTTTTAAACAGTTCTGATACATCATAATTATGAGGATATCTGCATTATCATTATTTTTAAGAAAATATTGCAGCAGAAAATCATCTTGGTTTGTAGCCGTTTGTTGTTTTTGAGGAAAGATGAAAATAATTGATGGGCCTTAGTACAAAAATGATACCTGTATGCCTGACAATACATTGAATTATATAGCTTTTTAACATATCACGTGACAACACTTTTCAGTCGAATGCTTTCATTGATCAAGTGAGTAAGGTTATAAAACGTCACACAAGTTTACACAGGTAAACAATTGTTTTAGAGAAGACCAATTAAGTTTTTGGCTGTAGCCTTAACAACTTTTGCCACAGAGTGCAAACAATGCGTACTGGCTTCCATACTATCTGGCGATCCTCTGTCTGTCAATCTTTGTTAACTTTCACATATAAGATACGAGCTGTGAAAATGAAATGTATCTCATCGGCATGGTATATTCATAGAGCTTGGCATCTTAAATATACACACAAAAATATTCGCTTAGATGTCGAAAATGAAAATTACACTAATTTAAGTTCGATTTTTTTTTAATAAATACCAATACACCAAACAAAAAAAAAATGCAGGTAAATGGTAACTACCTTTTCCAGTATTTTCATCATATAAAATAGATATGTATTGCATGACCTCTGAGACAAAATATTAATGAAATAAAATGTTGGCATCCATTAATTGTGTAGATTAAACATGTTCAAATTATGATTACATATGATAAGGTAGGCCCACAATGGGTGCTGATTTTTAACTGATATACGTCTTAGAAAATGTATGATTTTTTTTTTATCTTTAAAGAGATAATACTGTTCACATATGTGCAACAACTGCAGAAAATAATATATCGGTGTTATATATAATTTATATATCGCAATATATTTTCAACCCTACCCCTTTATAAAATATTGAGTCTTACATCAGAAAATTATGGTACTTAACTTTGCTAAATATTAATTTTACTGTTCTTAATTATCTAAAGTGTTTTAAGTCAAAGTAGTTCGCCATTGGTGCTCAGGTGAGCGATGTGGCCCATGGGCCTCTTGTTAGTATGTCAACGTAATTCTTACATCTATTTGTAGAACATTGCTGATGTTTGCAAGAAGTTATTTCTGTAAGGTAAAAGAATGGGTGAGGAAATGTATTTCAACAATGTATTGAATGTAAAGACACGTGCATGCATACTTGACAATTGATTCACTAACCGACAAGAGAAAATGATAATGAATACATTACATGATTAATGAAATATGAAATAAAACATGAGGCCAATGCTCAACCAAACATTAGTCTGAACTGGATCTTTGTATCCCCATTTTTTTATATGAATAGATTAGAATTAATTGAAGGAACTTAATCTATTGTTTAAATGTAAAAACGGATGTTTGCATATCAAAATCATCAAATTGTTCAATTATTTTGTATAAAGTTTGTAAGTTGATTTTTTTATTTTCAATATATTTCTATATTGAGCTTTGAACCCCTTCTTGGGCCCAGACATTGGTTTGGGGTCATGGTTTGAATATGAATAATTTAGAATTCATTTTTATAAAGGGGCTTAGTTGAAAATATTAGCATTACTGGTACACTGTTCTCGTTAAGAAACTTTTTTAGTCCTTCATCCTATTTCCACAAGTGTTTTTATCATCTTCTCTTTGTTATATATTTATTCTTTTATTTAACAATTTAAATTCCACCTAAGGATGTTTGTTGCAAGTTTGGATTACTTCGGCCAATGGTTCTACAGAGAACAAGAGGCCCGTGGGCCACATCGCTCACCTGAGCAACACTAGCCAAAATGAAATCAGATTTATGGAGTCTTATACAAAATATATGTAGTTGTTAAATAGATCCTGTATAAAAATTCTTCAGATATTATTATGTTGACAATTGAGCCACTTTTGAATAGGATGATTTTAAAGTCATATCAAATAATGAGTATTACAGTTCTAAGAAGATCTTAAACAAATATCTATAAACCTACATCAAACTTTGAGCCCCTGGTGGAGCCAAAAAATTATCTAGGGTCTAAGCAATAGAGAATCAACAATATGTCAAGATGCTCGCATATTAGTAAAACCATGCATTAGCGCATTTAAAATCATGAAAATAATTAATTTTTTTTCCGATGTAAATATTGCCCCTTCCTTTAATTGTAGCCCCACCCTACCCACGGGGATCATGATTTGAACAAACTTGAATCTACCCTACCTGAGAATGCTTCCACACGAGATAAAGCTTTTCTTGCCATTGGTATGAAGATTTTGAGAAGAAGATTTTTGAAAGATACTAGCAAATTTTCAATATTTCTTTATCATCTCCCTTTGAAAAAGAGCGTGGCCCTTCATTTTAACAAACTAGAATCGCCTTCAGCTAAGTTTGGTCCAAATCGCCCAGTGGTTCCAGAGAAGAATTTGAAAATGTAATTGAATAGTTTACTGACAGACTGACGACAGACAGACAGATAGACGGACGCCAGATAAAAGGTGATCAGAATAGCTCTCTTGAGCTTTCAGCTCAGGTGAGATAAAGTCAAAACTGGAAAAGCTGATAAACTTGCGGATAGACGGACGACGTATAAAATTAGATGCGGAAAGCTCAATTGAGCCTTTGTTAAAAAGCAAACATTTCTATGCCTTAAACAAGGACAGTTTTCACTTTATCAATGCACTTTATATTTGTATGGCATATGTACATATAACATTGTACAAAAAGCAAACATACCTTGCTGATAAATTGAATTTGATAGCGGACTGTAAACATGAATCATGTTACAATTCCCTGAAATTCTTTCCGGAACAGATATATATAGATAATGTGTTTGACCAGCTATTCAAAGCTACTGGCATATTGATGATATTCTCAAATACTACAGTATAGGGGAAACATGTTCTTGTCAGAGTAACCAAATGCTGGATAAATATTTTTTTCTAAATTAATCCTGATCAATGATGTGGATCGTGTGTTATTTTTCAACTAAAGGTTTTTTGTTTGATGATGTATTAATGATGATCTTTTTGATACCGTTTTCAATACTGGGCCTTTTATTCTGTTACACTTATCAGTGAAATCTACATCTTGATTTTGTTTACGTACCAATTTTGCACGGCAATCTTCAAAAAAGCCAAATTCGTAAGAACATATTTATAATGTATTTCAACTTTTCAAGATTGTAAAGAGAAGACCAATGAGTAAAAAGTTGATTTTTGTACTTTTTTTTAAAGCACAACGAAATCCTAGTAAAGATAGATCAGATACAACATGTTAAAGAACTTCTTGTGAAGCCCAAATCGCACACGGATATGAATGATATAAGGTAAAATTATTATGTATATGTATAACTTCACAATTTTTGTCTGTGACCATTATTATTATTATTTTTTTTTTTTTTTGCTTGTACTGTATTTTTTTTTTTTTTTTTTTTTTTGCATTTCCTCTTTTATGCATTTTTTACTCCTGCTCTCTGTTAACAGCCATGTACTGAATAGTTCACGTTGACAGAAAACTAGCTTAGCCTTGTGCCATTGGAAAATGTATAAGTCTGCTAACATGTGTTTTTTATAAAACCAACTCGAGATACGTTTTAAGTAAACATAAATTTTATTATATCAAGTAATCAATCAATTATTTTACAAATTTCAAAAGTTTTAAGAACATTTTCAATAAAATATTTCCTTTTATATTTTAGACAAAAAATTCGAACGTATTCGAAGACCGTTTTGGCAGAAGCAAAGCTATGTTGCCTTCACAAGAGCCTGTATCGGTGTACAACTAGGACTCTTGCCATCAATACTATTGTTCTACTTGTGTTCTACTATGTAATCGTATACTTTTTTGTCATATAAAGCTAAGATTTGTTTTGCTGGTTAATATTGCTAATCGATTATCAAATGACACTTTCAAATATATATTAAATAGTGACTTGGTTTTATATCATGTTATTGTAGAATGTAATTTTTACTCTTGTGGTTGGAAAAGAGTTAGAGAGTTTCTTAAATGCAGCATTGGTTTCAAACATTTCTCTCAAAACTAATTTGCATCGACACATTGCCATCCTGTTAGACGTAATAACTGGTACAGTATTTTAGCTTTTAATGGACTTTTTTGATACTTCATATTTTTCGCAAAATGCATGATTTATTCATTGTTCAAGTAAGTATAAGTATATTATTTTAAGTAATACAAAGTTGTACTTTTTTATTATTTTGTTGATAAAACAAATAAAGAAATAATAAAACAAGGGAGGACACGGATATATATAACATCTAATATTACAGTGTCATGGATAATCGGCAACATTCTGTCCGCTGTTTATCTGATTACCAACATGGTTCTTATCTACCGGTCTCAGAGAGAACATCTCATGCGAAGATGGAAAGGAGACAAATCGTTCATTCCCAGTCAATGCAAACTTGACCACTCAGAAATGCTGGTAGGTGTTATTTTTACTAAAATTAATTTTATGAAATATATTTTGAAAACTAAGATCAATTGTTAAAGCTGAAAGTAGTCATAAATACGCATAATCCCAATTCATTCTCCAACTACAGCCATATGGGGGTGATAACACTATTCATGCTCTACTGCATTCAGGACTTTCATTCACTTAAACCCGTTACAACAGTAGAAACGATCTTTAGCAACGCGTTGCGAAGATGAACAATCACAACTAGTGCACTCGGTGGAAATGTTTAATATGGCCTCTAACAAAAAACTGAATCCAAGTTCCCAATCTCTGATTGGCCTGCAACCCTCCAATAAGTTACCTGTAGCTGTTCAATGAGTGTCTACTTATTAGACAGTTACAGGTGGCATACTGGACTGCTGCAGATGACACAGACAGGACAGTTTTTGGCTTTTTACCATTTTAGAGTTATCCATTCTTTGAGTGTTGCACACGCATTCAATCTGGACACGAAGTAAGACACCCTAGCATTTCTTTGAAAATTCTTATAAAAAGGTTTTTATCTTATTGAACGATTATTTTATATAAGGGCTGTGCAATTTGAAGCTAGCTTGATATAAAATGACATACCGTAACGAATTACATTCCCGTCTAGTATCCCTGGAACAATTGGAAATATCATAACGACCAATTACTGTTATGCCTTTATGTCAGCTTTAAGCGAATTTTTACACGTATTTTTCCTATTTATCTATCAAAGAACAATACCCAAAGTATGCATATTTCATAACCAACAGACTATAGATCATGCGTAAAATCTAGGTTTCTTGATTCGATATTTTAACTAGGAATTTATTATTATAGCTATAGCATACTAATGAATACGACTACATTACATACATTTAACAAAAACATCAACAAACAGCTTTATCCCAATGTTACGTATCTTCGTTTCCTTCAAATAAAACCCAATAAATTCATGACAAAATCTTCATCAAATTTACATCCTTTCAATTTGGTTGTATTTGTTCTAGGTAAAAAGTTTAATGTATGCTGGAAACCAGGTTTCGTATCTTCTTGGTGGTAAGATTCACTTTTTTTCACTATTTTTTTCATCTGGAAACGAAATTGTTTTGGTGACTTTTCAAATAAACAATATTTTTCAGATGTTTTGTATATTACATGTATTTTAGACAACAACTCATATTATGAGCTTGAAGCCAATAAAATCAAATGTCATTGTCATGGTTGGTTCCTATGTCAGTGACACCAACAAAGATAGTATAAAAAAAACTAGTAACAATTAAAATTAATAAAATTGCATCACTAGCAAAACAATATAGAGTTTATCGTATGTTTGGAAGGTTTTACTCTTTAAGGGGGATGTGCACCCATCTTGTACATTTGAGTATCAAAATGTTAACATTTCTTGAACTGGCTTGTTTCTGCCCCAAACTGTTGTCAAGGGAAAAAAAGCAATAAATATGATGTTTTACATTTGTTTTTTAATGCAAATTACACAAACAATTACAAACTAATGCGTTTTTAACCACTTAGAATAGCTGTAGAACTACACAGCTGCAGACTTATTTTGAAGATTCAAAAATACATGTAAACATTCGTGCCGTGTTCTTTTTCCCCCTTTGTTTTTCCTTTGAATTTTTGGTTGGGTTATTTTTCGTTTTGGAGGGGATTTTTTTGTTACTGCTTTTTTTTTTGGGGGGGGAGGGTCTGCTTGGTTTTTTTTCTTAATTAGAAGTTGAAAATATATCCTAATCTGACGCATTTTGTATATTCGTATGTCGCTCAGTATGATAAACAATGTTTTACACTATGTTTGCAAGTTTTAAAGATTTTTTCCCATATAATCATGTTTCCCAGGGCGATACCCTCGGAAAATATGATTTCTTTTGGTGGAATAAATCTTCATATTTCCTCTCACAATCTTCCACAAATTATAGTATAGGAGAATTATTGTTTGACATAATTCCAGGTTACCTTCTTTCCCAGGCAGTAATTGTTGTGTTCTGCGTCCTCTCAGCATATTGTATTATTTTGCCGATAATGAAAATGGTTCCAAATGCGTTCCTGTATCCTGTGGAAGTTTTTGTGTATGTATAATACATATGTTTACGAACATCTTTCACTTCAAACGTCTCTTGTAAATTCTCATCGTTACTTTTACACTTTAACAGACCTGGTGTGCTGTTCATGTTTGGGCTGCAGTTCCTTCTTCGACTCATCAGTGGTCGTGTATTCCTGCAGAACCATTCTGTCAGTCTACAAAGCGGAAAGAACTTGGAGAAAGTATTGGCTCTTGATAACAGGTATGTGTATTTTTGCTTCATATGTATAGAAATATTAGTTTCAGCTTGCAATGCTCATTTTATCAAATATGGTGTGATATATCAATTTCGACATTCAGAAAATTAATATTTATACACCTAATTATCCCATTAGCAGCTTTCCTAGTAGAAGTTTAAATTTTGAGACACAAAATATTCAATTACTTTGATTTAAGAATCACTATTTTAAAACGTAGACGCTTTGATGAAAGGCCACTGCAGAATCGTGTCCTTTTTTGACAAAAAATGGGTCTGCTTGGCTACAAAGATACGTAAGCTAATCAAGACAGGTTCAGACTCTTTAAATAAATCATCGCTAAGTTTGTGATATTCATTAGAACCTGACAAGACATTTATATTTATTGACTAAATACGTAAAACTGTTTCTGTGTGCATTGTCATATTTTTGTAATCGGTGCAAGTAACCGCGAATTTTTAAAACAAATATTAACAATATATAGTGTTTCTTTTACAGACGAGTATACCAGAACTTGTCATTCTTCCTGTTTTTCTACTACATCCTGACTGGGTTGTACCGATGTACATACCGTGTGCTGACTTCTATGTTTATAAGTTTATTCTATATTGCACGTATGGATAAACCACTACTTGTTTCGGGGTTTGAACACTTTGACATAGGTATGTTCGAATGCATTGTAAAATAAGTTTTTGTTTCTTATTTCATCTACGGAAGTAATGATATATTTTTAATGTCTAATCAATGGTTTTAATCAAACTGAAATTTTATTTTTCTATTTTTTTTTAAATCTGTAACATTGAATGCCTTTTTGACACACTATTTAGATCATTAATTGAAAACGTCCATCATGACATAATCTGAACGTTTTTATTACTGTGATACAATAAAAATTGCATTTGTAAAAGAACTTTTCTGGTGACTAAGAATTGTGAAATATACTAAATTGAGTATGTTCTAATTAGGATATTTTTTTCTTTAGGTTACATGACATATCTTGGGTTTTTGGAGGTTGAACTTCAGCATTGCCACCCAGTTGTAGTCGTGAGCTGTGATTTGATGCTGAAATCTGTAAATGCATTGTCAACAACAAAACAAGACACAGGTGTAGAGTCGCATTCGTCGGAAAATAATAAACGAGAATTGTCCAATATATTCACACGCAGAGTCAGAAACAAATGGCAAAAGATGTTGACATTAGTTTCCAATTCGAATCTCTGCAAATATTCAAAAACTAATACTTCTTTTGAGCAAGAAATTTCCACCAATTTGGTTTAATTTGATATTTTATGATGATGTTATCATATTTTCCAAGACACTGCATATATGACCTATATAAATCATTCATGTACAACACCAGACTCCAGACATAACATACGATGATAAAAGTAATTTGAGCTTCAATTACTGTGCTTACAACATCGATATTCACGTTTTCAATAACAGAAATGATTTATAATCTTTTGCATGCTGTTGACTTTTATGGGGAGTAGGTTTAGAATATCTGATCAAATGAAATTTGCAGTGCTGCCATCGTGTGCGAAAATGGCAAATTACTTGTCTGCATAATCAAATACTTTTTGCATGTCTGCTATTTTATTAAATGTATTTTACATGAATGTACTTTTGAGAAAAAGTGTGCTCTACTATTTAAACAAGAGCACTAGAGTTGTATATAGGAAAACATATGTGTGTTTGAATTCTTATTGGGTTAATTGCTGACCTTTCAACTATCGTGCATGTAGTATACCTTGTAATAATTACATATTTGATAAGTAAAAGAAGAATATGTTTAGTTAATATGAATTAAGCGGTAATTTTAATTTTTTTTTTCATTTTTGAACAGTTCTGTAACGAGATAAGGACGAAGAACACTTCGTTATAATACAGACTTATTAATCACGTCTATATCAATGCAATCTATGATTCTTAGTATATACTGCACTTTAAATTCAAATAATATGTTTATAGATATAAATAAGTAAGTGCATTTCATTCTTTACGGTAAAACTCAACTGATAACGTTTCATAGTTTTTATATGAAGTTACATTGTTGTAAACATTTATTTATTATCATCATATACTTTATATTTGCATATTTGTGTCACCAAATTGGATTATCACATTTTTTGGTTGTTTTTTTTCATTTCATTCAAAATTGCATCAACATTTTGAAGAGATTTATAAGTGCATATCTTTACTTATATTCTAATGTTACTATTTTGTCACGTGACCATGTGTGATGGAGCTTAATGATTTAATCTAACATGAAAAATGACAATAACAAACTGTCAACCATCTCAAAAATCCATAAAACGGAATACAAATTCAAAGCAGAGCAACATGGACCTCTAAAAAGATTGAGGAAGAATCAGGTGCATAGGAGGAATAAGCATCCACTGTTGACCGGTCGCATCCGCCGTGTGCTTCTTGTCACAACTGGGCATGTCATAATCGAGGTAAATGTCAAAATCGGGAAAATGTCATGATAGGGAAAAAAGAAACGTTGATGACACTACTGGCTTCGAAAATCCCTGTCCGTATGAAAATCCCCTGTCTTTCCCTGTCACCCCCTGTGCTTTCCCTGTCATCCCCTCTGCACCCCCTGTCAGCCCCTGTACACATTCCCTGTACACCCTGCAATCCCCTGTCAGCCCCTGTACACATCCCCTGTGTGCCACTGTAAGCCCCTGTCACCCCCTGTACGCCCCTAGCACCCACTGTAAGCCACTGTATTTCCCTATGCATGCCCCTGACATCCCCTGTACGGTCTTTAACTGCTTGCTAAAGTAAAAAATAGTTTTTAATTATGTTTTCAGGTTTTCTTAAATATATATTTAGCAGTTTCGGATATATAAGGAAATGGAAAGCAAGAAAAGCATTCATGGTTTAGACGGTGTTTGTTTTTCATTATATTTCATAGAGGGCAACATTAGTACAAACATGAATAATTCTGACTCAAAATAGACACATATCAAGATAAATATATACCGATAAACCGCTTAATATTTTATTCCATGTATTTAAACAAATGACCGTGTTTTGTTATTTGTGAAAAAAAAATCTAAATGGAGGATGTGCGGGAAATCTGCAACGTTCATGTAGCCTGTCTGAGTTAACGCGCTTAAAGGCCGCACATTTTAAAAACGCCCCCTTTTTTACCTGTACAAACTTCAAAACGAGGCCGCCTGTCAATCAAGTTTAAAACAATAGCACCCAGTTTGATTGACGTGATCGTCCGAGCGTGATAGACTGTTAGATTGGATTCATATTCGTATTAAATCGCTTCATATGGACATTTAGAACAATAAGATATTCCAACTAAGATCAATTCTGACTAATTATTTACTTACTGTGTATTAATTTAATTGCTTCCTGTGTTTAGAGATTAGCAGCGATCACGACCGCAGGTAGACTACATCCCCCGGAGGCTTTCACACCTCTAAAAATTAAGCACCTGAGATTTATCACCGGGTAAAAATGTTCGGCCTTTAATAACACACCATGATTAGCACGTGCAGATAATCACACACCGATCGAAATGATCACCTATATTTTGACTGTTTTGCCTTGTGTAATGATACATAGAATAACATCGTCCCAATGAAATGCATGTTGATTCTATTTAGCAGAAAGTTAATTAGTTAATATCTAAGTCATGTAAATCGCAATCGATTATATTTGCATTCACCAATTGTTTTTTTCTGATAAATTAAGAGAGAGAGAGAGAGAGAGAGAGAGAGAGAGAGAGAGAGAGAGAGAGAGAGAGAGAGAGAGAGAGTTGATTTTTAGAGGGGGATTAGCCCTGCCCTTTGACACTTTTAACTTTTATGAGGTTGCATTGATCAGTTTAGTAATTCATATGCATTATTGTATAAAATTATCCTCATACATATAAAGCAATCATGATATAGTTCGTGAATAATTTAATACATGTATACAAATACCGGTAACGGCACGCATGCATGATCTTAAAACAATGTTCTGGGCTTCGGGTTTTAGATAAAAAAAAATATTATACATTTATTTAAATTCTGAATTTGAAAAATGAAAAATATGAGAGCAATACAGTTTAATTCATATAAATGTGTCAAATGAAGTTCCGAATTTTAAACCCTTTCTTCTCATGTTTGATATTCTTACATGTAGAACTGATAAATCAAAATTTTAAATTTCTGTTTTCTTTACTTGACATACTGGGAAAGAAAGTCATAAGCGGCGTTTAAACAACATATTGAATAATTGTTTAGCATTACCGAGCATTCAGATCTTAGGAAAAAAAGTGTGTGTATATAGAAGTACACGTGTGTCTGTCACCTCATTGTTCCCATCCTCGCTACCGTGCACTGCAAATTGTCAAGAAGGGTTGTGTATACAGTAGCTATAATTATATAATTAGTGACCGACCATTCAGATCTGAGGAAGTGTGTGTATTAACATGTACACGCGTGTCTGTCATCTCATTTTCCCTACCTCGCTACCGTGTGCTCTGCAAATTGTCAAGAAGGACTGTGTACAATAGCTATTATATAACCACTGACCAAGTGAAAAAATAATGTCAACATCCTCTTCTTTGAAAACTGTAACTTCAATCAATTATTTGATCAATTGATATGGTGTAAAATAAAACATTGGTGGATTAAAATTAATATGATCGCTTAATCTAAATAATGATAAAGAATTAAATGAAAAAAGGATTGCATGTTAACTTTTTAGAAAATTAATACCCGGGTAAACTAATTTTAGTAACTTTTAATTCATAATCAATGCAAACTCTCTCTCTTTCTCTCTCTGTCTCTCTCTCTCTCTCTCTCTCTATCTCTCTCTCTGTGTCTGTCTGTCTCTGTCCGTGTGTGTTTGTCTGTCTCTCTCTCTGTCTCTCTCTGTCTCTCTCTCTCTCTCTCTCTCTCTCTCTCTCTCTCTCTCTCTCTCTCTCTCTCTCTCTCTCTCTCTCTCTCTCTCTCTCTCTCCGTATCTATATAAACTCCTACATGTATAGTAAACAATAGTGCTACATTTACATGTATGTTGTGAATGTTCTTACAAAGGCCGCGGATTTCTGTTTACTGGCAATAAATAAAATTATCTTTGATATCTTCCACTTCGCAGTAAAAAAGGGAAATGAAAATTAGATTTTAGAAAGTATTAAATTGTTTATGAGAGTTAATCATCAGATAAAATTCAATTCAAGGGTCCAATAAGCCGCTCAGAAACATATTTAACAAACATAATAGAATGATTTATTAGGCAAACTTACAAGCTATTGAAGCTTTATTTTTTTATTCACGGGAAATTAATAAAGGTATAATCAGGAACTTGCTATAAAAAAAAGAAAGACGTGCTTTATCGTAACATGGCTGCTTATACATGTACATTCTGCATTCTTATTAACATGTTGCAGTTTGCAAATATTTGTTTAGATACACAAAATTAAATGCTTATCACCATGTGCTGCGCTTGGTTTTTGTAGAAATAATTCACAGTATTTCTTATATCTATTTTTCAAACATTACGGAGTAGTGATGTTCCCGGCCGCTAAAGGACTAAATGCCCTGAAGGCTTTCACACCTACCGAAAATAATCCCCGCCTTCACCTGAGATTTACCACCCGGTGAATCTCGAGCCATTAGTTTTAAGCATGATTATTAAAGTACTGTATCAATAAATTATGAATGAAAACATATTATAATTTCTAAAATTACAATAACAGTGTGTCTTGTGAGTCGGCGCTCTGTCGAGTGCACAAATTGATTCATAGCTCAATCTATAACACATGAGAGTTAAATAATTGAACTAAGAAACAAAAATATTGAAATTAAATAACAGAAATTAAATAACAGAAAAGGCTGTTATAAACTGTTAAAAACCGTACAGGGGGTGCCAGGGGCATGTACAGGGGAATACAGTGGCTTACAGGGGATGACAGTGGCGTACAGGGGGTGACAGAGGCTTACAGTGGCACACAGGGGGTGTGTACAGTGGCTGGCAGGGGATAACAGGGTGTACAGGGGCTATGTACAGGGGCTGACAGGGGATGCACAGGGGTTGACAGGGAAAACACAGGGGGTGACAGGGAAAGACAGGGGATTTTCATACGGACAGGGGTTTTTAGAGCCAGTAGCTATAGTGTGAGTTGGTTTGTTTGTGATGATAAAAATACAAACCTTGAGCAAACACGGACTTCCATTACATTGGAGGTGGGATCAGGTGCCTAGGAGGAGTAAGCATCTCCTGCTGACTGGTCGCACCCGCCGTGAGCTCATTGTCAACATCATGAAAAACGGAAGAAACCGCAGTCAGTCAGGTGTGTAAATAATAGTCTAACAAGTATGAAAAACGTCAGTCAGCATGTGTCTTAATGAAATATTGTACTTGCTGACAAGGTCATTGTATCGACCATAGAACTTGCGTAAATATGATTTTAATCAAAGTTCTTGATATTCTTGTTCCAACAACTTGTTTGTTATTAGTTTGCCTCGCAACATAATGTGTTTATATGATAACCATTAACACAATAACATGTTAAAATGACATTATATCATGAGAAAAATTCAATAGCTACTCGGACAACACAATATCCTAGTAACTCAGGTATTTTTTTTTAAATCCAAAAGGCAGTTATAGTTCCCAGTGTAGTATCAAAGTTCACAGAAGCCAAAGAGCGTCTAATAAAAACAGTCATCCATTCGTAAACTGTACATTCCCAATAAACCGTGAGTAATTGATATCCGCGTAAATATGCGAGAACCACATCTTGCGGATTTCAAAATCTCGCTTTAATTTTTTAAAAAGATGTTAACTAAGTGCAAATGATTTGATGTTAAACGGTTGAATCACGGAATTATGTACTCGCGTTAAATAAGGAATCTACCGTAACCTATGTGGCCTTGAGAGGGCTCCAATCGAGGTCATTCCAGTCTATCCACATAGAAATATTTATGATAAGAAAACGGTTTGAATTATAAGTCGAAACATAGAAACAACATTTCTTGAAAAAGTTTACATGCCTTTTACCACTATGATCAGGAAATTTCCCTTATCGACGGTCTTATGTAACTTAACAATATATAGAAAAAAAGCAAGCATGTGTAACGATAGATCTAGAATGTTCAATTTGATTATGATGTAGCTCCTGTCAGGCAGGGGTGAGTATATGAATAAACCAAGATGGGATTCAATTTACAATAATTTATTCTAATATACATGTATACAAGAAAAAAATCAGATATTACATAGAAGACTGTGAAACAGTTTCAAGCTAGCTTTATTATGCATTCTATATTCTCACGAACGTTTCGACGCTTTCTTCCTCTGGACCATACATATAAAATGATATACATGTATATATAGAAATCGATGCCGAAGTTTGTACCAGACTCCTATAATCCCCACAGAACTGAAGGTAAAAGTAAACGATACATTTAGATCTAAAAATGTTAGGAATTTTGCCTACAGGAAAATATGTTTCCGTGACATTTCCGGAGTAAAACAAATGTACTGAAAAATACATTATGCATATAGTCATATTCACTGGATGTTAAGTGGAATGCATAACTATTTTAGATATTTCATTGGGTTAACAATAGCTTAAATTTGTTTTCAAAAACCGAATTTAAAATATACGTTTTACATATATCACCTACTTGATCAAATTCATAAAATTATACAAAATAGAGAGACAATACAACGGTCCGTGAAATTAAAGTTCAATCTTTATAGTTTTTCCGATGATATTTTCCCTTGAACGATTTTAGATTTTGACATGAGGTTCCCAGGTGTTGTAGAAGTTATTGGAATTACGTTGAGAAGGCGGGGTTGTGCCCGGTTGAGTAAGTTGACGTGTTGCCTGCAGAGTGTGATAGAACTATCCATGAGTCTCATAGGTGTGAACATTATCAGTGTAGTCGCCAATCAATGCCACTTTGCTTTTTCATGCACATTCTTCTTGAATCTAGCATACATTGTTGTTTGCTCGTTAATGTCCTTATTATTCTCCTGACATGTTTCTAATTCAAAATCAAAATCTACTGGGATTGTCTCGTAAACGTCAACTCTAGATTTCCAGTATATAGTCTCATTACAATGGCGTGCTTTCCCACGTCTTCCTTGCTAATGGTGATTTTTCGGCAAAAATATATTTAAAAAAAATTAAGAAAAGGATTTCAATATCTAATATATCCCTTGAAAATGTTCTATTGATGACATTAGTTTCCAATTCGAATCTTTGCAAATATTCAAGAACTAATAAATCTTTTGAACAACGAATTTCCATCAATTGTGTTTATTTTAATGTTTTATGATGATGTTATCATATTTTCCGAGACACTGCATATATGACCTATATAAATCATTCATGTATAACAAAAGACATAACATACGACGATAAAAGTAATTTTGAGCTTCAATTACTGTGTTTATAACATCGGTATTCACTTTTTCAATAACAGAAATGATTTATGATCTTCTGCATGCTGTTGACTTTTAAGGGGAATAGGTTTAGAATATCTGATCAAATGAAATTTGCAGTGTGCCATCGTGTGCAAAAATGGATATTTTATATATATATTTTAATATTTTAGCATAGAACAATTTCTAAACGCGTAAAGTTTGATAATTTGCTATGTAAAAAGAATCTTTTTTAAAAAAAATTTTAAAAAATTTTAAAATACAATTTATATGGCCTTACCTGTCATTGATATATTGTGTATTCCGTTGCACGTATCTATTTTGCAACTGACAAGGTCAACGAAATTACTTGTCTGCATAATCAAATACTTTTTGCATGTCTGCTATTTTATGAAATGTATTTTACAAGAATGTACTTTTGAGAAAAAGTGTGCTCTACTAGTTAAACAAGAGCACTAGAGTTATATATAGGAAAACATATGTGTGTTTGAATTCTTATTGGGTTAATTGCTGACCTTTCAACTATCGTGCATGTAGTATACTTTGTAATAATTACATATTTGATAAGTAAAAGAAGAATATATTTGGTTAATATGAATTAAACGGTAATTTTCATTTTTTTTTTTTCATTTTTGAACAGTTCTGTAACGAGATAAGGACGAAGAACACTTCGTAATAATACAGAAATCTTAAGACTTATTAATCACGTCTATATCAATGCAATCTATGATTACTAGTATATACTGCAATTTAAATTCAAATGATATGTTTATAGATATAGATAAGTAAGTGCATTTCATTCTTTACGGTAAAATTCAACTGAATTAACGTTTCATAGTTTTTATATGATGTTACATTGTTGTAAACATTTATTTTATAATCATATACTTTATATTTGCATATTTGTGTCAACAAATTGGAACTTTGATCATCACATATTTTGTTTTTTTTATTTTTTTCATTTCATTCAAACATGCATGAACATTTTGAAGAGATTCACAAGTGCATATCTTTATTTATATTCTAATGTTACTATTTTGTCACGTGACCATGTGTGATGGAGCTTAATGATTTAATTTAACATGAAAAATGACAATAACAAACTTCAACCATCTCAAAAATCCATAAAATGAAGTATATATTTAAAGCAGAGCAACACGGACCTCTAAAAAGATAGAGAAAGGATCAGGTGCATAGGAGGAGTAAGCATCCCCTGTTGACCGGTAGCACCCGCCGTACCCCACAATTGGGTATGTCATAATCGAGGTAAATGTCAAAATCGGTAAAATGTCAGAATTGGGAAAAAAACGAAAAGTTGATGATTTGGTTTGTTTGTGATGGTCAAAATACAAACCTTGAGGAAACACGGACCTCCATTACATTGGAGGTGGGATCAGGTGCCTAGGAGGAGTAAGCATCTCCTGCCAACTGGTCGCACCCGCCGTGTGCTCATTGTCAATATCATGAAAAACGGAAGAACCCGTAGTCAGTCTGGTGTATAAATAATGGTCTAACAAGTATGAAAAACGTCAGTCGCATGTATCTTAATGAAATATTGTACATTCCTAATAAACCGCGAGTAATTAATATCCGCGTAAAATCGCGTGAACCACATCTAGCAAATTTCAAAATATCGCTTTAATTTTTTGGAAAGATGTTAACTAAGTGCAAATAATTTGATGTAAAACGGTTGAATCACAGAATTAAGTACTCGTGTAAAATAAGGAATCTATAGTAACCTCTGTGGCCTTGAGAGGGCTCCAATCGAGGCCATTCCAGTCTATCCACATAGAAATATTTATAAATAGAAAACGGTTTGTATAATAAATCGAAACAAAGAAACAAATTTTCTTGAAAAAGTTTATATACCTTTTACCACCATGATCAGGAAGTTTCCGTTATCGACGGTCTTATGTAACTTAACAATATATAGAAAAAAACCTAAGCGTGTTTAAAGATAGAATGTTCAATTTGATTATGATGTAGCTCCTGTCAGGCAGGGGTGAGTATAAAAACAAAATGAGATGGGTTTCAATTTACAATAATTTATTCTAATATACATGTACGAGGGTCAATTAAAAAATACGAAGACTTTTGGTATAGCTATTTTACTTAACGTCATATTATTACTAAATTTGTTAGAATTCATTTAGCAATAGTTTCAAACAATTGGAAATCAAAAAAATTCATATATTCCTTCATTTATAAGAATTATTTAGAATCAAATCCTGCAAAAATGAGGTCACGGCGCACGGTCAAAATTTGTGTTATGTCAACAATGAACCATATAATGTCGAAAGTAATATCTCAATAAATTTGTCTTAAAACCAAATAAAACTGAAACCCAAAATTAAGCATTGTCATAATATTCTATGTACCAAATAATGACGGGATATATTATTTTGTTGAACAGAATTCAGTTACTAAAGACAGATAGTACTGTTTAAAATTGACAAAAAACGTTGACGTTGCCGGACGTCACGACACAACGAGAAATACGAACAGTATGGATTTATCACGAGGAAAAGCCAATACAAACTATCAAAGTGCTTAATGGTGCAAATAATAAGTCACAAACTATTTGCACATTTGTGTTTAACTGTACTACATTTTGTGGGGGTGGTGGTAATCGTGTTTAGGATATCAAACACTTCGAAAGAGAATATTATTTATTTAAATATTTAGTCAAAAGAATAGGAACGTCATATGACGTTCAGGGTTTTCCTTACTGTAAACTAAGAGACACACGGTGAAAAAGGAAAACTTTAGAGACCTAACTTATGATTCTAAAACAAATGTGAGCAAATGAGATGTTAAGTGATGCAGTGCCATTTAGAATTGGGAGGTGAAAGGCACAATAGAGTTAAGCGTGATATAAAAATGGGGTATTTCTATAAACCATGTGTGCGTTATCTTAACGTTATGTTTCGAACGTCACCGTGCTCCGTGATCACAATATAAATTATATTAAAATATTGCGTTAATTTTATTCAGTATTCTGTACTCTCACAAACGTTTCGACGCTCCTCTGAACCATACATATAAAATGATATATTTAGAAATCGATGCCGAAGTTTGTACCAGACTCTTATAATCCCTACAGAACTAAAGATAAAATTAAACGATACATTTAGATTTCAAAATGTCGATATTTTGCCTACAGGAAAATATGTTTCCGTGACATTTCCGGAGTAAAAAAAAATGTACTGAGACATACATTATGCATATAATCATATACACTGGATGTTAATTGAAATGTATAACTATTTTAGATATTTCACTTTGTTTATACAATAGCTTAAATTTGTTTTCAAAAAGCGAATTTAAGATATACATTGTACATATATCACCTACTTGATAATTCATAAAATCATTCAAAACAGAGAAACATTTCAACGGAATGAATGTTTACATTTTAGAGGCGTTTTTATGACTTTTCTTTGAAAGATTTTAATTCATGACTTGAGGTTCCAAGGTGTGGTAGAAATTACTGGAATCACGTTGAGAAGGCGGGGGTGTGCCCGGTTGAGTAAGTTGACGTGTTGCCTGCAGAGTGTAATAGAACTGTCCAAGAGTCTCATGGGTGTGAACATTATCAGTGTAGTCGTCAATCAATGCACGATTTGCTTTTTCATGCACATTCTTCTTGCATCTAGCATACATTGTTGTTTGCTCGTTAATGTCCTTGTCATTTTCCTCCTGACATGTTTCTAATCCAAAATCAAAATCTTCTGGGATTGTCTCGTAAACGTCAACTGTGGATTTCCAGTATACACTCTCAGTACAATGGCGTGCTTCCCCATTTCTTCCTTTTTTATGGTGATTTTTCGGCAAAAGTCTATTAAAAGAAATTAAGAAAAGGGTTTCAATATCTAATATATCCCTTGAAAATGTGCTATCAAAACAATTGCAGCTACATGTACCAGAAATATTGCCATCTCCATTCATCAACCCTAGCAACAAGGTCCTTCTATGGGTTATGAATATACATCAATACATTAAAAAGCCTCTATTAAATATACATATTTGAATTCACGATAGGAATATCATTGTAATTCGTCACAAAATGAATAGAAACTAGGATTTTAAAACAAACTTCGAAATAACGCTTCTTAATACATTCTTTCTTTGATATTTAAATTTACAGTCATTATATTTTTATTTTATCCTTTATAATTGTATAAAGTTGTGAACTTTCAGTTGGTTGACATACTTTTTGAATGTACTACACCTACATGTATATACATGTACATGTATCTGTGTGAGTTTATGTAAAATCTACATCCATACTTTCATAATTTTTAGATTTAACATACCATGATTTAAAAAAGCTAAACATTTTATTAAATTGCGTGATATGCGGATACAACTGTATTTCAACTGTTTAATACTATGATCGACATCAAAAGGAGTTTAGTTATCATTTCATTTGATTTGGTTCTATAGAATATGAGACCATCCACCGGCATGTAGTTCTAATCAAGGTCCGTTTCTATAATCAATGAGCACAAAAATATAAACAAAGATATTCTAATTCGTGTAATAATAAATAATATATGATAGAATATTACTTACCTGCCTTGGTAACGAAATTTATAAATGCACCCACAAACAACTGGCAAAAGGAGGAACTCAAAAACAACTGAGCCAATGATAAGGTACACTACAACAATAAATAATTTTTTTTAAATGACTGAAACAATATGTTTATCATAAGTGCTTATCCTTATTTCAACTTTATTTTCTCTTTACTTGGACATTTTTCCAAAGACAAAAATTAGCAAACAAGTTGGTTGAATTTCTTGACCAAAAGTAAAAGTTTTTAAACTTTAAATCATGAATGTATATTCAACCTGTTATTATGTCAAATGCTCTGTTGTCTTCTCTTTGAGTTGTCGTATTGCTACCGAATGTTGTAAACTCAACACTACTTGGTGCTGTCGTCACTGCCAATGTCAGCGATCGCAGTCGTGTTTGAAGCATTGTTCGCATTGAGAGAGATGATGGTGATATGTGTGAAATTCTTTTTCTACCTGAATTCTCTACAGTTGACGAGGACTCTTGGATCAGTTTAATTATAGACGATAAAGTGGTAATTTGTTTGTCCGACGTTGTGGCTCCTATTGTTGATGTACTTATACTAGGTGATGAGGTTAACGTCGCTAGCTCTGTACTACTGGCTAACATGAAAAGAAAGCAACACAAATATACCTTTATAAAGAATGTATGCTATTTAACAACATTCTTAATAATACTTCAAACATAAGTAATAATTGCAGCTCTATTTCATCATATTGCGAAATTAAAGAAGCGTGAAAAATGTTTTAGCAATAATACACTAGAAACTGTTTTTTTTTTTGTAAAAAGGGAGACTGTAAGATATGTTAAAGTTTAGTACGATTTCATTTCTATCCACACGGATTTTGGTTCAAATAATTTTTTTAATGTGTTTGTTTAACGTTTTGTCTAATTTTCACATGACTTTCATCTACAAACAATCAACGATACAAATTATTTTGGAAAAAGTTTACATATATAACTTTAACCACTTTGATCAGGAAGTTTCCTTTATATACGGTCTTTTGTAGCTTAACAATATATAGAAAAAAAGCAAGCGTGTTTAAAGATAGAATGTTCAATTTGATAATGTAGCTCCTGTCAGGCTGGGGTGAGTATATGAATAAACCAAGATGGGATTCAATTTACAATAATTTATTCTAATATACATGTATACAAGAAACAATCAGCTAATACATGGAAAACTGTGAAACAGTTTTAAGCTAGCTTTATAATGCATGGAAGTAGAGTTGTAGGGAAAGGAGCCTGTTTATACCACAGACTTAAAATATTATGTTAATTTTATTCAGTATTCTATATTCTCACAAATGTTTCGACGCTTTCTTTCTCTGAACCATACATATCAAATGATATACAAAGAAATCGATGCTAAAGTTTGTACCAGACTCCTATAATCACCACAGAACTAAAGATAAAATTAAACGATACATTTAGATCTCAAAATGTCGGTATTTTGCCTACAGGAAAATATGTTTCCGTGACATTTCCGGAGTAAAACAAATGTACTGAGATATTCATTATGCATTTAATCATATACACTGGATGTTAATTGAAACGTATAGTTATTTTAGATAATTGATTTGGGTTATATAACCCATATATACATATTTGTATATATTATATATTGTATATATACAATAGCTTAACTTTTTTTTCAAAAAGCGAATTTAATATATACGTTTTACATATATCATCTACTTGATCTAATTCATAAAATCATTCAAAACAGAGAGACGGTTCAACGGTACGTGAAATTAATATTCTAAATAATACTTCAAACATAAGTAATAATTACAGTTCTATTTTTTCATATTGCGAAATTAAAGAATCGTTAAAAAGGTTTTAGCAATGATACACTAGAAACTGGGGGTTTTTGTAAAAAGGGAGACTGTAAGATATGTTAAAGTTTAGTGCGAATTCATTTCTATCCACACGGATTTTGGTTCAAATACTTTTTAATGTGTTTGTTTAACGTTTTGTTTAATTTTCACATGAATTTCATCTACAAACGATCATGTTACACGTGTGACAATTTCTGCTGTTACGTTGAATTTAAAGATGAATTCTTATTTACAAGTTCTGCAATCTATATTCAATGTCTACACAGCTACTATGTGTGAATCCCTTTACCTTGGGATGACGCAGAATAAGTGTAATGTTGAAATACATTAGTTTTTTCCTCCTTTTTGTGTGATGTTGTTCCCGTTTTGTTTTTTGTCGTCGTTGACAAAATTATCGTCTGCAATGTAATGTGTACTTCTGGTGAGACTTTAGTTGGTGGTGGATAAACTGTAAAAAGTATAGATCGCTATGCAATATTTTTTCAAAATGAAGTTGCTTGCATTTAATCACAAGTTCAATAAAACTACTTCTCCTGGTAGAGTTAAACTCTCACATTATGAATTGCATAAAATAATTTTCATAATTAGAAAGCTTTCTGTTTGTTTGTCTGCCTGTCTGTTGATACATATCTCTTACTCTCTCTCTCTCTCTCTCTCTCTCTCTCTCTCTCTCTCTCTCTCTCTCTCTCTCTCTCTCTCTCTCTCTCATTGGAACTGAAAATTAGGATGTCTCACATGCCAATTGTTATTCTGGTGAACTTCATGTGAAAAATAAAACGCTTAATTTTGCGTAAATATCAGGTAGATATTACTATACATGATTTAACTTCAATTTTTTAATATATTGGATCACTGCTTACTATTTATTCAAGATTTATTACTATAGTCAGGTACTCTTTCCACAATTGCGCTGACAAATATAGTTCCATTCATGATCAGCATATACAATATTACAACAAATGTTAAGAATATCGATGTATATGTACCACGTGGAAGAAAACAAAAATATAAAAAAAGAATTTAAAAAAAAAAGAAAAACACCTTTCCCAAAGAAATGTGAATGTGAATATTCATATTCCTACGCTAGCTGCTTCCTCAGTCTTTTTCACGAAAATATTCTTCGATTGACAATATTTTCTCGAATTAATATTGCTTATATTATTACAATAATGACATTACTTTCATTATATTGATTATTATTCGTTACTTATTACACAATCTCTTTTAATTATTTAAATTTATTGTGTATGAGTATGTGGTTTTTTTCTAACGGAATGGTTACGCAACACCTGCATCATATTTCTTATCGCCGGGTGTAGATTGATGTGTGCACTGATTATATTGACGGTATTTGCTAGGGACATGAAGAACTATATACGCCAGTTTCTTAACAAGTTCAGTGGTTTTAACTTATAGAGATCGGCTGATCACAGTGAAAATTCAAGTAATTAAAAAGTCGAATATCTTGGATATGGGGTAACCCATATCTATTCTTGTTCCACTTTTATGCTATATTTTACATTTTTTGTAATAAATCGTTGTCGAACGCTTTATATTTTTATTTATTGATTGAATAAGTATTGATTATCAATTACATACAAAAATGTATAAA
Organism: Magallana nippona; assembly: GCA_033439105.1. Lineage (NCBI taxonomy): Eukaryota > Metazoa > Mollusca > Bivalvia > Ostreida > Ostreidae > Magallana > Magallana nippona. The sequence goes on along the minus strand of CM065922.1, from coordinate 43,897,224 downwards.
TGAATCAGATAAATAGAGATATTATTTTTCGTTAACTTCAACTGAATTTTATGTTACACGAATCTCGCTTGAAACGTTTTGATTCAAATATTCAAATTCATCACTTCTGTGCTTAAAAAAATCGAGAACGTTTATGATTATATCAGATTTTTTTTACATGACTCTTATTTTAAAACGTTATACATCGATTTGATAATTGGATATGTATCTTTTGATTATACAACTACAAACATTGCAATTCATAGATGATAAAAGAATATATTGCAGTAATTTACATTGTAATTTCCTTTACCTTGTGATGAAATAGTAGTTGTGGTCATATGGTGTAATACGGTTGTTTTGACCTCATTTTTCTTTGAGATTGTATTTTTTGTCGTCTTAGACAATATTTTCTGCGTCGTCACTCTCGTTTCATGCAATGTTTTTGTCGATGGTAGATCTACTGAAAAGGGTTACAAATAATACGGCATTTATTTTTCTTAATAAAAGGAGAATAACAATTAAATGTTTGTAGTAAGTAGATCAAAGACATCTACCTCTCCAGGTGAGGTTAAATCCTTTTTCCGTCATACTTTCGTCTGATATGAAAGATATCCTGATTTTCTCTCCTCGTCCAGATATGTTTCTGTTCTTTAAATGGCCACATTGTTTAAAAAGGCGATAGTAACGAGGTTCAATTTCCGTTATCTACAAGTAATAAATTTATTTTCATTAGACAAGAGGGACATTAATGTTATCTATCACTTGAGTATGATACAGCTGCGAGAGGAATCCGTAGAACTGCGTTAAGGTAGTTTCAATACCGTCTTCCGCATTAATTATCTTTTAAAGAGTGCATCAAATAAGGTATATTTTGCAAATAAAGCAATTTATTTTAATCCTCGATATGTTATATGTTCTTATATGCATCTATCTTTAATTTACTTGTTTAATTTTTTTTGAAGACTTACGTAATTCCCCACTGTTGTACTCTGCTTTTTTTATCCGGTCATTAAGATTTTATATTATGCAGATTTGATGAGCGATCAGCCAATCACAGAGCCGGACAGTCTCAGTACAGTATGATCGTTTAAGATACCTCCAACCTCCCCATCCATCCACCACATTTAATTTATATAAGCAAACTATATTCTGTAATTTCTTTTCTAGTCAAATGTTTGTGGATTCGTCCGTCCTTTTTTGTTTATGTTTATAATGCCTTTTTTTGTGCACCACTTTTGTTTCCATTGTATTCCATTTTTGTAGTTTTTTAACATGTGTACTAGTTGTAGCAATTTTATGGCTTTTGTTCTGTTCTCTGTAATTTCTTTTCTAGTCAAATGTTTGTGGATTCTTCCAGCCAGTTTTGTTTATGTCTATAATGTTCTATATTTTTGAGTCATTTTTAAATAAATGACAATAATTTAACTATCACGAGGTGTTAACTCTTTTAATTACGTTTACGAGCTAATGGAAACAAACGAGCTTCAATGTTGCCTTGCTGGGTTAAAAAGGGGTTTTAACATAACATTATTTATAATTGTGTTGTTATAGTTCACCAGCATTCATTGGGAATTGTAATATGTACATATGATTTCAACCAAACATGGCACAAAGCATCCTTGGAGAAAGGGCTTTTTAGATTGCATAAATGTAGGGTAGGGTCTCCTTTAAAAGGGATATAATTTTGAATTATTGTAAATATGCTGGTATTTTTTTTTCAAAAATCTTCCTCTCAAAAGCAGTTTGCTAAAAAAAACTGAAACTTGTGTGGAAGCATCCTCAAGCAGTGTAGATTCATGTTTGTTCGTATCATTCCCAGTGGTAGGGTGGGGTCGCAATTGGGTAAGGATGTTAATTTTTTATAGAGGATTATATTGAGAACAAGAGGCCAACAGGCCTTAAAAGTCACTTTATGAAAATATAATGCCCTTTGATGGACCTGTCGGCGAGTTGCATATTTGCATTTTATGCTTCATTTTGCAGTCAGAACCCTTTTATAAGACTTCTTTGACTTTTCATCCCCTTTTCATTATAACCCTAGTTCAAGGGGATAGAAATTGTAAACTTTTCGGTAAAAAGAGTCCTGCAGACCTTTAACGGTAAGTCTTTCATAATATTAACAGTTTTATTTATAAAGCACATAACATTTATACAGTTTATTGCTACAAGCATATTTCGAACATTTTTCAAGAAGTTAAATGTTAAATTGTTAACGGACGATACACGACAAACGGAAATACGTTACACGATTGTCTGAAGTGACCTAAAAAATACATGTTCACTACATGGCTATACCCCCCCCCCCCCCCTACGGAAGCGTATCGGGCCTACACTTGTTGTGTTATAACTTATACATTGTCATATTTTTTATCGTCCTATTGACATATAATTTATTTTGTCGTATTTTTAATGCAAATATTTTGCATTGTATTGAGGTAAGTTTACATAATTTAAATCACCTTATTGTAATTGATCAGTTTTCTTGCAATCTGCTATATCGACTAAACAAAATATGGGGTTATAAATAATAACTTAAGAATGAGTTTTAGTCATATCGAGAAAGAAATGTTGACATAGAACAATGAAATTGTATACATTATAGGTATATCGACATACATATGTTTCATTTCTTGGGAAAATATTGCAAAAATTTTGTTATCGTATGAATTTCGCGGGGGCGGAAGTTCTGATGGTACGACACTTCATCTGACTCTAGCTCTGAGAAACACATGTAGACTGACATTTGTGGACTCATTGGAATTCGTATGCTCGATTTTCATGGATTTCGATTACTTTTTCATCAATGAATTTAAATCCACAACGAATTATGAGTAAAAGTATTGATATAATTATCATACAAATTATTCCAAGAAATATAGTACCCATTAACCTATGAAAAAATAGTAATCTACGAATATTGTCTCCACGAAATTCAATCCAAAATAAAGTAAATAAATTTAAACTCTAAAAATCAGATACTTCTTTTATTGTCAAGCAATTAACAAAATATATGCATTTGTTATTGTAGTTAGGGGCGGTAGATGTGAGCAGTGCTACATATGTACCCGAAAATTATGACCATGTTTCAATAATCATGTTTTTACAACGGTCTCCCATCGAAAAGGCTTGTTTCACCCATCTGTCTTGAAGCAATTTGATTGGATGATAACCCACCCTCTCAACTACAATGTAATCTAACTACGACATCAACTGCTATTATAAATGAACTAACTGAACAAGCGTTGCATTTTCTCATTGCCATGACCTGATGTGAGGCTTTTCTTTATTCGCTTGGTGAAAAGACTTGCATCAAATCATGATAGTAAGAAAAATGCAACGCTCATGCAATCAGTTCATGCATACTATTATTTAAAAGCAAATACACTAATTTTATAATTTATTTCGACGCTTTGGTAAATAAAACATTTTTAGGGGGAGGGGGGTAATATAATACGTATAAGTAAATGGGTTCACGTACTTTTAATGTTCTACCATGTTTTCAAAACTCATATCTAATGCTTAATTTAGAGTAACCCAAACATAAAAGATCATAACTACAATATCAACTACTAATATGATTGATGCAATTAATATAAAGTAATTACTGCTCTTTGTTTTTTATTCATATGAACTGTCAATGTCAGTCTACATGTGCTGTCTACAGCTAGATTCAAAGTGAGGTGACGTACATGTACATGTACCTTCAGAACTCCCGCGACCGCGACGTGCATTCAATAGTATCATTTTCACAATAGGTTCCCCAGAAATGAAAGCATTTTGATATCATCATGACTATAAAGCATTTATTTCATTTTTCTTTGTCTCAATATAATTAAATTACATTCTTAAATCAACATTTCAAACTCCATATTTTGTGAAGTCGATAACGCAGATAGCAATAAAACTTGTAAAATTCAATAAGACGAATTAAATTATATATAAATCACAAGACACAATTCAACACATTTACATAAATAAGAGGTCACAATGCTTTATATGTTGACAATAAAATAAAACGAAGGACATTTTATAAGTTGAAACACAACAAGTGTAGGCCCCGATACGCTTCCGTAGCCCCCCCCCCCCCCCCCCCCCCCCCCGAATGAAGAGCCTCAACCTCTACCCTATTGGCAATGAATTTCACAACTTAAGAAGAGCGCATTAGGAACATAATGACAATACATTTAGTTTATCTCCCACATGTGTGAAATATGGACGAAAATATCATACAATGTTATACAACTGTACATTTTCACTATGTGGCCATTTTGGCCTTACCCAAGGGCCTGAACTCCTGACCCAGGGACCATGCATTTCAGAAATAAAATAGAGAGCTTAATCAACATCATAGCCACGTGTTTAGTTCAGTTTTTTAAAAATATATATTGGAGTAGAAAAGAAGATTTTCTTATATGAAATACAATCTGACTATAAGGCCATATAAGCCCACCCTAGGGCCTGAACCCTTGTTTCAGAGGTCATGAATTTCACAATTTAAGTTAAGCGCTTCAACATTATAAGCATGCATATATATTTCTTCAAATAAATATATTGGGGTTGAGAAGATTTCTAAAATTGAATAAATTTTCACTATTTGGCAATATTTGCCCCGCTCTAGGGCCTGAACCCCTGACTCAAAGACCATGAATGTAACAATTGGTAGAGGGCTTCATTGACATTATAACAATGAATTTAGTGTTTTCCCAAATGTACGGGAGTAGAAAACATGATTTTTGAAAATTTCTCAAAAATATTAACCAAAAAAGCAATTTTTCCAACACATAAAAAGAAATTAAACACTGCCTTGCATTCTTTGACATATTTTTAGTGTGTATTTTTAGGAAAAATGAGAATGGTCAAACATTGCAAAATCAAGTACCCCTTTCATACTTAATGGCCACGTGTTTTAAGTAAACACTGTAAAAGTTAATGATTTTCAAAAATGTCCTTTCTACAAAGAAAGTAAGAGTACTATTGATTATTTATGAAAGTAGTTTTTAAATGTTTACATATTCTGATATAAGATCAAGCTCGATGTGTCAAATCATAAACGAAACGCAAGGTTATACAAAGTAAATAATTTGAAAGGAAAAAAAATGACTTTCCACATCCAAAATTAAGTTGGTTTCTTTGCTAAAAATATGCATGTTTAGTCATGAGTTGAAAGTCTGAAATGTGAAACTAGGCCTTATCTACCTAATGCTTGTCATCTGTCATTACATGCTAGTTTAAGCTTTATTTTGCTTTTCGATTTTCACCATGACTGGGAAATAAACTATTTTTAAAATTATGTCTTAGCAAACAGAAAATACAATTCTCATAGTGTAAACATTTCCTGTACCAATCTTTATTAAAGATTAAACATACTTTTAACTTCATATTCTTGCGTTGTATAGTCATTTTTCGTATGTCTTTGAAAACATTCAAAACAACAGAATTTAAACATTATCCCTTACTTAACTTGTTTCCCTGTGACTATTCAAATCCAACTGCGCTAAATTCCTAACTATTTGAAATTAAAAATATTAAGCTTGTTCATGTTGAAAGTTGGCAAGTTTGACTCTTAAGTGAGATACTAGTATTTTGTATATGCTATTTATAAAGTAGTCTTCATTGTTATCAAGAAAAACACACTTTTATGTAGGAAGAGAGAGAGAGAGAGAGAGAGAGAGAGAGAGAGAGAGAGAGAGAGAGAGAGAGAGAGATGATGATGATGATGAACCATAATGTAATTAGAAAGAAAAATGTATTAAACGTGTTTTCCTGTTTTAGGTGCAGTTCTGTCTGATGGATTGTTTTGATTTATTAGTCTTTCATTTTTTTTATTAAATAAAAATAGTATTGCCAGGTATCTTATGAAATTGTTTTGGTTTGTTAGATACTTGTGCGCAAGTTTGCATATGCAAAAATCTCTTATTCTTTTTATTAAATGACTGACTGAATTTTTGTAATTATATACTAATGAAAAAGAAAAAATGTTTTCTTATAGAAAAGATGTAAGCTTGTAAAAACATTAAAAATGTTTACGTGAGGTTTCTCGATATAAAGTTTTCTTTCATTTTCAAGTTTACCTCCAAATAATCATCACATTTCCATATTTCGATATTCATTTCAATTATTCTGAAAGTTACGTTTGCGAAGCGGTCTCCGGTCCTTATTATCCATGTATAGTTTGCATTGGTGGGATAGTATCCAGGGTATCCCGGGGATGTTATTTGACCACTGATGCTGTCTTCGTATTGCAAAACATTGACAGCAACCAATTCTGCAAAATTCACGTATTACAATATGATTCATTGGGTATCCAGTTTCTTTTCCTGACAATATAAACTTTACAATAAAATATGTTACCTGAACATGAAATCCAAACAACAGTCAATTTGAGAAGTATTGCTGCGTTCATTTTAGTCGCACCGTTTTGGTTTTTCTGATGCAGTTTTCTCTAAAATAACAGCACTTCCTTAAGCAGACGGAAAAGAGAAATAGCAAATTGAAACATACATAAATAATGTAGGTGAAATAAAATGGGATCTATATAGCATCATTATGACAATGGTTTATATGGCTTTTCTGGCTTTGCCTTAAAAGAAAATTTATTAAATTGTACGTGTATTTTATTCTGTGCGTTTATTTGATTGATTGATTGATTAATTGATTGACTGACTCACTGATTGCTTGATTGGTGGATGGATTGATTAATTGATTGACTGACTCACTGAATGATTGATTGATTGATTGATTAATTGATTGATTGATTGATTGATTGATTGATTGATTGATTGATTGATTGATTGATTGATTGATTGATTGATTGATTGATTGACACACTGATTGACACACTGATTGATTGATTGATTGATTGATTGATTGATTGATTGATTGACACACTGATTGATTGATTGAATGACTCATTGATTAATTGATTGATTGACTCACTCACTGATTGCTTGATTGGTGGATGGATTGATTAATTGATTGATTGATTGATTGATTGATTGATTGATTGATTGATTGATTGATTGATTGATTGATTGATTGATTGACTCACTGATTGATTGATTGATTGATTGATTGATTGATTGATTGATTGATTGATTGATTGATTGATTGATTGATTCACTGATTGATTGATTGACTCATTGCTTGATTGACTCACTGATTGATTGATTGATTGATTGATTGATTGATTGATTGATTGATTGATTGATTGATTGATCAATCGATCGATTGATTGATTTTTAAAATTAATTTTCAGATTAACATTTCACGTTATAATTTTTTGTTTAGCAAGAATGACTAAAAAAGTCAGACCACATAGTTTTGATTACAAAAAAAACCAATCCCAATCATCAGAGAGTGTTTTCTGATCTAAGAAGGACACATAATTTCTTGTGAACTTGCCCCACAATTTGACTTCTTTACTTTTTCTTTTTAATATATATATATATATATATATATATATATATATATATATATATATATATATATATATATATATATATATATGAAATCGGAATATTGCATTTGTACTTAAGTGTATTACTATATATAATTTTATAAGCCTAGAACATTTGTTTGAAAGTTAATTAATAACCTGCAGGCATGTTCACGAAACGTTTCTAAGATATTACCTAAGTGTGTTCCTAAGATATCGACGGTAACTTAGGAACATCTTAAGTTAGGATATCTTATCCTACTAAAATCATCTTTATTTATCATTTTGATTCATACATATAGAATTTCAGAGATTTATGCAGGGATAAATCATGAAACATTTTCCCAGAGAAAATTATACGTGTCGGTAACACGATAAGCCTAAAACCAGTAATTTTAATTCGTATACATTTTCAAAAATATACATTTAGATATACATGTATTTAATAGCATTGTAACAATTTAGTTCAAATAAAAAAAGAACCCCAGAAATCCAAATAACTGGTATTTGGTGTAAAGAAAATATATATCAGGACAGCTTGTGGCTTACAAGCAAATCATTATTTAAACAAAATTCTTTGAGGTAAATTAATGTTTGATATTCTTGTCATTCAAGTAATGTATAAGCACGTGTCAAACAACCAATTTTCGTGTAATCTGCAATATAAAGCATACACGTACAGGTTAAATAAGAAATAACTTGTAATCTATCTCGAAAATACATAAATACAGTTTATTTAACATTTTTTTAAGATAATTTTTTTTTCAGAATGAAATGAATAAAATTAAAAATGATCATGCATGGCTTATATAAACTGATGTAGATTTACTCTTTAGCCAAGGACATTTGGATACTTTTTTGGCCAGTACTAGTAATCAAAGCAATGAACTTACTTAGTGTAGATATTTAAAAAAGTGATTATTGCTTTCTTTTGCCAAACAGAGCCAGTATTTGCGAAAAAAAAATGTGTTTAATTGTCAGCTCCCAGGCAGGCATATTGCAACGGAGAATGGGGTTGGGAGAGAGTTCGGGGTCCCTCTTAACTTAATTATGTTTAAACACATGTACATGATGGAATGATTGACTATGCCCCCTCCCAGATTATGAAATCGAGGCTTGCCGGGAATGCTGGAACTGTAGAAAAGATTGCCTTATTCTACCGGTCTTACAAAGAGGATTCACAACAGTCCAATATCCCAAATACATGATTTTGCAACCTTACGATGGTCTTAGGACAAGGTTAGTGATGTCCTAAAGTAAGGACAAAGTTATGGCGATTCCTAAATTTAGGAGAGCTTCGAGGATTAGAATGAATTTAAACACTGTTCGTTATCACCACATGTCACTTAAGACTAAGACATATCCTAAGACATACTTAGGACACTTTAGTCCTAAGATAGCTTCGTGAACGTGCCTGTAGAACAGAAACTTATGTTGATTTTAATAATTTTGAATACAGTCCTATTCGTTGGAATCAAGTGAAGTCATACCCAAACAGACTCGTAATCAAATGGTCCAGTCGAACCAAAAACTCTTTGGTCCACTTGTAACGAAACATTTGATTACAACCTCACCAGTGGACTCGTACACACGGAAAAAAATATATTTATACTATAAAATAAAATACAATGGTTTTTATTCATAGGTTCTTATCTTTTATATATTATTATTATCATTACCTGATTTGTATAACAAATTTTAAAATTATCTATTATATACAAACATGCCTAGTTCTGTACTTGAATGTGGAAGGATCAACAGTTTATGATAAGAAAATAAAATGAATGGTCTTCATTCATATGTCGTAATTTTTTTGTATATTATTACTATTATTATGTGATTTATATAACATTTTTCTATGTTATTTGATATGTACAAACAAGCTTAGTCTTGTACTTGAATGCGAACGGATCAAAGGAAGATTATTAGCAGGTTATAATAATTGAAAGTAAGATTGCTTATATCATTCAAAATATTTTGTAATAATGTAGCATTTCTATTATACAGTTATTGGTTATTTAAGGTTTCAATATTTTGTGTTATTGTCCGCCATCGAACATGTATTCATTCAAAGTCGGTATTAGTACTGATATTGCATGAAATGTTTTAATTTTGATAGAACAATATTTAAATGATCAGAAAACACATATAAGAGCTATTAGAAAGAAAATATTATGTATTGCAAATATATGCAACAAATTCAGTGTAATTTTAGTAGTGAATTACGTTATTCCTAGAATGCTTCTCAATATTTAAATCAATTATCATTGTAGCTTTCAAAATAGTGTTTCAAGTTGAAATATTTAATAGAGCTAAAATAACAACCCAATTAAAACAATAGTTCAAAGGAAAATTAAATATAAATTCTAAATATTCCTTTCTTACACCTAGTTAATTTCAGGAAAAAGGAAAAATGGTTTGTGATTTAAAAGATACATTTTATTTATTCTTTATTTAGATTCATGTTATTTATACACATCTTTTATCATGGGGTAATGAGTCTTAGACTATATATTGGCCTTGACACGCGCGCACTAAAACAACAAGCTACTGAATTAATCCCGATTACACAATCGAAGAGTTATCATTAGAATCAAATCAATTGGAAAAAAGAAACTTAATCGAAAGAAAGTCAGTTATTTGAATTCAAAAGCATGAGCAGTTATTAGATAAAAAGGTAATTATTTGGCAATAGATATTATCATAGAAGGTAAAAGAATTACTATAATCATAATTAATTTCAGTGCATTCGATTGTCGATTTAAAAAAATAATAAAATCACAACAACGAAATATGCCTATGGTGGATTCAAAATGATGATAAATGATTACCAACATATTACCCAGTTGGCATCTCTAGCAATAGCCAACCAGTGGTTCATCGATGGAACTTTCAAACTTGTTAGAAAGCCATTCAAGCAACTGGTGTCAGTTCATGCTTACCTGAAGAGTGAAGGCCATTGGAAACAGGTGCCACTGGCCTTCATCATTATGCCAGGGAAACATGGGAAGGATTACAAGAAGGTACATGCATGTAATATGATCTATTATTACTTCATTGTTATTAAAGTGCAGTACAGTGCATAAACTTGTTTTCTTATAACTAATATATTTCCTTTACTTTAATTGGTCTTTAAGGAAATCCTTGACTTGCTGCCATTACCTCCAAAAGTTCAACTCTTCACAGCTGACTTTGAAAGGGGGATCTGGAAAGGACTGCGGTCGGTCGTCCCTGATGTAAGGATCAGAGGCTGTGCTTTCCACTGGTCAAAGACAGTGTTTGGAAAGGTGCAGGATCTAGATTCACAGGTGAACATGCAATCTATTCATCTTTAATCATCTTATTTACTGTTGAAAATATAGTTAAGGTAATATCTAATCATACCTTTAAGTTATATTTTGTATCTTATAATAGAATGAGAAAAACATTTTTTTTCTAATCATGAATAATTCATTTGTAGGTCGCTTATCGGGAGAGGGATGACATCAACAAGTTCATCCATAAGCTGATGGCTCTGCCCCTGATCCCCTTAGAACATGTCCAACCTGCCTTCCAAAAACCAGGCCAACTTCTGGATTACATCAGGGAGACCTGTATACCGAGCAGGACCTGGCCAGTGTCATCATGTTTTGCTTTGAACAAGGTGTAAGAACGAATAACAAAGTGAAGGGATGGCACACCCGTATGAACGACCAGAAAGCAAAAGGATGCAACAACCTACCTTTCTATACCCTTCTGACTCTTCTTCGATATTAGGCTTATCTGGTGCCCATACAGAAGCATTTAGTGATTAAGGGGAATTTGAAACGCCTTCAGAGGAAGACCTCAAGAATGGTACATGCTGAGACGACTCGGAAGAGTTTACGCCCCTGTATGAGGACTGCATGAAGGCTGTGACTGTGAACTGTGAACCTGTTTATATTGTGAACTGTGAACTGTTTGAAGATTGCATCATAGTGTCTGTGAACTCTGAACCTGTATATTTTGTGAAATGTGAACTGTTTAAAGACTGCATAAACTTGTGTACATGAGTTTATAATTATTGTATATGACCTTTGTGTCTGCCTTTATGTGAATGTAAATATTGTTAACCTACTTAAAAATGTTGAAATGATTATAAATGACTTAATTTTCCTTTTTCTTATTATACATTATATGTATTATTATACATTATTTTATAAGTTGAGTAGTACCCCAAGATCTTGATTAAACTGAAATAGACATCAAAGTTTTTTTAATAGATAATTTAAAAAAAAAAAAAACGAAACCCTACAAGAAACTTGAACTTGCAAAGCCCTTGAGGTGAAACATTAATTTTTCTAAAAATATTATTTTAAAATCTTTATTTTAAAATGATTTTTTACGTTACGTATTGAACGATCATAACAATATTCAAAGAGTAATGGATTAGTCTGAGTGTCCCAGGTTATCGTTTCCGTCACATTTTGGCGAATTTTAAAAATTAACATAGAACTGCAACATAGATACCTGAAAAAATTATTACTGTTAATGTTACATGTACGCATAAAAATATTGTTGGTACGAGTCAACTGGTGAAGTCAAATGTTTTGTTACGAGTGGACCACAAAGTTTTGGGTTCGACTGAACCATTTGATTACGAGCCTGTTTGGGTTCGAGTCAGTTTGAATACGACTTCACTCCATGTGATCTAAGTATGACAAATACTGTTGCTTGGAATCTGTTCCCGTTTGAAATATACTTTCTATCTATCTTTGGTAAGTATTACGAAATTGGATTATTTTTTATTCATATTTCTAGTTTTTTTTCTTTTTATCAAATTAAAATTCTGCTTTATCATCTTTCCTTTTTTCTTTCTCTATTTTTTCTTCTTCGGCTTCCTATATGTATTGAGTACAGTGCTTTATACAGATATTATGAATAACACTTCTTTAATAGAATTCAATTTTTTGTTGAATAGTTCATTTTTTATTTCATGCTGAAAATTACCAATTTTTTACGACAAATAAAACAAATATGCATACATTAACAGTGATCTGTACACATTCACATTAATTTTTTCTGATTAGGAAATATGCTGATTGATGACTGTAAAATGACTGGTCGTAAACTTGATGATTACTGTGACAAGAGCAGGTAGGTGATGAGGTACATGTAATTGTGCAGGAAGAGGATGATCTGTCTCATTTTGCCAAAATACGCATTGTTTTTAAACCTCAGCCCGCCGCAATAATACGCGTTGACTAGTCAGAAAGGTTGCGGTTTGTTGCTTATTCGATGCATTCAGATCGTATGGCCTGTTTTATATAAACGCTATACTTTGAAAATGACAACTTTGAAAACTTGGAACAACATCGCCGTTCTTTACGGGAAGTAAAATAGTAAAATTTCCGGACAAAGTAGATAGACTGAATCTCACCATTTAGTCCGCACATGTTTCATCTGACGGTCGGGGAGTATCAATTGTGTTATTTCTATTTGTTTATTGTATATTATCACAAACTCCTTGGTGGTGTCTTCTAGTTCACCATATTCAATGATTTATATAGAAATTGATGCGTATACAAGACGGAGTAATATATACCAAGATAATTATTATGCATAAAATCATGAACATAATTAATTTGATCATTTCAGATATTTGATTGGGTTTTTTTTAAAATAATATGTATATAACTATCTTAAACGCTGAAGTCTAAGTTCCTTCCACAATGTACGTTACACAAATATTTTCTTTTGAATCTAATTTTAATTTCCATCCAAAATAGACGATACAACGGTCGTAGATATTTTGTAATCATGTTAGTCTTGAATTTTATAAAATGTGTACCAAAGGTGTGGTAAACATTAAAGGAATATTACGTGATAAATCGAATTCACAATTCTCATCCAACGTAGATGACACAGCGGTCGTAAACATTTAGTTTGTACTAATGATATTTTTCCTTTGGTAGACTTGGATTTATGAAATGAGGATTCAAGGTGTGGCAAATGTTGTTGGAATCTCGTTTAGTTGGTGTGGAAGTACTCCGCCTTGTTTTTGGTTTGTGTAACTCACGAAAGGGTTAATCCAATAATAGAAGTGATGACAATATAAATTTTCAATTTTGAAAATTTATAACTATTTTACAAATTTCAATAGGTAAACAATGCTTTATTTGTGCAAAAGCGAAGTTAAAATATACGTTGCACATAAATACCTACTGAATCTAATTTAAAAAAATCATTCAAAATAGAGAGACAATCCAACGGTCCGTGAAATTAATGGTCAAATTTTAAAGTTTTTTTTTCGATGACTTTACTTTGATAGATTTTAAGTCATGACAGAAGGTGCCAAGGTTTGGTAAAAGTTAATTGAATCACGTTGAGAACGCGGGGCTTGTCCGGTTGAGTAATTTGACGTGTTGACTGCAGAGTGTGATAGAACTGTCCATGAGTCTCTTAGGTGTGCACATTATCAGTGTTGTCTTCAACCATTACTCGATTTGCTCTATCATGTCCATTCTTCTTGCACTAGCATACAGTGTTGTTTGCTCGGTAATGACCTTCAGCTTATCATTTTCCTCTTGAAATGTTTCTCATCCTAAATCAAAATATACTGGGATTGTCTCTTAAACGTCAACTGTAGATATCCAGTGTATACTCTCAGTACATCGGCGTTCCTCACCATTTCTTTCCTGCTTGTGGTGATTTTTCGACGAAGATTTATTAAAAAAAAAATTAAAAAGTCTTCAATATCTACATGTATTATACCATGATCTATTAAAATATCAATATAAACCACAGATACCAGATATACTGCCATCTTTATTCATCACCTTAGCACCAAAGCCTTTCTATAGAACATGCAGATATATCAACACATTACAAAAACCTCTTTTAAATATATTTTTCAAGCCACGCGATGAACACCGATGTTTCGTCATGAAGACATTACAAACACCTCTTTTGATTACATATTTTAAGCCACACGAGGAACATCACTGTTTTGCGATAAAGTGAAGTGGGGGAAAAGGGGATTTTAAAACAACCTTCGAAATGACGTTTCTATATACATTCTCTCATCGATATTGAAATTAACAGTCAATATATTTTGGTTTAAATTATTGAAACCCAACTCGTAAAGTGTTTATTCACTCATAGTCAAGGAGAAGCAATTTCAATGATTTGTTTAATACCCAAAACGTTCCCATTTAATAAAGATCGCATGATGACAGATTATTTATGTTTTACGTCTGCGGTGAATATTGTCCACATAAGTTTCAAATTCTACCCTATATTATCTTTCAGTGTTTTATATATAGAATGCATTAAATTGTTTTTATTTTCTTAAAGTTGTGAGGCTGAAATATGATTTATAATTTGGAAGAAAATGCATGCCAAGACTCTTTCAATCTTTCAAATTTTGACCCTTGGTCTTCTGACGACGGGGTAATTATGTGCTCAGACATACTAATGCATAGAAGTTTGGTAATTCTAAACGTTCGATAGGATAAAAAAATATTCTACAATTTGTTTATATCTGTCTCAAAAGTTGAAGTAAAGTTCTACGTAATAATAATTCATTTGTAGAGTCTAATTCAAAATTGTCTTTCAAAATAGAACATACAATGGTCGTAGACGTAAATTTGTCTCTAATCCATAGACAGCATCCAGGGATAGTCTCGTAAAAGTGAATAGTAGATTTTCAATAAGTGTTTTCCATGAAATGGCAGTTCTCCTCATCTCTTCTTTGCAGGTTATCTCCGACACCCTCGATAAATATTTTGGTGGTTTTTTTCTGAAATGTTTGAGGTTTTATACAACTTTTGTAAAAGAACCAAATCGATTTAAAAAGGAAACTTCAAAAACTGCTCATCCTTCTTTTAAAACATTTTTTCAGGTTTCAAAAATTTGTATTTAGTTTAAAGTTTGTTTAAAATTGGGGGTTCTGGCAAAGAAAATAAAAATGCAAAAATCAACGCCTGATATCAACATTCCTGACAACGCTGGATGGACACAATTTGGCTAAAATTAGCTTAATAGTTTTAAGAAATGAAAACTTACTGTGAAATAAAATTACAATGACTCTCCTGTATGCTGCTAAAAAAAAGCTCTACTCGTCAAATACAATTTTGACGCAGAGGTTGAAATTGTGTAGATAGAAATATTTAAGGAGAATTTGATCATTAACTAATTAATCGTTAATAAGAAAATATTGCTTACCTTCCTGAAATAGAGCATCTATAAAAATCTAATAAAACATTCAGCAAAAATCAACTGCATTTGTAAGCCTATAATCAAGTTCACTAAATTAGTAAAACAAAACAATATTTGACTTTAATAATTTAAAACTGTTTTACCCTTCCAATTTTTAAAACCTCGTCTTCGCTTTTTTATGAATGTGGTCTATAGAGACAGATTATAACAACATACATGTAAATGATATTCTAATCCAATTCTAATCCAATTAATGAGAGTTCTTATATAAATATTATAGATGTAGTAAAAGAGAAATATTTGTATTTAGTTGCTGTACAAAGTGTTGATAGAAAGTAAACATTGCTAGATCTGTACTGAGTAACATAGAGAGAAAGCAACAAATTGAAGTATACTATGCATAAAGGACACTTCTTATGTTATATATTGCTTTTAAAATGCAATTCTTAATTAGATCATATTTCAAAAGAACATATGCATAAACCTTCTTATATTATATATGGTAATAATCATAGTATCAATACACAGTTCTGAAATTGTCATTCAAGTAAATTTCACATGAAAAAAATCTTATATCTAATTGTTGTCAGTGTGTACATTAATAACAATTAAAGTAAATGTTACACAAAACAAAACAATGTCGTTTGAAAATTATTTAAGTATATGACACTTGCGCTTAAAATAAAAAATAGTCGAAACAAGTCTCGCTAACATCGCTGCTATTTTCAAATGAGATCTTTAATCGTTTCGTGTTAATTTTAAACTTGTAAATTAGATAGGATTCCCTTTTAAAAGTATCAGTACAATATAAAAAAAAAAACATATTAAGTTGTATGTTCATACTGTGGGGCTTCAGATATCCGGACGCCACATATTCGGACTCTTCAGGACTATTTTATTTGGGAACAGAGTTTTTATACGTTATTTTATCTCATATATCCGGAATTTGGCGTTTTGGATCCGGACGGTCTGTTTTCACCACAAAACACTGTTTAACTATAAATTTTGCTTCATTTAACCAGACGGTAAAATTTCATGATACTCCGATTAATACATGTACAATAGAAAGACTACGCCGGTCAATTGAGTTTCGCACCTTTTCACCTGCTAGCCCCTAAGAGTAGCTTGTATAAAAACTCTGACTTCCCAAATCACTTTCATATATTACCGACATTGCTGGTTAGACAGGATAAGTCACGCCTTACTGCAAGTGGCTTGGGTATCTTTAAACTGTGCACCTATCAAGTGCAATCACTTTTTTAAACATCCCTCTATTTCAAAGGAAGAATGTGCCTAATAAATCTTGAAAGTTGTTTTTTTTTTTTATAGTTTTGTGATATTTATATTTTTAAAAAATGTCTCAAGAATGCCTTGTTATATTACGTCAAAACTGGAAGTATAGGAAGAAAACAATAAGGAAAGCATTTCAACTGGTCAGAAGTGCATTGGTGGAAAATTGACCCGTCTAGATACAGATTGTTAAAACATAACGTAAATAGGTACATTTCACACTTGGACACAATATATTTAGCAACATTTGTCTATTATTATAGTTTGGTTAATATTTCCTGACTTAATAACAATATAAAGAAGGGTTCCATGTATTAAAACCAGATGAATTTCAAAGAACAATTCTAATTTTTTGCCATGTAGTATGAAAAGCAAAGAAAACAGTATTAACACTCATTATAAACATATAAATTATCATTTATGACAACAATAGACTCATTTCAGATATTCGGACGCCTCACATATCCGGACGAATGGACTTTTTTCCGTGTAATTGTTTAAATCCTAGATGACATAGAAATACTTGCTGTATTTTGTGAAACCTAAGTGGGGGATGTATAATGAACCTAAATAAATGCAAAATGATTTTTGTTTCCTTTGAAATGTTGCCTCCTAGTCCAATTGCAATTTTGTTCCATAAAAACTTATGGAAGAAAACATGTTTAAAGGTATACGAATTGCACTTTATCACACGTACAAAAGTGGCGGTTGAAAGATGGTCATGGTAGATGATATATTTAATAATTTTAAATAGAAGAATTAACAATTTTAGCATAAACATATATTACTCAGTAGCTTAAGATTTGTGCTAATGGACGATTTTTTTTATAAGGTCAACAAAATGAATAGTTTTACTTTTTGACAAATAGAGCCCTGTCATTAACACCAGAATCCTTAATCATTCGCCCAGTAGTTTTTACTTTCACAATATTAATAAGTGTATCATAGCTTACTATGTTAGTAATCATTGGTAAAGTATGTCCCTATAGATTCTCAGTAGTAAGAAACTGAAAAATACTCAATTGTTAACTGGCTACCACAAACGAAACGCTCCGCATAATTGTTTTAGAATGAAAACCTGTAAACCTCTCTTTACTATGTTTTCTGCTTTTTCAAACTTACCTCCAAATAATCATTACATTGATTCCTTTCAATCATATCCATTTCAAATATGCTGAAGGTTACATTTGCTAACGGGTTTCCGGTCCTTATTACCCATGTATAGTTGGAATTATTGGGATACCCCATAGGATATCCTGGTGAAGTTATGTGACCAACGATGTTGTCTTCGTATTTCAAAGTATTGGAAGAAGTCAAGTCTGCAAAATACACAAATTGCTATTTAACTTTTTGACATACATGTTTCAAGGAAATATGTGTTACTTGAACATAAATTCAAAAAAAAAATGAAGAAAAGTATGAAAATGCATGTGTTCATTTTATGTACTTATCATATAAGGCAAAATTATTTTTTTCATTTGCTTTGTTTTGGGTTTTTTCTTATGCAGTTTGTTATATGTTGTGTATCTTCCACACCGAAAGTTTTCTCTAACAAAAATGTAAAATAAAGATATAGCAATCAATATTTTTCTTTTTATAATTTGATCTGGAACTAAAACAAACATAAGTAAAAACGGAAGTTGACTATTGGTGTTTTATGAGTATACACTATTCCGAGTTATTTTTATCACTCAAATAGGGAAAATCCTAGTTTTTTTATGAAAAACACCTTTACAACACTATTTACAAATATTATTGCCCACGTCTGGGTAGACTATCCCTGCACTAATAAATAATCATTTTTACATTTGTATTAAAAGTCATTAGAATGAATATAAATTTCTAGTTCTAAAACAATTCTAGTAAATGTATTCTGTTCGATTGATGGATGGACGGATGAATAAATGGATAGATTACTTCGAGTCCTAGGTCGTCATTTGCTTTATTCATGCATAATGCATGTTTTCGAGTTGAATTGTGTTTATTTTTAAACTGTTTGGTCAGATTTTTTTCACTATTTTTTGGAAAAAAATATTTATCTATTTTATGGTTAAAGAATTTAAGCATTAAATGTATTGAATTTTTTTTTGTTTTGTTGAAGATATTGGAACACCTAAGATTTGAATGGTCATTAACTAATACCAATATAATGAATCATGAATTTCATGTGCAGTGTTTTACGCAAAATATGAATTGGAATAAAACTTTCTTAAACAAAAATAAAATCCTTTGTAGCATTGTTTATATTTTTAATTCATTTTTTAAGTTGTAACATTCTTTGTGACAACATAACAAGAATATACAAACATCAATATTGAACTATACATATAACATCAGTTTCTGTTCGGGGGAGTCAGTCCTGTTTGTTAACAAAAACTAGCTGATTAATGAAATTCACTGCAATTGAGTAGAATCGTTGATGAGTTTAACGCGGACAATAAGGGATTCGCGTTGACTATACTCGATAACAGTAAAAAAAAAAATTACGGTTAGCTGTTTACTTATGGAAGCAACCAGACTAAATGGCCTACTTGATATTAACAGTATACATTTAAAATGGCACCTACTATTTATTTTATTTTTCAAAGGAATAGTAATAATCAAAAAGGGAAGAGAATTTCCAAAACACCCGAACTTTCACCAAAAAGTTGGTTAACCAGGCGTACATATTGAACCTGTTGTGTTGTTCCTTAGATATAGTAAGAAGGAAGGGAGTTATTTATCGCTCAATTCATCTCTAGATAGAGAAGACTGAATCGCAACATTTTGTCTGAGCTACTCTATGAGGTTAATTTCTTCTGCGCCTTAATAAACTATATAAATATATAAATAGAGAGAGAGAGAGAGAGAAAGAGAGAGAGAAAAAAAATGATAGGTGTACAATACAGGATCAATATGTACATATACATTTATTATGTATGAAATAAAATCATTAGTAAATGTAGCTTGATGATATTGGATATTTGACTAGGTAAAAATATTAGTCTATATCTGTTTCAAACGTTGACGTCAAGTTATTTCAAGTTACACAAATATCACATGTTGAATCCAAATCAAAAATGTCATCCAAACAAGAACCTGCATCGTTGCTCGTGGTGGTACTACTTGAAGATACTGTGATATTGATATTTTACTTTGGAAGGCTTGAATTGATAAAATGAGTATCCAAGGTGTGATAAAAGTTGAGTAGTTGTGGGGATGGCCGGCTGAGTATGTGAACGTGGGTGTGTGGCCTGCAGAGTAAAATAGAATCGCTCACTGGTCTCATAGGTGTGCATAATATATCAGTCAATTTAAAAATGTCATCCAAGCAAGACGAAAAAACGGTCGCAGTCATTTAGTTTTTGATATTGATATTTTACTTTGGTAGGCCTGAATTGTCCAAGGTGTGGTAAAAGTTGGTGGAATCTCGTTGAGTTGATGTGGGTGTGGCAGACTGAGCATTCGGATGTGATTCCTGCAGAGTAAAATAGAATCTCTCACATGCATCATACTTGTGCGAATTATCTCTGCTGTATTCCTCCATTGCTGTCTGTGTTCTGTCTTGCTCATTCCTCCAGCACTTATCATACAATGTTGATTGCTGGTCAATCTCCTCATTGGTCTCCTCTGGACATGTTTCTAATCCACAGACAGCATCCACTGGGATAGTCTCGTAAACGTGAGCTGATTTCCAGTATGCACCGTTGGTAAATTTGCGGGCTCCTTCATCTCTCTTTTGCTGACACTGGTTTTTCTGCAAAGATCTAAACCAAATAAAGAAAAAAATTCAATATAAAAAATTTCTTGATAGTGTGCACTAAAGAAAAAAAATGATCTACATTAATATCTTAGCAGCATCACTATGACTACAACATGACTACGGAGATTACAATTTACACAAAAAATAATTATCAAAATATTATTTTTTAACAGGCAAGCATTATATTTCAATTTTAAATACTTAAAATTAAATACTTAAAACGTATTAAAATGACCACATCTATTTTTTGTGGTCCTTCAGTTTTATCAGAAAACCGTTTGTAAAAAGGAGAAAGGAATGCTGTAAGATATTTGGAATATTTTCAAAATTGGGTTATCTATCATAAAATGTACCTACCTGCCTTTATTACGACATCTATATATGCTAACACAAGCAACCACCAAAAGAAAGAACTCAAAAACAACAGAACCAATGATCAGGTACACTACAACATTAATACAATATAAATGAATTTAACAATTTACTCTATTACTATTTACAAAATACTCTTTTTACTGTTTTTGTCAGTTGTCTTTTCATTACCAAGACAGAAAACGTTAGAATTAGTTCTCGAAAGTTTGTATGATGTTTTGTCCAAAGGAAAGACAGTTCTCAAACTATAAACCAGGAATGTATACTTAACCTATGTGTATGTCAAATGTGTTCTGGTCTTCTGTCTGAGTTGTTGCATTGAAATCTAATGTTGTCAACTTAACACTAGATGATCTTGTCGTCGATGACAATGTCAGCGTTCGCGATCGTTTTGGGGGCGTTTCTGAATACTGTTTGAAGAGAGATGATGGTAGCTCAGAGGGTATGGGTGGACTGGCTGTTCTACCTGTATTCTTCACAGTTGATGGGGACTCTGGTAAAGGTGTTGTAAATGTTGTAGAGGAGATATATTTGTACGTAGTTGTGTCCTCTGTAGTTGATTCAGTTGTTCCAGATGTTGATGTAAATAATGTCTGCATTGTATTCCATGCTAACATAAAGAGAAAGTAGAAAAAAACCATAATGCTTAAAGGGTATTTCTAGAATTATTTAACGATACTCAACACAATTCTCAAATATTCCTCAAATCACGAGAGAGTTTCATCTCTTCATATTACAAAGTAACAGGTGTGTGAAAAACAAGATGTTAGCAATAACCATAGTAACAATACACAGAAAACTTTTCTCAAGTATATTTCATGTGAACACAGGCTCATAATTGATTTTTTTTTTCAATCATAAAAAGTTGAGTACAATTGAAAGTCATGTTACACGAATCTCGATTGAAAATATCTTCAATATTCAAATTTATGATCCTTGCGCATCATATCGTCGTGTTTGAAGTTCGTAGCGCATATGATCATTTTTTTTTAAATAGTTATAGTCTGTCCCAGGATATTTATGCAGCACATTTGGCCGATTTTGAATAAAAATACACATACCTGTGAAAGAAGTGCAATTAAAATCGATGAAAGGGAAAATGTTCAAGATATCTTCATTGATACATTATCATTTTTCACTCATAAAAGTTCACAGGAACGAAAACAGATTTCCTACGGAGATTTATCATGGGGAATGTTTACATCTTTTTCCATTCGGAAGTCAAGGAGTTTGTGGACATCATAACCATGCATTCAGTTTTTTCCCCACATGTGTGGGAGTAAAGAAGAAGATTTTCTAAGGTTTAATACATTTTCACTGTATGGCTAAATTAGCCCCGCCCTAGGGCCTAAAGCCCTGTCCCAGGGGTCATGAATTTCACAATTTAGGTAGAGCAGTCCGTGGACATCATAACCATGCACTCAGTTTTATTCAAATATATATGGGAGTGAAGAAGATTTTCTAAGATTTAATACATTTTCACTATATGGCCAAAGTGGCCCCACCCACCCTAAAGCCTGAACCCCTGATCCAGGGGCCATTAATTTCAAAATTGTGGTAGAGGGCTTCATGGACATCATAACCATGCATTTAGTTTTTTCCTCACATGTGTGGGAGTAGAGAAGAAGATTTTTGAAAATATGGCTTTTTTTTTGCATATTTTGCCCCGCATGTGCCCCCCCCCCCCCCCCCCCCGGGTAAGGTAGAGCCAAACATTTCACAATTTAAATACCTCTTACCATAGAGATGCTTCACACCAAAATTAATAACAATTGGCCATGTAGTTTTTAAGAAGTTAAAAATGTAAAATTGTTAACGCACGACGCACAGACTCACGACGCACAACGACGGACGAAGACCAATTGCATTAGGTCACCTGAGTGACTCGGGTGACCTAAAAATTAGCCAATTTTGGGTACAAAAAGGTCATAATTAAATTTTTGCACTTTATACAGATTTTTTTCTTATCTTCTTAATTCAATCTGATCATTCTGCATGATTAAAACAATATTTGATTTTATCATTCCGCTTAGATCAAATCCTGGTTTGAAAGGTCAATAAAAGGATAATCGAATTTTAGTGCAAAAAGGGCAAATTATATGCACGATAACTAAGCGTGAACACTGCCCCTCCCCCTGTCTTTTTCTGTAAATTGTTAAAGTATGTTTTGTCTACGAATTTCAATGATATACCTCTCATAAAATATCTAAGTAATGAGATACCTTAAAACGTTTATAATTAACGTCTGTGGGTTTTTTTTTCACATGAATCGTATCACTAAAAGTTGCACATTAATTTAATCTATAGGGTGCAGTTCCGTTTGATAAAAAAAAAAAAACGGTAAAAGATGGCATTAATTTTTATTTGCATGTGCATTGATCACATTTTTTTTCAACTCCTCTAATCTGTGAATGGTCCAGTTATTCATCTGTTATTTTTAAATTCATTCACCTTGAGATGACGTAGGAGTTGTGGTCTTTTGTTTCAATGCAGTAGTTTTGACGTCCAGTTTCTTGGATGTTGTTCTAACCCTGTATTTTGTTGTCGTTGTCAACATTTTCTGCGTCGTTACTTGTGTTTCCGGTAAAGCTTTTGTTGGTGGTAGACTTACTGAAACAAATATTTATAAAATATACAACTCACATATTTCTTTGAATAAATAAAATATTGACTTGTGATAACAAGATTAAAGAAAGCTACCTTTCCAGGTTAGGTTGAATCCTCTATCTGTCATTCTCTTGTCTGATATAAAAGATACTCTGATTTTCTTTCCTCGTCCGATAATAGATACATTCTCAAAATGGCCACATCGATTAAAAGGGCTAAAGTAATTATCTTCGATTTCTACTATCTACAAAAACCCAATGGCATTTCGTTAGACATGAGGTTCATAGGCATTACGGATCAACTGATCATTGTATAGCCACATGAGGAATCCATAGAAATGCATTATAATTTTGCGCTGTATTTAATCAGCTGGTTTTAACGCATGGGTAGAAATTCATGTATATACGTATGGTTGTATTGGTTTATTCATCAGGATATTTTACAATAAAAGATAAATTGGGTTAAGTTGTTATGAGTTTTTTGTTACAAATAGACATTGAAAGTGTAAATGCATTTTTACTACACAAGAAAAAGTGGCTGTGCAGTAGGAGTGTGTGGTACAATGTAGATGATATCCCCCAATGTTTACATATACTTTTGGTACAGGCATCTTAACTTAGCATAATGTATAACTTAGCACTTGTGTTGCTTACTAGACTGATCAGAGAATGTCTATAAGTACATAAATGATAAAAATAAATGATATGAATAGTAATAGACGCTTCCCTTAACATTATATGTTATTATGTATGTATTAATTTGTTCCGCTCAGTGGTTAAACAATTATTACTTTTTCATAAGTTCAATACATACTATTATAGAGCTGATAAGTGTACATGTATATCTACCGAGGACGAAGTCCGAGGTTGATATACCATCACCCAGTCTTTAAAAGCTTGTATTGACGATATCCAAAGGCTTTAATTGTTTTGCTGTCATAAACTCAATCCTGTAAGCTTCAAAATAATTACAGTAAATAACGGATCCACACTACATGTGTGTCGATCGATGTTGCAACTGTATAGTATTCAGATTTATTTTTCTATTTTAATTTGAATGAGTTTAACGATACAATTTATAATATGATTGCGTTTCATCATTTTTTTAATGCAGTATTTTAATAATTGGATTATGGTTTTACTAAGAATTTACGGTCTCTAAACAGTGGAGGTTATGATTTTTACAATTCTTGGTCCTCTTCTATACATGAAAATATGAAACAATTAAAATTTGATCAAGATAGGCCTTGTAGATTTCTTTAAATAGTCGTAATAGCTCAGTATATCAATTATAAATTGTTTAAAGACGACTAACGACGATTGATAATGTACACAAAAGAAGAAATATCATGCCTACTATTTTTTCATAACAAATTTCAATGTTTCTCTATACAAAGTTTTCTATCATTATTAAGTTTACCTCCAAATAATCATCACATGGACTCCATCTTCTGATATTCATTTCAATTATTCTGAAGGTTACGTTTGCTGAGTGGCTCCCAGTCCTTATTATCCATGTATAATTGACATTGTTGGGATATTTCCCAGGGTAGCCCGGTGATGTTATTTGACCACTGTTGCTGTCTTTGTATTCAAAAAAACTGATAGCAACCAATTCTGCAAAATTCACGTATTACAATATGATTCGTAAGGCATCCAGTTTCTTGACAATACAAATATTACAAGAAAATCTGTTACCTGAACATAAAATCCAAACAACAGTAAATTTGAAAAGTATGACTGTGTTCATTTTCTAAACGTATCAAAAGTATTAAAATCGTTTCAGTCACTGTGCCTTGGTCTGTCTGATGCAGTTTGCTCTGTTATATTATCAAAATTCTAAAAACAGCGAATGCTTCCTGTAGCCAATAAGGAAATAACAGCTGAAAAACTTATATCATTTTGTCTACAATTAATTCAAAAATAGTTAGAAAACGGAAAGATACAACCTTTCACGAGAAAAATTTAACAATCTGTAACGCTTAATTAAGCTGTTACCTATCATTGAACCTTGGACAATCAGTACACAAAATAAAGAGACCATATGTAAATTAACTTAAGCAATTTAATCGCCTTTAATATAACCCTCTGTTTACTGAGAATACTTGCTACTGCCCCTCCCCCGACCCCCCATTTCTTTTTTTAAATTTGCATACTGTAGATTCCTTATTTTACGCGAGTACTTAATTCCGCGATTCATCCCTTTTGCATCATATCGCGATAATATAATATCGCGAACGCCAAATTTTTATCATAGTTTTTTTTTTAGTTTACATCTGATCGATAAACAAAAGCGAGACTTTAATATCCGCGAGATGTGCTTCTTGCAATTGAACTTAACAGAAATATTAAAATTTTAAAAAGGATGCACATCTCTATAACTCCCCCTCCCGATCATGGATTCGGAATGGGTAGCCCCCCCCCCCCCCCCATTTTCAATCACGATGTTACGTGCTTGTGAATAGCGCAACTGCGAATAATACTGTGTAAGTCAATAGCCAGGGTTTTCAATTTTGCGTCCAACGTTCAAGACATGAACATTTCTATTTTCATTGCTTCTTGTCAATTCAGCAAAATACGCAATCAACATCATATTGATATTGATTATGCGTGATACAAGTAATTGAATATACATATGTCATATATATAACGCCGAACATTTATATCAATAATTGCGATTTATATTTATGTTTTTGATAAATATTAATCACATTATTCAAGGAGAAAATTATTTTATATTCCTTGTTTTACGGAAGAAACCATGCAGTGCTTCCTTTTCCAATCATCCATTGAGCTCTATGTGCCACATACTTATACATACATCGTTTGATATGAATATCGTGTATCTAGAGAATACATAATACTAATACATGTGAAAAAAACAAAAACAAAATCCCAAACACAAACGCCTATTAAAAATGATTGGATTGAAATCACTCTATGAACAACTTATCTCCTTTAGTCAGAATCATTTACTTAAAAAGTTTGCCTTTCAAATGCGCAGATTTTCTGTGCAGAAAAAATGCTACATTTTGTGGAAGTTCTTCAAGCCAACATGGATTCATAATAGTATTCGGTCGCTAAATACTGTTGGATCGTTTGTAACAACGCACTCTAAAAATAACGCACGCTGAATTTTATTTTAATGTGCGTTATTTTTTATTATGCGACTGTATTTTTGGTTGTCCCGTTCGCGTTTCACTTTCGTCAGCCTAGATTACAATCATCAGTGTTTACAAAGAAAATTAATATTAATAATTCTTATATTATATATAGCATGTATAATACATGTATTGAATTCTAATTTAAATGAAAACAATCAGAGACAGTCACACAATAAATAGATGTATACAAATAACAACAGTCTCAAATTCCAGTCTTTGGTCCTTATGTGATGTCTAGACAGGGCCTAGAAAAAATGGTCCCTTTGTATCACTGATGCATTAATATGTTCAGTACAAATCAGACCGGGCAGTATGGAGCACTCTTAAAAAGCATCCAAACATTGATGATCAGATAAAACAGTATCGCTCCAAAAAAGGACCCAACTTGTTGCATCACACCAATCCACATCAATGCTCTAGTACCATACTGCAGAAAAGCAGTTGCTATAGTAACTTTGGGATAGGTTAACAGTAGTCCACCAAGAACCCACACAGTGACCTAAAAAATAAGTTTAACATTGTTTAAACACATTGTATGGCAATACTTGTATATACATAACCCATCAGAACCAACTATTAATAAATACTGTAAATGTATTACATTTAGCTGTGTATTCTATTTAGCGTTTTTGGCGGAAAACGGCGTCCGATAAATCAAGTACATCGCCAGATGTAAAATATATAAGTAGATATATAGGTACATTGAGAAATGTGCTAAATGAAATCCACGCAAACCTGCTGAAAAATCATATTCTGCCAAATATCGTACACAACAAATACAGTCAAACTTCGTTATCTTGAACTCGAGATATCCGAATGTTTGAGATATCAAGGGTAAAATACTTAAAAAATAAGTGGTTGGGACTTACAATTCACTTCGACATATCCATTGTATTCGAGATATCAGTGTTCGAGATATTGAAGTTCAACTGTATAATACGTTTACAGTAATGTATACTGGGAAATATTCGCCCCGTTTTATTTTCGCCCCTTTCACCCTTGTTGTCAGCAGGCGAATTTAAGACTGTGTAAATTCCAATGTCTCATATTATCTCTCTTTAAACACAACTGTGTCTGGCCGAAGTTCAAGAAGGAGTGAAGCTGTTTGCAAGTGTAGAAGGGCTATATTTACAAATGGAAAAAAAAGCCCCGTATACAGTAAATCTAATAATTTTATTAATAAGTCTGACATTTGATTAAAGGACTATATATGATATTGTCCTAAAATGGCCCCCTAAAATGAACCTCATCATTTTGCTGTAATTCTTTGCTTTCTTTGTGCAGATATATATTTGATGTTTTTTCATAATTTTATTTTGATTCAAGTGCCCACAATTTAGAAATATGACATCGTAAAGATAACCTTTTTCCACCATTTTTGCATTTTTAGCATAAAACGGGCTTTTTTCAAGCAGTTTTTCTTTTAGAAAACATAGAGCGCATGCTTGAACAAACAAAATATTTTAATCAGAGATGTATCTAGCCAAGACTAATAGGTGACCAAATAAAATTTCTTGTTCGTCGCTCTATATTTCCCATTCGTAAAAAGATGAGAAAAATGTCAATTTTTGACTGATTTTGATTGAATTATAAAAATAGCATCACTTCTGACATCATATACTGCCAGTGAGTGCAAATAAATCAAATAAATAGATGAAAAATACATTTTATAACAACTCTTCTAAAAAATAACATAACAATTTATTGTACCCGAAACACTTTTAAAAATTGCGAATTATGGGGGCCAAATTTGATTCATATCATATATAGTTCTTTCCATACTTTTCATCTAGAAGGAAGATGATTACTTCTTATCATTTGCAATTTCAATATAGAGAAGTCTCATGAAATTATCAACTTTAAACAAATTTTATATAAAATTATATGCATTCATTCACAACTATGGAGCATATGACCTAAAAGGTGATAGGCGTTAGGCCAGTTACTGATAGGTCGCTGGTTCAAACCATGCTGTGGTCATGCACTTAATGTTGTGTGTTGTGCACTTTGACAAAGCACTTTATCTTCATTGTCTCAGTCCACCCAGCAGAAATTGGGTACCGGCTTACACAGGGAGTGCGATGTACTGGTGTCCCATCCAAGGGGAATCAATGACCCTAATCCTCTTAGCACCATGGAAACCAGGGATAGGCACCAGCCTTATGCACCTTCATGGCATGGAGAAGGATTTTAATTTACATCCTAAATACTATAATAGTGAACATTTATTAATTTGGTCAAGTAAAGTTGTAAGTTCATTTGTATAACGATGCTCTGAAAAGCAAATTGTTATATTATCATTAATATTACATATTCACAAAAGACTTACAATGAGGACTTCTTCAGATTTTGTTCCCACAAGTAATGGAGTTGGGCTGGCAGCTGCAGTGTACAAGATGATGGCGGCTGCTAAGGATCCCAGGAAAGACAGGACACTAATCACAACATAGGATGTAGAGGAATAGAACAACACAATGAAGCACGATACAGGGTTACAATGTTGTACAAAACAGCTGTTAGATGGTACACTGAAATGCCATATGGCATGCAGGAATAAGTTTGAATTGATGGCAACACACTGTTTGTGAGAGAGTTCAGAAAGGCAGTCAAAATCAAGAAGTATCCATAGCGTAATTTGGATATTGACTGATCTACTGCTATTTCAACTCTATCACTGTTCTGCGTTTTTGTTGAAGTAACTGTTTGAAATTTTCTATTTTTTTCCACTAACGCAGACTGAGAAATTCCTATGGTTGCAGGGTCTGAGAAAGTAACACTCCCGGAGTTTTCACCATTACTGAGTTCATAGCTGTGGCATCTGCTATCCTCAGATGAATCCTCATCATCATTTTCCACAGCATATTCCTTTCTATAGTAAGGACAGTATTTCAGCAATGTGAAAGCAATGCCACTGAAAAAAAACCATAGCAAACAAAAACAGAAAAACATCACGGACCGGGAAATTGGGTGAGTTTGACCGTGGGTATACATTGTAAGTGGTTATGTTGGTGGTAGCATTTGTAGAGGACACATTGACACAAGACACAGACCCACTGCCTTGGCCAAGGGCTACCACACTGGGTATCATCCCACTCATGCCTTCGCCAATGAAATAGGCCGTCATGTAATCAGACTTAAAATGAGTCATGAATGGCAAAAAGACGACCGACGTTGTGCAGTCCACTAGGGCCAAGAAGAATTGTAGAATGAGAGGCACTATACTTCTTTCTTCTCCAGCAACAAATGCAGTAGTTTTCCAGAAGAATGCCAGAAAAAGGCAAGCCAAGCTACCTATTCCTAGAATGCAATATATGACTCTATTATTGTTTTCCAGGGGAAAACAAATGGCAAAGTGTCACAAAAAGAGGTCTAATGTTGGCTATTTGAATTATAAGTGACAAATATGAAGGCAGTTTCCATCCTTCTGGAAGACCCTCTATGATCACTGCTGGGAGTTCCACCCATAATGCATTGATGTCTACCCATGATCCAATGCCAAAAATGATAACTGTTGCATACACAATCAAGTCAATATTTCTACATTTGAACACTCTCTTGTTCCTCTCTGAATTTTCTGTATGTGGTACACTTGACTGAAAAAATAGAGAAAACTATTCTTAGAATCTGAACAAAATTAATATTC
The DNA here is from genome assembly GCA_033439105.1 of Magallana nippona. Taxonomy (NCBI): domain Eukaryota; kingdom Metazoa; phylum Mollusca; class Bivalvia; order Ostreida; family Ostreidae; genus Magallana; species Magallana nippona. Next base: position 43,866,812 of record CM065922.1, on the reverse strand, counting down.
CGTAGACAACATGAAGAACTTTGGATAAGAAAACTAGGTACGGCCTTTCCGTATGGATGCAACGATAATGTTGAAAGTGTGGGGAATCTTTCAAGTCCACAGTGTACCAATGTTAATGTAATGGGACTTTTTAACAACACCAAGAGACGTAGGCGTAGTCTTATAACAAACCAATTATACACGATGTTTCCTTTGATTCATTATTACCTTATGTAAATAAACAATTGGGTCTCCATTACATTCGCACCAAACTTTACTCTGTCCCTTTGAAAGAACTAAACAATCTTCTTGAAAAAGTCATGGAAAAGCCGCTTTTTGATTTTTCTACACCGGAATACAGAATCGGATCCATGATTATGGATATTGCTTATCATCGGCTTTTTAAACCTACACAAACAGAAAATACTGCTCATGCACCACGTTATTTTTTCAAAATGCAGTGTGCCAACAAGGGAATCGATGCAGTTAATATAAGCAATATTCTTAATCACAAACAAGTTCAGTCCTGCATTCCGCCATATTTCAAGATAAAGTCAACCCCTTGTATTACATACAATTATACTCCAACCATTGTTTCCAAAGTCTTCAATTACAAACAAACTCTACAAGACCTTAATATCGAACATCTGCAAGATAATCCTCCAACGTGTTCATGTTCTTCTTCAGCCTACAACTATAGTCCTGCCGGACACGTCATTACTGGTGATGTTAATTTAGTTAACACCGAAGACCTAAGATCACTTATTATGAAAGGACCAAAATTTAGGGAGCCTAGATCCTTCATATGGCGTCGTAATTTTATACATATTATGAATTCTGTTGAAGATTACGCCAAGCGATGGGCAAAATCTGAAAAAGAAGAACTTGATACCTTTTAAGAGTGGGTTAAAAGCATCAGATGTATATTAAACTCTCGTATTAAACGACTGAGAGGTCAAATGAAAACCATCTATCCTTCTGTTTTCAATAAAGCAGAAGTGAGAAAAGAACTAGATAGATTGCACGATCACTATGTACTGGTCCCTGCTGATAAGGCAAGTAATAACATTGTCTTTGTTTGTAAGGCACATTATATTAGTTGCATTTTCAAAGAACTAGGTTTCGATTCTACACATGGTAATCTACTTACACCAATAGCAGCCTTTCCAAGCAGGAAATACTTCAAAATCATAAATCGGTTATGGATATCTTTAATATCCCCAATAAACAAGACAAATTTGATTTACCTTATTTGTACTGGATTCCACAGCTTCACAAAAGTCCTTACAAAGAGAGATATATAGCAGGTTCCAGTAAATGTTCTACCAAACCTCTCTCTTTACTCCTTACTAAATTCTTACAGTAGTGAAGGAGAAACTTCAAGAGAACTGTACAACAATATACTCCAGAAGTGGTGTGAATCAGATGTGGATACTAAAAAACTCTAAAGAAGTATTAGAAACTTTGAGGTCACAAAATCTTACCAAAATCAATAGCATCAAAACGTACGATTTTTCAACGCTTTATACATCCACTCCCCATGACAAATTAAAATCTAGGCTTTTTGATATCATCGACAGTTGTTTCTTCAATAAAAATGGAAGTCTTAAAAATGCTTACCTTGTCATTGGGAATCTAACAAATTATTTTGTTAAAAACCATTCTGATTGCACACACAAGAACTCTGAAGTTGACATTAAAAAGATGCTTGAGTTTCTGGTAGACAACATCTATGTAGTTTTTGGAAATCAAGTCTTCCAACAATCTATTGGAATTCCCATGAGTACCAATTGTGCCCCATTGTTAGCATACCTATTTTTGTATTCTTATGAAGCAGAATTTATTCAAAAAATTGTACGTGAAAAAAATAAATCACTCGCTGTGTCAACTCAACATTCAGGTATATCGACGACGTATTATCAATTAACAATTGTTATTTCCATACTTACGTCGACTCGATATATCCCAGTGAACTTGAAATAGAAGATACCACAGAGTCTGTGTCTTCTGTTTCATATTTGGATATTTTACAGGAAATGGACATTGATGGTAACCTAACAACAAAAGTTTATGATAAACGCGATGACTTCAATTTTTCTATAGTTAACTTTCCTTACTTATGTAGCAAGATACCTTCATCACCTGCATATGGTGTTTTTGTTTCTCAGTTAATTCGATACGCAAGGGCATGCTCTTCGTATGAACAGTTTCTAAGGCGAGGCAAGCTACTGACAAACAAGTTGATAAAACAGGACAATCAACAGGCTTGTATGAAGTCATCTTTCCTTAAGTTCTATGGTCGATACAACGACCTTGTCAGCAAATACAATCATCCACTGGGTCGCATGTTGACTGACGTTTTTCATACTAATTGTTAGACCATAATTTATCACCTAATTGTCTACAGACTTTTCCGCTTTTTCCCGATTACGCCAAAGAGCACACAGCGGGTCTGACCTGTCAGCAGAGGATGCTCACTCCTCCTAGGCACCTGTACCTACCTCTATCTTTTTGGAGGTCCGTGTTGCTCTGCTTTGAATTTGTATTTCGTTTTATGGATTTTTGAGATGGTTGACGGTTTGTTATTGTAATTTTTTAATTAAAGAGAATTCTTTTCATTGAAATGGCAACAATTGATTTAAATAATATGTGCAAAATTTCACAAATAAAAAAAATACATGTAATTTCAAAAATAATGTCCGTTTGGTTATGATGTAATGCTAACTAAACATTATACATTTCAATCATTTTTTTTTAATTTTTGAATAAACAGTGGAGTCCCAAGATATCAATTATGGAAGTAATATTGAGTAATACCAGATGTTGAGGTTGATAGCAATCTGACAAATAGCACCAATTTATTGCATGTATATAATGCTAGCTAGGTTAACAGTTAAATGTGAAATGTTCCTTTTCTCCATTACAATAAAAAGTACATGTCCATATATATACAGCAGTAAGTTAGTAACTGCTGTTAAAATCCGAAGAAGAGTCATTTTGCTCATGATGCAATGATTGCCCTTGTGTACTACACTAGGTTATTAGTCATGTATTGACACATTAGATACTTGTAATACTGCATGTGACAATGCAACGTCACATTTTATAGCGAGTGCAGCACCGGCAAGCACTGCGAGCTCCAACAACAACACCTATGCAAAGAGTAAATGTGAACTATTGCTCCCTTAATAGACAAACTGAATTTTCTGTTATGAGAATTGTACCCACAAAACCTGAAAAGCCAATGTGAACTCTGACGTCACAATCATTTTTTAAAACGGGAAAGACCTGTGCATTGAAATAAATCGTACCTGAGATGCAACTTTAATGATTAACCAAGTTCCTCTCATTTTTTAATCAAAACACCTTAGTAATGCTTCACCTGACGCATTTTTGTTTTAAATTAGAGAAAAATATTTTATTTTTCATTAATTTCTTTTATCATCAAAAAGACTTTGATGCATCCATTTGGTATTTACTTTATCATGATGAAACATGTAACATTATGTACCTGGGCATGTTTCTGAAACATTTCTGTTTCAAATGCTCATTTTTTTCAGATTTACCCATGCTCAAGTCTTACAATGTAACTATATAAACTCAGCTAAGTTACACATTGGACACGTATATTTGAAATGTGCAAATTGGTATTACTAATTGATTACTTCTAAAATTGACACAAAAGGATGGTTTATATATTTTCTGAAATTTTTTATTCTTTAAGTATTTATGATGTGGAATTATCTTTTGATAATTGAAGGCATCATGAAGGTGAATTCTAGATCTATAATCACCCTTCTCCGTGTTGTATTTTATTATGATGTCTCATTAATGCATACTCTTTATCCTTTCTTTTACATAACAGATATATATAAGACTTATTCTAAATCAGTTTTATTTAGTTCTAGATTATATCTTATTGGCTGATTCAGTAGCAAAAATAAGTCATAAAAATCCAAAATTAAGCAAAATTTAGGCCAGAACTTCTGGGAGTCTTAGGGTGCGACCAGACCCCTGGCCCGATTTTGCCTCATGTAAAAATATACCCTAGTTACGGCCCTTGAAACAGACCTTAGTGCTAGAGTTCCTACCATACAAACACTTGCCATCTACTGCGCACAAAAATGCGCTAGTTTTTGACTGATGAAACTGACTTTAAATAATTACATTCTGTACAAATAATTGATACCAAAACATTCCTCTTTACTACAGATTACGTCACTTTACTTGCCTCTAAAGTCGAAACACAATCTACAACCTCGTTTAATGAGATAGTGGATTTTTTTCATGTGAAAATGCTCGATCTACACTTGAATTTATCGGTAACATACATGTACTCTACTTTCCAAGTAAAAGAAGATGTCTAAGGCATAACGAAGAATTTTGAATCGTGTTGAAAATTGACCCGGAGGTCATTTTTCAATGTTGAATATTGCGACTTTTAGCTTTTAGCGTCTAATCTTTATGTTTTGTTATATATTTCAAAATTATGTCTTTAATAAGAATTTTTCTGCATGGTTTACATGGTTAACGATGTGAATGTACTATTTCGTCCAAAAAATACCCTTTTTTATATATTTGCTGAAGGAATGTAAATACAAAATTTACAATATATCATATTATTTAATTTTGTATTAACACTTACCCAGTAAATTGAAATTGTTATATTGAGTGGTTTTTTTTGGTCGATGTAAATACAAAATTTACAATCATTCGCATTTACAGCCTCCATAAACATTGATATTGAGAATTTGAAAGAATGTTTTATGCCCAGAATCTGTAGAGTTTTCAGTAAATATGAATAATCTTAAATGTTACATATTGAACGAATTTATTAGTAGGATCAAGACTGGGAGCGGTAAATCCTTAACCTATGAGTGCATGATTCACACTCAAGTGTATACTTATTATTGCACCATCGTATACTTTCATAAAGTCTCAATCAGAAAGATTAGAAAAATAAGGGTTTTGAGCTATGCTTGTTGAAGTCACGTACCTTTTATATTCTCGTTAATAAACAGTATGAAATCATTGTCGATGACATCAGACATGTTATGCATTTTTGGATTGGTGAAAAAACGGTTTCAGAAAACCCTAATTAAAATCCAGGAAAAAAATTTCGACCTTTGACATGTCAAGGGCTCGTGAGGAGCGGTGCTGATCAGAAACCCTTGCCTAACAAAGATGCAAGAAAATTTATTTTGAGCCAGTTCCATTTCAAAGATAGTTCAAAACTTTGTAATTAGGGTCATTTTCAATAAGATTTATTTTCAACTGGCTCAGGACATCAGAGATAAGAAAACAAATATATTCAAAATGTCCCCGGGTATAAATTTGACAGATTTTGGTCTCAATTTTCAACGTTGAAAAAGCATCCCGGATCAATATTCAACGTTGAAAAATGACAACCGGGTCAATTTTCAATCTGATCAATATTCTTACCAGTACAGTGGTTGTCATATTTTTATTAAAACGCGTCTCTACCAATCTGTCCGTTCAATGTAACGTGCTCGTGTGAATGAAATACCCGAATGCAGTGAAGAATACTTTGAAATTTTCAGCATTTCGTAAGTGATATGTTGTCTCTTTATTAACACAGATGACACTAAACAAAAACTATAAATCAGGAATGCCTATCTAGCCTGTGTGTCTGTCAACTGCATACTTGTTATTTCTCTAAAGTGCCGTATCTTCACCGAATGAGGAACACTATTTTATTCATACTGCCAGTGTCAGAGGTCGCGAAATGTTTAAAACTCTTCTTAGCTTTTTTGTGAATGTGGTTTAGAGACAGATGATGACATCTTAAATGGTATGTGTACTGGATATTCTTCTTCAATTCTCCTAAATTGATGAGAGCCCTGGGATCAATTTCATTGATGTGGTAAAAGAGAAATGTTGGTATGTAGATGCTGTACTAAGTGTTGAAAGAAAGTAAACATTGCTAGATCTGTACTAATGTGTAACATAGAGAGAAAACAATAAATTGAATTATCTTATGCATAAAGGATACTTTTTTAGATTATATATTGCTTTCCAATGCAATTCTTAATTAGATCATATTGTAAAAACATGTACATGAATTTTAGTGTTAAATATGGTAATAATTATAGTATGAATACACAGTTCTGAAATTGTTATTCAAGTAAATTTAACGTGAAATAGATCTAATATTTAATTGTTGTCAATGTGTATATTAATTACAATTAAACTAAATTTTACACAGATGTCGTTTGAAAATTATTAAATTATATGGTACTAGCACTTGAAATATAAAAATAGTTAACACAGGTTATGCTAACACCGCTGCCTTTTTCATTTGAGATCCTTAATCGTTTCGCGTTAATTAAGAGTAAATTGGATATGATTCCCTTTTGAAGGTACAATTACAGTAGTGACAACCATTTTTAATAACTTTATGCGTATGTGTATCACTTTAAAAGTTTCCGTGTAATTATCTAAATCCTAGATGACGTGAAGAAATACTGAATACTTAGCTGTGTTCTGTGCAACCTTTTACCTTGATATAAAGGAATAGTTGTGGTATATTGTTTTAATGCAGCAGTTTTGACGTCGTCCATTGTCTTTGATTTTTCCAAAATTTTCTTCATTGTAAGTTTTGTTTCGGGCAAAACTTTTGTTGGTGGTAGATATACTAAGACGTTTGAGATATTAATGGTATGTAATTTTTTTAAAAATAAAAATATGATTGCTTTGTGCTTCCAAAATTAAAGAAAGCTACCACTCCAGATAAGGTTGAATCATCCTTTTGTCAAACGTTAGTCTAATATGAAAGTTACTCCGATTTCCTTTCCTGGTCCAAATATATCTCTATTTTTCAAATTACCACACCGTTTAAAAAATCGAAAGCAACAAGGTTCAATTTCTTCTATCTACAAGTGATTATTAAAATTTCATTAGATAAGGGAGGCATTGACATTTTCTATTAACTGAATAAAATACAACCCTGCGATATATGCATGGAAATAAATTTAGGTAATTACATTATCCTTAGCATTTTATATTGTTCTAACGCATGATTGTGTCGGTTAATTTGAACATCATTCGCCACAATGTTGTACGAGGAGTATTTTTTTTTAAGGGGATGTACCTAAATAAATGCATCTAAATAAATTCAAAATAATATTTTTGTTACTTTTGAAATGTTGCCTCATTGTTCAATCATACTTTTGTTCAATATAAACTTATGGAAGAAAACATTTTCAAAGTTTACGAATTGCACTTTATCACAAATACAATAGTGGTGGATGAAAGGTGGTCATGGCAGATGATAAATTTGATAATTTTAAAAAGAAGAATTTACAATTTTAGCACAGGCATGCATGTATATCTCAGGTTACTTAAGATTTATGTTAATGGAAACGATTTTTTAAAACGGTCAACAAAATGAAAAGTTTTACTTTTTTACAAATAGAGTTCTGTCATAAACGCCAGAATTCTTCACCCTTCACCAAGTAGTTATTACTTTCAGAATTTTGATAAGTGTTTCATTGCATACTTTGTTAGTAGTCATTGGTACATGTTTGTAAATAGTGTCCTGATAGATTCCTAATAGTAATAAAGAAGCTAAAAAAATATTCAACTGTTTCCTGACTGCCACAAATGGAACGCTTCGCATAATTTTCTTAAAATGAAAATCTGCAAGGCTCTCTTTACTATGCTTTCTGCTTTTCAAACTTGCCTCCAAATAATCATCACATGGATTCCATTCTTTGATATCCATTTCAAATATGCTGAAGTTAACATTTGCTAACAGGTTTCCGGTCCTTAATACCCACTATAGTTGGAATTGTTGGGATACTCTATAGAATATCCTGGTGATACTCTGTGATGTTGTCTTCGTATTTCAAAGTATACGAAAAAGTCAATTCTGCAAAATACATGAATTGCTATTTAATTTTTTGACATACATGTTTTAGGAAAATATGTGTTACTTAAAAATATAAATTGGATACAACAATAAAGAAAAGTATTTAAATGTATGTGTCCATTTTATGTACGTATAATACATGTATAAAGTAAAATCATCTTTTCATTTGCCTTGGTTTTTTTTATGCAGTGGCCCTTTTCACAAAAAAAAAACATTTGGGTATAGTTGTACTCAGGTGACTATTAAGGCCCTTGGTCTCTTGTTTTATTCAGATTAAGGATCACAAGGTTTAAAAAGGTATATAAAAGTAACAAATATTGACACATATACAAAAACAACGGCTATGTAAACTATTCACATTAATAAAGGACGAAATTACCGAGGACCGAAAATAGTACTAGTATAATCTCGCCAGGAACCGTGTGCTCTCTTGGAAAGTGAGTTAGAAAAAGGGACAAGTTTCCCTTGTTTGTATGCAGAAATTGAACTTACTTGAGTATGTGCAGGAATGGCACAAGAACGAGAGGTAGGGTGTTGTACGGCATTTCTGATTAAATCAGTTAGTTCTAATACCGTCCGTCTTGGAAAGCGGTACCTGGCATCAACTCGTTGTCCGTAAACTTGTCCAACGGGTCAATTCTGTCCCGGAACTCACTTACTCACTCTCACTCTCTCACTCTCTCTCTCTCTCTCTCTCTCTCTCTCTCTCTCTCTCTCTCTCTCTCTCTCTCTCTCTCTCTCTCTCTCTAAGCCCGATCATTTTCGAAAAGGAGGAAAAAAGCAGCTATTTTCTCTTACAACAAATCTTATGACAATAAATTTAACTTACGTTTAATTTTCACACTTAAGAGAGGATATAAGCTCTCGTAAAGTTCCGACAAATTTGACACTTAAGATCTACGTAAGTTTCTTTGTGAAAAGGAGCAAAATCTTAAGTTTTCACATACGATAAGAAATAAACTTAATTTTGTGTGTGTGTGTGTGTGTGTGTGTGTGTGTGTGTGTGTGTGTGTGTGTGTGTGTGTGTGTGTGTGTGTGTGTGTGTGTGTGTGTGTGTGTGTGTGTGTGTGTGTGTGTGAAAAGGGCTACAGTTTGTTATATGTTGTGTATCTTTATTTAACACCGAAATTTTTCTCTAGCAAATCAAAAATAAAGAAATAACAATTAATGTTTTATTTTTTATAATTTGATCTGGAACTGAAAAAGACGTAATCAAAAATGGAAATTGAATATTGGCGTTTTTATGAGCATACAATATTCCTAGTGAAAATGCATTTTTCTTTAGACCTTATGTTTTTTTATCGCTCAAAGAGGGAAAATCCAAATATTTATTTTTTTTTATGAAAAAGACCTTTACAACACTATTTACAAAAATTATTGCTCACGTCCGGGTAGACTGTCCCTCCATTAATAAATAATCATTTCTACATTGTATTAAAAGTTCTTGGAATGAATATCAATTTCTAGTGCAGAAACAACTCTGGAAAATTTATTCAGTTCGATTGATGGATGGACGGATGGATGGATGGATGATAGACTACTTTATTTTGAGTCCTAGGTCGTCATGTGCTTTATTTGCATGTAATTCATTTTTTTTAGTTTAAGTTGTTGTGACAAACTTTAAACTGTTCGGTTGGATTTTTTTCACTTTATTTTGGAAGAAAACATTATTTATTTTATGGTTAAACATTTTAAGATCAATTCTCTGTAAATATCAACATTCGGTACCAATGCATAGTCACCGATTTTCTTCATATTTTGTATTGTGATACCCTTTGGTGAATAAATACAACCTTAAAGGGTTGCTTTGGGAACGGTTGCCATGGTAACCGAAGCAAAAGATTGAAAAAATGCCATTTTAAGCTCTTTTAAACACAAATTGCATGATACTACAGCAGTTTCAGATTTACAGAATAAAATAATCAAATACAAAATAATGTGAATTTTTAAATTATTGAAAATTTTTCATGGGCAAATGAATATTTTCATTGTGTAACTATGGTAACTAAACAACACTTCAAAAATAACAGTTTTTCATTTCATTCTAACATAAATAGTTTTAAATGGAATAAAATTTTAACTGTTGTTTTTGTTTGACAACAAAGATAACATACATGTAACTTAAAATTGACTTTCGTTGCTATGGTAACAACAACTAAAAATCACAAAAATCTGCATATTTTGAGGTACTTTTGAACATTTTTTATCCCTACCTGGATCATGATACTTTAACATGAATTATTTAGAATGACTAAACATGTCCTCAACTTTAATGCAATATCAGTTGAAACTGCATTTAAGCAAAATAAATGGCCGTTGCTATGACGTTTTGAACAATTAGGAATTTCTGTATGATCACATATTTCATTAGCAACGGCAATTTTAAGATGCTGAAAAATGCTTAAATATATATGATTCCAAAATTTGGCATGTTTCCCACTAATAGCAACAAACAATGGCTCTAAATTGTGTTTAAAACAAGCATTTTTGCTTGACAGAATAATATAGTTTTCTTCATCTTTTCTTATTTTTAACCTTGTTACCATAGCAACAAGTTTCAATTTTTTTATATAACTTGTATATTTTAAAAACAGCTATAAATCTACGAGTTTGTTCAATGATAACTTCTATGATATTGAAAAAAATGAAAAAATCATGTTTGAAAATAATTTTCGGTTTCCATGTTAATATTCTTAGGATTTTGATTTGCCCACCAATGTTTTTCTATTATTTGAAAATTGACCACATACTCAATTAAATATTTTATATTTCATAACTTAGATAACTGAAATTACTTTCTATATTGCTTTGAAGCTGCTAAGGTTTGCCATTTTTCTATCTTTGATCTCTGTTACCATGGCAACGGTACCCTTAGCAACAAATTTATGGTCTATTGCTACTTACATGTATAACATTAATATGTATCATTGTATGCAATATAAAGAGAATTGGTGACTATGCATGCCGGAACTTCTATATACAATTTTGATATTTACAGAGAATTGATCTTAAGCATTAAATGTATTGAATTTATGAAAGTTCTGATATATATTCAATTTTTTTTTGTTTTGCTCAAGACATCAGAAAACCTGAAAATTGATTGGTCATCAACTAATACCTATACAATGAATCATTAATCATGTTTTGCACATGTACAGTATTTTACGCAAATCATGAATTGTAAATAAAACTTTCTTAAACAAAAATACAATCTTTGTGGCATTCAGAAGTTACAGTTCTATTCGCTTTTCACTGTCCACTATTCGAATAGCGAATAGTATTCTGTTGTCAGTTCGCTTTTCAAATTACCGTTAACATGCTAATAAACATAAATTCAAAATCCACATCAACTTCCTTTCTTATCGCAAAAACAGTAATAAAGTAAAATGACCTAAACATTGAGATAATTAGCTAGCCTGGCTAGAAAGTAAGAAAATCATCATATTCTCTTTCAATGAGAATAGTACTTACGGGCTGGCTTACACCCTGTGTCCCATATTTGGGCCCTCATGGGCCCTGGGAAAGTCCAATCGACCCTCAAAAGGAATTGGGTTTACACGACTAGTAACAGGCTTAGCTAGCCTAGTGAAAATAGGGAATTACTTATAGTACAGTCTTATGGGAATATCTTTCATGGGGCTGGCTAACACCCTGTATCCCATATTTGGGCCTTCATATTTTGTGGGAAAGGGGCCCGGGGAAAGATCTGTCTCTGGTTGGTGTAGCGATTAATAAAGAACTGAAAATTGATTATGTATAGCTTCTTTTACACGTCACTTTGTTATTTGAAATTCATTTCTTTTTTGGGGGGGGATTATCTCTTCTATCTTTGTTAAAGTACGAGATGTTTTTTTTCTTTAGAGGAAATGTGATGCAGGTAATGGTCGTATTTATGTTTTATATTTTAGTGGATTTTTAAATTTATTAAAACTAGTTTACATAGAGGGGAAACATGGTCATAACTTCTTCATTTCAGACGTTTTAGAATATAAACATGTACATCTTATATAAAACATTTATTAGAATAGCCAGGGGCGATCTCAAAAGTTTTCGAAAAATTGCTTTTTTTAGCTTTTTCATACACGTATTTCCCATTACACTCTTCAATTCCGGACACCCATAAACTACGATAGGATTTGTAGGTTAATGTTTACCCGTGCAAATGATCAACAATTGACTGGAAATCGATCACGTTCCCGTCGAGTGAGATTTCATGTTCTGACCCCCCCGCCCATTTTCAAATACATAATCGAAAGTGAAAATTTGGGCCAAAGTTTCGCATTTTCATTCCATATTTGATAAAAAGGGCTGCTGGTACTAAAGTGTCATGTATCAATGTATCAATAAATTAGATATGAGCTCCTCTATCCACAAAACAAAGAAAATAAATATTCTAGCAATTTATACCCCACACAAACCACCCAAACCTCACATGTCGCCCGTTTGAGTAACATTTTACTGAGGCTTTCCTGCAAAACTGTCATGGCACCTACCCAAATAAACAACACAAGAAAGTGTATCAGTTTGTTGACATACAAGTCAAGGTTGCTTTCAATATTAAAAAAAAACGCGCAAGATACAAATTTGACTAGTCTTGTTTATTCAACACTATGCATCAAAATAGTTTATAAGCAGCAATTACCCACACCCTCACCTGAAATATGCCTGTGCTTCGACCAATTACTTTCTTTATTGATCATTAAGGGCCTCAAAGGGGTAACAGGAAGATTGTTCAATAAACAATCATAATGCACAAAAAACACATCCACAAGAGGGAACGAGTTGTATGATTGAAAGTTACATACATAAACATAAGCATACATGAATATTTATTTACTTAATATTAATAATTATATATACATCTATTGAAAACCCATATATAGATATGTCAAAATACATACAAATTTTAAATAATTTATCACATGATGACAAATTCATAAATGATTCCGAAATACAAACTAAGACAATTTCTATTAAATACACTCTATGTGAAGGGGAAACTTTAGTCGTGGCAACTACCAAGTTTAATTTTACACTCGTACAAATTCCGTTTTTAACTCATCTGAACCGAAGGTTCAAAATAGTTTTTCTGATCTCCCGTTGTCAATCGTCCGTCTGTTCGTCTGTCCGTCCGTCTGTTCGTCTGTAAAATTTTTACATTTTTGACTTCTTCTCTAAAACCACTGAGCCAAATTTAACCAAACTTGATACAAAGTATCCTTAAGGGAAGGGAATTCTAAGTTCTTAAAATAAAGGGCTAAACCCTTTTTAAAAGGGGGATACTTGCAAAACAATGAGTTTAGGGTATTTGTCTTTAAAAGTCTTCTTCTGAAGAACCACTGCACCCAAAGGATCATTTTTAAACATGTGTATAATTTTTTTCACACAAAAAATTTATTTTATCGATATCAAGCCGGTTTTTTACCCGGATTCCACAGTATATCAACTATTAGAAACGTATCACATCATTGTTTAAAATATTGATGATGGTAAATTTTCATATATGATTTTTTGTGATCTGTCAAAAGCATTTGACAGAGTATGGCATAGCGGTCTTTTAATCAGGTTACAAACCTATGGAGTATCTGGTGATCTTCTCAAGTGGTTTTCTAGTTACTTATGTCATAGGTCCCAGAAAGTTATGTATAAAGATCTTTTGTCAAGTAAATAGATATATCTGCTGGTATACCCCAGGGATCAGTGTAAGGACCGCTTTTATTTTTGATATATGTCATGATGTGGCTGTTAATATGTTATCAATGTGTAGACTATTTGCTGATGACAATTCGCTTGAATATTCTTTAAAGAACATACGTGACATTGAACATTATTTAAATCATGATTTGAAAATCTTAGAATCATGGTCCAATAAGTGGCTTCTCCAATTTAACCCATCTAATACAAAGGTTGTTTTCTTTACCACGAAACACAACTCTGTTTTACCCAAATTATTTTAAAGGTGATAGATTGGAGTTTGTTCCGACTCATCGCCATTTAGGACTTTTATTATCACAAAATCTCAGCTGGTCTGAACACATTGATGGTATTGTAAACTCTGCATACAAAACATTAGGACTTTTGAAAAAAATGAAGTATAATATTGGTAGAGAACATCTCTCTAAATTATATATTACATTTATCAGACCTACCCTGGAATATGCTTCAATTGTGTGGGATAGCTGTTCTGTGCATGATTCAGACAAACAGAAAGGGTTCAATTATGCGCTGCTCGAATTGTCACTGGGCTGCCAATTTTTGTCTCAAGGGAAGTGCTTTATTCAGAAACAGGGTGGGAAACTTTACAAACTATATTGCTAAGATGACAACTATGTTTGAAATTAACATGGGGATTGTACCTGACTATTTAATTGATATTATTCCTAGCAAGCGGGAAAACATATCACACTATAACACACGAAATAAGGATCAATTTATTGTTCCGAAGTGTAGATTAGATTTATTCAAAAAATCATTTGTACCCAATGGTGTTAACCAGTGGAATTCATTAAATGTAGGAGCCAGAACAGCCAACTCAATCAATTTGTTCCGTAAACAAGATTACGTTCGGTTTATGCCTCCGCATGCTTCAAATATTGCAAGTCAAAATGAGAGCATACGACAGTTTCTTTTCAATAAAAACATAATAAATTGTAACTAATTAAGCAAAACAGTTACTTAGTGGATATTCTCAATCCATCATTTTGTATTTCCATACAGCAGACAACGTTTGTTTACGTTTTTAAGCGGCGTAGTTATACACAGTGTAAGACAGAAAAATCTCACACTGCTGTCTCACACTGGACAAACCGATCTCACACCGGTGATAATGTGAGAAATATTTGTTAATTAATAACTGTTCTATGATAAATCTTATGAAATTAAAATAATTTGAAAAGCAAAGTAGAAACTGAATAAATCATTTGATACTCATTTCAGCTAACAGAGAAATAGACAGATGTATATGCAAAAATGCAAAATTTAAAACAGAACTTTTTCATACATCAACCTCTTTTGCAATAAGAACTATATTCTAAAGGTAACAATGTACTTATTTTGCGGGGTTTTTCATATATCATTAGTGGATCTGAATTTTGACCATTAATAATATAATTTTGAAACATTTATCATTAGAGGTTGCTACACAGCCCTCATGACATATTTAACAAAATCAGAACTCAACTTATCAAAATAGTTGGTAGTCATGTTTGATTTATTGAAAACTGGTTTTCAAACTATGAACCATGAAATACCTACTTAATTTGTGTGTCTGTCAAATGAATACTTTTCTTCTCTATAAGGCGTCGTTTCTTCACCGAATGATGAACGATAGTTTAATAGTACATCGTCGTTGCTGCCAATGTCAGTGGTCGCGAATATTTTAAAACTCTTCGCTGAATGGTGTTTACAGAAATATGACTCAAATGATATGTGCATACTGGATATTCATCTTCAATTCTCCTCAATTGATGAGGGTTCTGATATCAATATGAGAGATGCGGTTAAAGATAAATGTTTGTACGTATTGCACTAGGCGTTAAAAATAACACTACTAGATCTGTAATACTGGGTGACAATTCTAAATTAACTTTCAAACAGTAGAAATCATTAGAGAGATCAATATTGCATATAACATATGCATGAACCTTAGTGTATTATATATTTTTAGTATCACAGTAATCAGAGTATCAATACAAAGTTCTGAAATTGTTATTCAAGTAAATTTCACGTGCACATGATCTTATATTTCATTTTTATCAATGTTTATATGAATTACAATTGACTTATATGTTACACGACTGTCGTTCGAAAATTATAAAGTATATGCCCCTAGCGCTTAAACTATGAGCAGGTTTTACTTACATCGCTGCTATTTTCATATGAGATCCTTAATCGTTTCGCGTTAATTTAATACTCGTAAATTGCATAGAATTCCCTTTTGAAAGTACCAGTACAAGAGAGAAAATAAACTTTAATTTTATGTGTATACATATATCAACTTAAAGGTTTCCGTGTAATTGTTTAAATCCATGACATAGGATATACTTGCTGTATTTTGTGAAATCATTAACGTTGACATGATGGAAGTGTTCTGATATTTTCTTTCTATGCAGTAGTTTTGACATAAATTTTCTTAGATTTTTCAACAATGCTCTACGTTTTATGTTTTGTTTCGTGCAAAACTTTTGTTGATGGTAGAAATGTTAAAACAAATATTTGTGGTATTGATGGTATGGGTTTTTAAAAAAAAAATAATTGCTTTGTTATTCCATAATCAAAAGAAGATACCTCTCCAGATAAGGTTGAATCCTCTTTCTGTCAAACTTTGGTCTGATATAAACGATACTCTGAATTCCTTTCCTCGTCCAAATACATCTTTATTTTCCAAATGACCACATCGTTTAAAAAGGCGAACGCAACAAGGCTCAATTTCCTCTATCTACAAGCAATTGATGATATTTCATTAGCTTCAGTAGATACAACCATTAACTTTTACCGTAATATAATATAATCCTGCGATATATCTATAGAAATTCGTTTAAGTATTTATGTTATCTTGGCTCAGTAGGTTTTTTAGAAATCAGAAGCTGCACCTGATTCATTGTTAACTGAAAACCAAACATTAACGGAAACGTCTAGCAGTAGGCTCTGAATATTATTCTTGGGATGAAAAGTTGAAAAGCCTTCTCTTTTCTAGGTTTTTTGCCTTTTAAACTTACCTCTATAAAATCATCACATGAATTTCCAGTGCTTTCTTTGATATCCATTTCGAATATTCTGAACATTATGTTTGCTGACGAGTTTCCGATCCTTATCACCCATGTATAGTTGGAATTGTTGGGATACTCCATAGGATATCCTGGTGATGTTATATGACCTATGATGTTGTCTTCGTATTTCAAAGTAGCAATCAATTCTGCAAAATACATTTCTATTTAATTTTCGACATACAAATGTTTTAAGAAAAATTTTACCTGAACATTCATTCCAAACAATGGAAAATATGAGGAAAATATCTGTGTTCATGAATTTCATGTGCAGTGTTTTACGCAAAATATGAATTGGAATAAAACTTTCTTAAACAAAAATAAAATCTTTTGTACCATTGTTTATATTTTAAATTCATTTTTTAGGTTGTAACATTCTTTGTGACAACATCACAAGAATATACATACATCAATATTGAACTATACATATAACATCAGTTTTTATTCGAGGGAGTCAGTCCTGTTTATTAACAAAAACTAGCGTGATTAATGAAATTCACTGCAATTGAGTAGAATGTTTGATGAGTTTAACGCGGAAAATAAGGGATTCGCGTTGACTATACTCGATAACAGTAAAAAATATTACAGTTAGCTGTTTACTTATGGAAGCAACCAGACTAAATGGCCTACTTGATATTAACTGTATACGTTTAAAATGGCACCTACTATTTATTTCATTTTATAAAAGAATAGTAATATTCAAAAAGGGAAGAGCATTTCCAAAACACCCGAACTTGCACCAAAAGGTTGGTTAACCAGGCGTACATATTGAACACTTGTGCTGTTCCTTAGATATAGTAAGAAGGATTGGAGTTATTTATCGCTCAATTCATCTCTAGACAGAGAAGACTGAATCGCAACATTTTGTCTGAGCAACTCTATGACGTTAACTTCTTCTACGCCTTAATAAACTATATATATATATATATATATATATATATATATATATATAGAAAATGATAGGTGGACAATACAGGATAAATATGTACATAAGTACATAGACATTTATGATGTATAAAATAAAATCATTAGTACATGTAGCTTGATGATATTAGATATTTTACTGGGTAAAAATATTAGTCTATATCTGTTTCAAACGTTGAAGTCAAGTTATTTCAAGTTACACAAATATCACATGTTGAATCCAATTCAAAAATGTCATCCAAACAAGACGATAAAAGGGTCACAGACATTTAGTTTGTGATATTGATATTTTACTTTGGAAGGCTTGAATTTATAAAATGAGTATCCAAGGTGTGATAAAAGTTGAGTAGTTGTGGGGGTGGCCGGCTGAGTATGTGAACGTGGGTGTGTGGCCTGCAGAGTAAAACAGAATCGCTCACTGGTCTCATAGGTGTGCATAAAATATCAGTCATTTTAAAAATGTCATCCAAGCAAGACGAAAAAACGGTCGCAGTCATTTAGTTTTTAATATTGATATTTTACTTTGGTAGGCCTGAATTGTCCAAGGTGTGGTAAAAGTTGATGGAATCTCGTTGATTTGATGTGGGTGTGGCATACTGAGCATTCGGATGTGATTCCTGCAGAGTAAAATAGAATCTCTCACATGTATCATACGTGTGCGAATTATCTCTGCTGTATTCCTCCATTGCTGTATGTGTTCTGCCTTGCTCATTCCTCCAGCACTTATCATACAATGTTGATTGCTGGTCAAGCTCCTCATTGGTCTCCTCTGGACATGTTTCTAATCCAAAGACAACATCCACTGGGATAGTCTCGTAAACGTGAGCTGATTTGCAGTATGCACCGTTGGTAAATTTGCGGGCTCCTTCATCTGCTGATACTGGTTTTTCTGCAAATATTTAAACCAAATAAAGAAAAAAATTCAATATAAAATATTTCTTGATAGTGTGCACTAAAGAAAAAACATGATCTACATTAATAACCAGCATCACTATGACTACAACATGACTATGGAGAACATTACACAATAAATAATTATCAAAAAATTATTTTTTATCAGGCAAGCATTATATTTCAATTTTAAGTACTTCGGTATTATAATGACCACATCTATTTTTTGTGGTCCCTTTAGTTTTATCAGAAAACCTTTTGTAAAAAGGAGAAAGGAATGCTGTGGAATATTTTCAAAATTGGGTTATCTATCATAAAATGTACCTACCTGCCTTTATTACGACATCTATATATGCTAACACAAGCAACCGCCAAAAGAAAGAACTCATAAACAACAGAACCAATGATCAGGTACACTACAACATTAATACAATATAAATAAATTTGACAATATACTCTATTACTATTTACAAAATACTCTTTTTACTCTTTTTGTCATTTGTCTTTTCATTACCAAGACAGAAACGTTAGAATTAGTTTTCGAAAGTTTGTATGAATTTTTGACCAAAGGAAAGACAGTTCTCAAACTATAAACCAGGAATGTATACTTAACCTGTGTGTATGTCAAATGTGTTCTGGTCTTCTGTCTGAGTTGTTGCATTGAAATCTAATGATCTCAACTTAACACTAGATGATCTTGTCGTCGATGACAATGTCAGCGTTCGCGATCGTTTTTGGGGCGTTTCTGAATACTGTTTGGAGAGAGATGATGGTAGCTCAGAGGTTATGGGTGGACTGGCTGTTCTACCTGTATTCTTCACAGTTGATGGGGACTCTGGTAAAGGTGTTGTAAATGTTGTAGAGGAGATATATTTGTACGTAGTTGTGTCCTCTGTAGTTGATTCAGTTGTTCCAGATGTTGATGTAAATAATGCCGGTATTGTACTCCATGCTAACATAAAGAGGAAGTAGAAAAAACCATAATGCTTAAAGGGTATTTCTAGAATTATCTAACGCTACTCAACACAATTCTCAAATATTCTTCAAATCACGAAAAAAACATTTTTTTTTAAACACAGCACATAAAGATTACTATTTTATTATTACAAAACATAAATAAAGAAAATTCAAAGAAAAATTAATAATTAGATAAGTTTTGAAAACATTTCTAGACAAACAGCATAACAACTATAAAAATTTGATATTCAAAAAGCTTAATATACATGTATTCGAAATCAATTTGTGAATTTAAACAAGAGGCCATTAGGCCTCAACAGTTACCTTAGTACCATAGCCCATACACAAAATTGTGGAGGAGTCTCATATATGCATTTAATTGAGTTTCCTCCCTGAATGAATTCTTTTGAAATGGACTCTTAATCCAGACCTATCACTCGTATCAAAGAGTATGACCTACTACTGAAAAGGAGCACAGCTTCCATGCTTAGTATTTTTTTCCCAGGTATGTTAACTTTCAAAATAGGTTTTATGTTTATATGTGTTCATAGATAAACTAAAACAAGGTGGCTAGTATACTACTTATTACTTTACTATTAACAAGTCTACTTGTTTTTTTTAAAGAAATTTAAAAACTGTTTTTGTTTCAAGTGATAAAATACTTGCATAACTATTTTGATCATACAACTTATTAATTACATTACATTTAATTATTAATTACTAAATATGAACAAGCGAAGGAGGATAACTCCATTTTGAAGAAGCAAGGGAAGAGAACTCCATTAACTGTTATAATCCTCTTCCCGAAATCCTTTCAAATGCTTTCACAGTATCATATCGATAACTTTGATGGACAGCTACTTTATTTTTCTTTTCTAAACATATGAATAAACTCTGAGCAGAATAAAATAAGACAAATATATATCCCCCCCCCCCTTCCCAGCCATAACCCTTGCCATACATGCAGATGACAAGGAATATTATTAAAGATGACAGAATATTTATTTTTCTAAATATGCAGTTGGTTTTTATTCCGTGTTCTGTGTCTGTAGAGAAGAATATTTTTTAAACAATATGTGCATTAACACTATATGGCCATATTGACACCCCCTCCCCACCCCTACGACCTGAACCCCTGACCCAGGGGCCATGAATTTCACAAATTAGGTAGAGGAGTTTGTGGACATCATAACCATGCATTCAGTTTTTTTCCCCACATGTGTGGGAGTAAAGAAGATTTTCTAAGGTTTAATACATTTTCACTGTATGGCTAAATTGACCCCGCCCTAGGCCTAAAGCCCTGTCCCAGGGGTCATGAATTTCACAATTTAGGTAGAGCAGTCCGTGGACATCATAACCATGCACTCAGTTTTATTCAAATATATATGGGAGTAAAGATGATTCTCTAATATTTAATACATTTTCACTATATGGCCAAAGTGGCCCCACCCTAAAGCCTGAACCCCTGATCCAGGGGCCATGAATTTCAAATTTGGTAGAGGGCTTCATGGACATCATAACGATGCATTCAGTTTTTTCCTCACATGTGTGGGAGTAGAGAAGACGATTTTTGAAAATATGGCTTTTTTGCATATTTTGCCCCGCCTGTGCCCCCCCCCCCCCCCGGGGAAGGTAGAGCCAAGAATTTCACAATTTAAATTCCTCTTACCATAGAGATGCTTCACCCAAAAATAGTAACAATAGGCCTTGTAGTTTTTAAGAAGTCAAAAATGTAAAATTGTTAACGCACGACGCACAGACGCACGACGCACGACGACGGACGAAGACCAATTGCAATAGGTCACCTGAGTGACTCAGGTGACCTAAAAATTAACCAATTTTGGGTACAAAAAGGTCATGGATAAATTTATTCACTTTATACAGATTTTTTTCTTATCTTCCTAATTCAATCTGATCATTTTGCATGATTAAAACAATATTTGATTTTATTATTCCGCTTAGATCAAATCCTGGCTTGAAAGGTCAATAAAAGAATAATCGAATTTTAGTGCAAAAAGGGCAAATTATATGCACGATAACTAAGCGTGAACACTGCCCCTCCCCCCTTGTCTTTTTCTGTAAAATGTTACAGTATGTTTTGTCTACGAATCTCAATGATATACTTCTCATAAAATATCTAAGTAATGAGATACCTTAAAACGTTTATAATTAACGTCCGTGGGGTTTTTTTCACATGAATCGTATCACTAAAAGTTGCACATTAATTTAATCTATAGGGTGCAGTTCCGTTTGATAAAAAAAACGGTAAAAGATGGCATTAATTTTTATTTGCATGTGCATTGATCACATTTCTTTTTAACTCCTCTAATCTGTGAATGGTCCAGTTATTCATCTGTTATTTTTAAATTCATTCACCTTGAGATGACGTAGGAGTTTTGGTCTTTTGTTGCAATGCAGTAGTTTTGACGTCCAGTTTCTTGGATGTTGTTCTAACCCTGTATTTTGTTGTCGTTGTCAACATTTTCTGCGTCGTTACTTGTGTTTCCAGTAAAGCTTTTGTTGGTGGTAGACTTACTGAAACAAATATTTATAAAACATACAACTCACATATTTCTTTGAATAAATAAAATATTGACTTGTGATAACAAGATTAAAGAAAGCTACCTCTCCAGGTTAGGTGGAATCCTCTATCTGTCATTCTCTTGTCTGATATAAAAGATACTCTGATTTTCTTTCCTCGTCCGATAATAGATACATTCTCAAAATGGCCACATCGTTTAAAAAGGTTAAAGTAATTATATTCGATTTCTACTATCTACAAAAACCCAATGACATTTCGTTAGACATGAGGTTCATAGGCATTACGGATCAACTGATCATTGTATAGCCCCATGAGGAATTCATAGAAATGCATTATAATTTTGCGCTGTATTTAATCAGCTGGTTTTAACGCATGGGTAGAAATTCATGTATATATACGTATGGTTGTATTGGTTTATTCATCAGGATATTTTACAATAAAAGATAAATTGGGTTAAGTTGTTATGAGTTTTTTGTTACAAATAGACATTGAAAGTGTAAATGCATTTTTACTACACAAGAAAAAGTGGCTGTGCAGTAGGAGTGTGTGGTACAATGTGATGATATCCCCCCAATGTTTACATATACTTTTGGTACAGGCATCTTTACTTAGCATAATGTATAACTTATCACTTGTGTTGCTTACTAGACTGATCAGAGAATGTCTATAAGTACATGTTGATAGTTTCAAAAAATAAATGATATGAATAGTAATAGACGCTTCCCTTAACATTATATGTTATTATGTATGTATTAATTTGTTCCGCTCAGTGGTTAAACAATTATAACTTTTTCATAAGTTCAATACATACTATTATAGACCTGATAAGTGTACATGTATATCTACCGAGGACGAAGTCCGAGGTTGATATACCATCACCCGGTCTTTAAAAGCTTGTATTGACGATATTTAAAGGCTTTAATTGTTTTGCTGTAATAAACTCAACCCTGTAAGCTTCAAAATAATTACAGAAAATAACGGATCCACACTAAATGTGTGTCGATCGATGTTGCAATTGTATAGTATTCAGATTTATTTTTCTACTTTGATTTGAATGAGATTAACGATACAATTTATGATATGATTGCGAGACATAGCCATTTCATCATTTTTTTGATGCGGTATTTTAATAATTGGATTATGGTTTTACTAAGAATTTACGGTCTCTAAACAGTGGAGGTTATGATTTTTACAATTCTTGGTCCTCTTCTACACATGTAAATATGAAGCAATTAAAATTTGATCAAGATAGGCCTTGTAGATTTCTTTAAATAGTCGTAATAGCTCAGTATATCAATTATGAATTGTTTAAAGACGACTAACGACGATTGATAATGTACACAAAAGAAGAAATATCATGCCTACTATTTTTTCATAACAAATTTTAATGTTTCTCTATACAAAGTTTTCTATCATTATTAAGTTTACCTCCAAATAATCATCACATGGACTCCATCTTCTGATATTCATTTCAATTATTCTGAAGGTTACTTTTGCTGAGTGGCTCCCAGTCCTTATTATCCATGTATAATTGACATTGTTGGGATAGTTCCCAGGGTAGCCCGGTGATGTTATTTGACCACTGTTGCTGTCTTTGTATTCAAAAACATTGATAGCAACCAATTCTGCAAAATTCACGTATTACAATATGATTCGTAAGGCATCCAGTTTCTTGACAATACAAATATTACAAGGAAATCTGTTACCTGAACATAAAATCCAAACAACAGTAAATTTGAAAAGTATGACTGTGTTCATTTTCTAAACGTATCAAAAGTATTAAAATCGTTTCAGTCGCTGTGCCTTGGTCTATCTGATGCAGTTTGATCTGTTATATTATTAAAATTCTAAAAACAGCGAATGCTTCCTATAGCCAATAAGGAAATAAAAACTGAAAAACTAATATCATTTTGTCTACAATTAATTCAAAAATAGTTAGAAAACGGAAAGATACAACCTTTCACGAGTAAAATTTAACAATCTGTAACGCTTAATTAAGCTGTTACCTATCACTGAACCTTGAACAATCAGTACACAAAATAAAGAGACCATATGTAAATTAACTTAAGCAATTTAATCGCCTTTAATATAACCCTCTGTTTACTGAAAATACTTGCTACTGCCCCTCCCCCCCCCCCCATTTCTTTATTTAAATTTACATACTGTAGATTCCTTATTTTACGCGAGTACTTAATTCCGCGATTCATCCCTTTTGCATGATATCGCGAGAATATAATATCGCGAACGCCAAATTTTTATCATATTTTTTTTTTAGTTTACATCTGATCGATAAACAAAAGCGAGACTTTATAATCCGCGAGATGTGCTTCTTGCGATCTTACGCGGATAAATTATCATTTCCTTGCGTTTAATTATACAGTATAGAAAAAGATATTTCGAGCGAGGAGGGACCCAACCTTTTTAGACAGCTTCATAACTAAGTTAAAATTATAGGGAAACTTAACAGAAATATCAAAATTTTAAAAAGGATGCCCATCTCTATAACTCCCGCTCCCGATCATGGATTCGGAATGGGTAGCCCCCCCCCCCCCCCCCCCCCCATTTTCAATCACGATGTTACGTGCTTGTGAATAGCGCAACTGCGAATAATACTGTGTAAGTCAATAGCCAGGGTTTTCAATTTTGCGTCCAACGTTCAAGACATGAACATTTCTATTTTCATTGCTTCTTGTCAATTCAGCAAAATACGCAATCAACGTAATATTGATATTGATTATGCGTGATACAAGTAATTGAATATACATGTCATATATGTAACGCCGAACATTTATATCAATAATTGCGATTTCACTAATTAAGATGTATTTATGTTTTTGATAAATATTAATCACATTATTCAAGGAGAAAATTATTTTATATTCCTTGTTTTACGGAAGAAACCATGCAGTGCTTCCTTTTCCAATCATCCATTGAGCTCTATGTGCCACGTACTTATACATACATCGTTTGATATGAATATCGTGTATCTAGAGAATACATAATACTAAAACATGTGAAAAAAAAAACAAAATCCCATACACAAACGCCTATTAAAAATGATTGGATTGAAATCACTCTATGAACAACTTATCTCCTTTAATCAGAATCATTTACTTAAAAAGTTTGCCTTTCAAATGCGCAGATTTTCTGTGCAGAAAAAATGCTACATTTTGTGGAAGTTCTTCAAGCCAACATGGATTCATAAAAGTATTCGATCGTTAAATAATGTTGGATCGTTTGTAACAACGAACTCTAAAAATAACGCACGCTGAATTTTATTTCAATGTGCGTTATTTTTTATTATGCGGCTGTATTTTTGGTTGTCCCGTTCGCGTTTCACTTTCGTCAGCCTAGATTACAATCATCAGTGTTTACAAAGAAAATTAATATTAACAATTAATCATACTGTATACTGTTTAAAAACGAAGTCCATGATTTATATGTTTTTATTAGTATGTTAAGTGTCTCCATGATAAGAAATGCTGATGTACATTCAGACCAAACTTTTAAACAATTACTTAGTCTCCTTATAATTTGGTGTGCATAACATTGACATAATATTACAGGCGCCGAGTTTCTATCAAATAGAAAATATTTGATAATAAATCATAGTAAATGAAAATTAAATGGTTTTGGGTTTTCCCCTAAATAATTAGCTTTCTGGTAAAATGTCTAGTAATCTGCATTTTTAATTCTATTCAACCTAAAATCATTGAACAAAATATGTGCACAAGTATAAGAAAATACCGTGTCAACAACCAAATTAAATGTGGTTCACTTATAGAAGAGCAACTTACTAGAATAACAACAAGTTACAAATATATCGAGATACAAAAAAAAATATTTGAGGACAACTACATGTACTCTACTAAAAGTATTTTTAAAACATATTCTATATCTCCTTTCCAGAATTCACTAAATTACATACTTTTTAGTATTAAAGTATGAAATAACTTAGGTCAGCGTATTGTCCATATCAAATCATGCTAATTTTTTTCAAACACTAAACTATGAACATTAAGTCAAGACATAAAGCATTTTTTTAGTCTAAATATTCAAATATGTCAGTGGGTCAAAACTCTTTTCTGTCGACATGCTTTTCCTGTTTTTTTATTTGATGGAACAATTAAGTTGTTTGATAAAATGTCAAATATAGATTATTTTTATTAATAAATCAACCAGGCAACTTAAAGTCACGAAATTATTTTTGTACACATTATCATAGATTAGTATTTTTTCATAAATGTATTATTTTTATCAATAATACCCCATAATTGACCCAAATGACCCATAATTTAGGTTATCAACAATTTTTACCACTACAGTTTTTACTTAGTACTTTGCCAGTGTTGAAAAATCAAAGGGGAATAACTCTTTTTAAAGTTGATATAAAATCGTAAAAATTTTAAGGTTCTCCAATCCTCCGCCTCAAAGTATTTTTTTCATCATAAAATCGTTACTTATCCTTCAAACTTTATAAATGAAATAAAATAAAAAGAAATTTGTGATAGTATCCGTGATTTTTACGAAGTTATTGCAATTTTGGCCGCGATGGATATAATGGAATAAATTTGCAAGTTGACATTAAATTAGAAACAAAAGGTTCCACTGGTGCATCGCTTGCTCGAACACCTTTACCTTTATGTAGTGGGTCTCCGCGGAACCACTAAGCCAAGCAGTTCGATGAAAAGTTGGGTGTAATATTAACACTACAAGACTAATTAAATTTGTCTATATAAAAGGCAGATTTATGGTGCAAATAAAAAACATCCGGATAATTTAGAGTTATTGCTGAGGATCGGAGATCGTTAAGTTCTTAGGTTACGTAGATGGATAGATACGTGAATCTTATAAACTGTCAATATAATACCAAAATTCAGTATTTCAAACAAAAATTAAATATAATTGTATTGTTGTTGTAGGGAGGGGTATAGTTGAATTACATCAAGGAGCATTGCTAGAATCCAATTCTCTCGACAAAGTACACAATCAATTTTGAGAAACAGTAATTTCAAAATATAAATGTACTATCGATAAATGATCCAAAGCCCTACTTTAATACCAGAACCCCTGATATTCATTCTAAGGTTTAGTAGAAACACCTTTGCTCATTCTAACCATTCATTTAGCCTCCCAGATGTAAACACAGTACACTACATAAAGTCTAAACATTATTAATGCACTTTCACCATGTTATGATTCATATTGTTATCATATTAACACTATCTGTTAATTAAGGCCATAATCATATTGTCTTTTATGAATTTATTTTTACATTGAGATCAAAATAGTTACATAACATCATTTTCACATTTTAACAACTTAACAAAAAATAGGTTTTTGAAGGCGATGCTTTCAGATCTGTATCAAAACATCAGAAAAGCTTGATATATGAACAAGATGTGTAGAAAACAAAAAGCAAAACAAAAAATAAATAAATATTAAAGTATATGATTAAAAATGAAATAAATGATCATTGATCCACATTTTCAGATAATAGATCAAAACACTGCAGTGTGTGTTTAACATGTAAAACAGTTGTATAATCATGAAAAAGACTGCAGTAAAGGATACTAACAGAAAACGAATGCTTCATCAATACATTTACACTCTGTCATATCCCAACATGTACCAGGAGTATAACAGGGAGCATTAATGAACAGTCCACAGAGATTGCTACCCTCTATTCCCAAGCATACACCACCTTCATTAAAATTTTACTTAATATTAGATAAGCTTGCGCCTTTTACTGCAAGATTGTAATGAGCGTATAAGCTAATATAATACATGTATTGAATTCTAATCTAAATGAAAACAATCAGAGACAGTCACACAATAAATAGATGTATACAAATAACAATTATATTAACAGTCTCAAATTCTAGTCTTTGGTCCTTATGTGATGTCTAGAAGGGTCCTAGAAAAAATGGTCCCTTTGTATCACTGATGCATTGATCTGTTCAGTACAAATCAGACCGGGCAGTATGGAGCACTCTTAAAAAGCATCCAAACATTGATAATCAGATAAAACAGTATCGCTCCAAAAAAGGACCCAACTTGTTGCATCACACCAATCCACATCAACGCTCTAGTACCATACTGCTGAAAAACAGTTGCTACGGTAACTTTGGAATAGGTTAACAGTAGTCCACCAAGAACCCACACAGTGACCTAAAAAATAAGTTTAACATTGTTTAAACACATTGTATGGCAATACTTGTATATACATAACCCATCAGAACCAACTATTAATAAATACTGTAAATGTATTATATTTAGCTGTGTATTCTATTTAGCGTTTTTGGCGGAAAACGGCATCCGCTAAATCAAGTACATCGCCAAATGTAAAATATATAAGTAGATATATAGTTACATTGAGAAATGTGCTAAATGAAATCCACGCTAACCTGCGGAAAAATCATATTCTGCCAAATATTGTACACGCCAAATACAGTCAAACTTCGTTATCTTGAACTCGATGGACTGTTTAAAGACTTTGAGATATCCGAGTATTTGAGATATCAAGGGTAAAATACTAAAAGAATAAGTGGTTGGGACATACAAATCACTTCGACATATCCATTGTATTCGGGATATCAGTGTTCGAGATATTGAAGTTCAACTGTATAATGCGTTTACATTAATGTATACTGGGAATATTCGCCCCATTTTATTTTCGCCCCTTTCACCCTTGTTGTCAGCAGGCGAATTTAAGACTGTGCAAGTTCCAATGTTTCATATTATCTCTCTTAAAAGACAACTGTGTATGGCCGAAGTTCAAGAAGGGGTGAAGCTGTTTGCAAGTGTTGAAGGGTGAAAATTACACATGGGAAAATAGCCCCGTATACAGTAAATCTAATACTTTTATTAATAAGTCTGACATTTGATTAAAGGACTATATATGATATTGGCCAAAAATGGCCCCCTAAAATGGACCTCACCATTTTGTTGTAATTCTTTGCTTTCTGTGTGCAGATATATATGTGATGTTTTTTCATAATTATACCTGCACTTTCTAAAGAAAGTTCGGGTATATTCTTGTTACTCTGTTCCGTCCGTCCGTCCGTCCGTCCGTCCGTCCGTCCGTCCGTCCGTCCGTCCGTCCGTCCGTCCGTCCGTCCGTCCGTCCGTCTGTCACGTTTTACTTTCTCAAACTGCTCTTACATCTTATAAACCTGCAAACTGAACTCTTGGAGTTTGATTAGGGGTGTCATGTTGTTTTGTAAAAAGGTTTCAAATATTCTCTGGTATTCCTGGGGGTCAAATAATTGGTAAAAAATGACGTTTTTTGACAAAAAAACCTTCTTCCTCGAACTCCTTTTACACTTTCAACAGTAGACAACTCATCTCTTGGAATATGTTTTGGGGTATCTTACAGATGCGCAATAAGGTTTCGGAAAATTCAATTTTGTCCCGGGGGTTATTAAATGGCTGAAAAATGACGTTTTTTTTTTACAAAAAGTCTGGTTTCAAAAAACGTCAATTTTTTTTTGCAGTAGCCTAATGATCTAATAGGATATGCTTCGGGGTGTCATGTTGACGTGTAATCATGTTTCAGAATTTTTGTTTTTATCACGGGGGTCTGTGGGCATCAAAAAATTACGTTTTTTGGGGGAAAAAATATGGTTCCCAGAACTCCTCTTACAATTTATGCAGTAGCTATGTTGTCTCTTGAGATATGATAGGGGCTGTCCTATAGGTGTGCAATAAGGTTTTAAAAATTTAAATTTCATCCAGGGAGTCAAGTAGTAGCTGAAAATTTACGTTTATCACTCCTAAAAAAAACCTACTTCTCAGAACTCCTCTCATGATTTAATGAATAGCCACATCATATCTTGGGGTATGATAGGGGCTGTCATATAGTCATGCAAAAAGGTTTTAAAAATTTAAATTTCATCCAGGGAGTCAAATAGTAGCTGAAAATTGACGTTTATCACTCCTGAAAAAACCTACTTCCCAGAACTCCTCTCATGATTTAATGAATAGCCACATCATTTATAGGGATATAACAGGGGCTGAGATATAGATATGCAATAAGGTTTTTTAAATATAAATTTGATTCTGAGGGTCAATACTTTCTGCAAAATGATGTTCCGTCCCATAAAAAACCTAATCCCTGGACCTCCTCTTATCTCTTGTGATTGAAATAACGTACCATAAGATGCATAAGGAGGAAGAATATATATGCTTTAGGGGTGGGGATCACAAGCATTTTTTTTCAAGTTAATTGATCATTTTTGATTTTGGGAGGGTGGGGTGAGGTTAGGGTGACCTTCAGATGCCATGACCTTCTAATACCACAAAAAGATTTGCTTTGTCATGGTCATGGTTCAAGAAACAAAAATATATATGGTTTAGGAGCGGGAATTTCGATGATTTTGAGGATATTTTAAAAATATTTGACTATTCATGTTTTCAGGGGGCAGGTGGGTGGGGAGATTCAGAGTCTCTTCTCACATTTTTACAGTAGCAAAATCATTTCTTGATTGTTTTTTTTTTCTGTATGATGTCAGATGTACATAAAGAGATTTTGGGAATTGCATTTTAATCTTAAAGATAAACAAAATGTTATATATAATTGTGGAAATTATAAATTCAGTCAACAAAAACCTTGCTCTAAAAAACAAAGCGGGGTCATCATTGGGGTAGGGCTAGGAATTACACTACATATGAATAAGATAGGTTACTTGATTAGTTCTAACTCTGGAAAGTCACTGGGCATCTCAAAGGGGGTATAACCTATATACATGTACCAATTGATGTGCAATGACACAAGGAGGAACAATGAATATGGTCTAGGGTGGGGATTTCAACAGTTATTAAAATGCATTATAATTTCCTATTTCAGAGGAGGGGGGTGTTTAAAAACAACTCCAGGGGGTGGGAGAATAATCCAAGGGGCAGGGGCCAATTTGTCTTAAATATATCTAATGTTTATTGACATGATCAGCAGAACTGGACAGAATGATCACTATAGGGCATCTGCAGAGTGGGCCCTAAATAGTTACAAAATCAATCTATTGATAATATGTTATACATGTATTTAGAAATGTCTTTATTTTCAAAATGATTAACAAATTAATCAGTCAAAATGAGTTATAAATAACCGATTGGCAAATCTGCAATTGATTGCATGATCCCTAGTATAATATCACATGTATTTTTTTATATATAATTATACATGTATATTAACAATCAGGATTTAAATGCACAAATTTTCATGAGTCATAAATCTTGACATACCACATATCTCTTGACAAAAAAGAATAAGCAATTTGAAATAAAAGAAAATTAGTCATTGACTCTTTTTCTATTACTGGTGTATGATGATGGGGTAGGGGGTATAATGGAAAAAAAAAGCTGCAGCATGCTTCATTCTCACTAGAAATGTATATCTAATCCACACATCCTGGGGATGGGGAACAGTTAAGGCCCTTTCCCCTTCCTTCCTATTATAACTCATATAAACATGATACTTAAGACCCAAATTAAATACAAAATAGGGTCAATATGGAGTCAACTCAAAAGTGTAAGTCTGACAAATGAAAAAATAAAAAAAATTTGCAATTAAACTGACAGAAACTGTAGATAAGCTTATTTAAATAAAGATGATGATACAGTATGCTGGCAAAGGGAGATCACATTTTAGAAAGTGAAAGTAAAACTTAACTGTTTTGTATACCGGTGTCTCATAATATTGCGCTACTACATGTATTATACTTACCTATATTGGTCAGCATCATAATGTTAATCCAATTAGCACAATATGAATTCCTTTAGCTGATCATCACAAAAGAAACGTTTATTCGTGTTAATTAATCCTATTCTGCATATCGAAAACACACATGCATGTACACCATGTGATACTCATCAAACCAAAGAGCTGGGTAAAACTAATACCCGCTAATGCAACCTGTAGACCTATGTTGTGTACGTAACTTCAGAAAGAGATCATTTAATTTTAACATATTGCATGTATTTTCATAACTTTATTCTTTAAAACCCCTTGCACAATTTTAATAGGTAATTAACCATGTAAAGCACAATTTTCAGCTTTAAGGTGGTATGGGTTACCCACATATTGCGATGTACTCCTTATTGAACGAAACATTAAATAAAGTGTATAAAATATAATATTTTCCCCCAAAATAATGTTACCTAACAGTTAAGCCTAAGAAAAAAAATTGCGTGTTTAGGGTAACACTGATGAAAAAATTAGGTTAGGTAGGTAGGGATTTTTTTTTATTTTATCATTTTTTTTTCTGCATGAGGGCACAAATACGAATATAAAATCCTAAGAATGTTTGTTTGTTTCATATTTAAAAACGGGTTTTTAATGGAAATAAAATGAAAATCACAAACAGATGCAAACAGTTCAACCCCAAATTGTACATAAAGGCAATATGTGTATTATTGGATGTGAACTCATCATTTATGAAAATTATGATTTTTAAAAAGTACCGGAAATTGCATGTGGCCTTCTTTTTGACTAAAACTGGTACAAGAGAGTGTTATTTAGAGGCTAACACTTGGTGCGGGTATTACTGTCTAATGACAGCATCTAGTTTTTATTTAGATTCAAGTGCCCACAATTTAGAAATATGACATCATAAAGATAACCTTTTCCCGCCATTTTTGCATTTTAAGCATAAAACGGCTTATTTATTTAGAAAACATAGAGCGCATGCTTGAACAAACAAAATATTTTAATCAGAGATGTATTTAGCCAAGACTAATAAGTGACAAAAAAATATTTCTTGTTCAAAATGTCGCTCTATATTTCCCATTCGTAAAAAGATAAGAAAAATGTCAATTTTTGACTGATTTTCATTGAATTATTAAAATAGCGTCACTTCTGACGTCATATACTGCCAGTGAGTGCAAATAAATCAAATAAATAGATGAAAAATATATTTTATAACAATTAACTCTTCTGAAAAATAGCATAATAATTTATTGTACCCGAAACACTTTTAAAAATAGCGAATTATGGGGACCAAATTTGACTCATATCATATATAGTTCTTTCCATACTTTTCATCTAGAAGGAAGATGATTACTTAATATCATTTGCAATTTTAATATAGAGAAGTCTCATGAAATCATCAACTTTAAACAAATTTTATATAAAATTACATGCATTCATTCACAACTATGGAGCATATGGCCTAGAGGTCATAGGCGTTAGGCCAGTTATTGATAGGTCGCTGGTTCAAACCATGCTGTGGTCATGCACTTAATGTTGTGTGTTGTGCACTTTGACAAGGCACTCTATCTTCATTGTCTCAGTCCACCCAGCAGATATTGGTTGCCAGCTTATGCAGGGAGTTAACCTGCGATGTACTGGTGTCCCATCCAAGGGAAATCAATGACCCTAATCCTCTTAGCACCATGGAAACTGGGGATAGGCACCAGCCTTATGCACCTTCATGGCATGGAGAAGGATTTTAATTTACAGCTATACTATAATAGTGAACATTCATTAATTTGGTCTTAAGTAAAGTTGTAAGTTCATTTGTATAACGATACCCTGAAAAGCAAATTGTTATATTATTATTAATATTATATATTCACAAAAGACTTACAATGAGGACTTCTCCAGATTTTGTTCCCACAAGTAATGGAGTTGGGCTGGCTACTACAGTGTACAAGATGATGGCGGCTGCTAAGGATCCCAGGAAAGACAGGACACTAATGACAACATAGGATGTAGAGGAATAGAACAACACAATGAAGCATGCTACAGGGTTAGCAATGTTGTACAGTACAGCTGTTAGATGGTACACTGAAATGCCATATGGCATGCAGGAATAAGTTTGAATTGATGGCAAAACACTGTTTGTGAGAGAGTTCAGAACGGCAGTCAAAATCAAGAAGTATCCATAGCGTAATTTGGATATTGACTGATCTACTGCTATTTCAACTCTATCACTTTCCTGCGTTTTTGTTGAAATAACTGTTTGAAATTTTCTATTTTTTTCCACTAACGCAGACTGAGAAATTCCTATGGTTGCAGGGTCTGAGAAAGTAACACTTCCAGAGTTTTCGTCGTTACTGAGTTCATAGCTGTGGCATCTGCTATCCTCAGATGATTCCTCATCATCATTTTCTACAGCATATTCCTTTTTATACATGTAGTAAAGACAGTATTCAGCATTGTGAATGCAATGCCACTGAAAAAAAACCATAGCAAACAAAAACAGAAAAAAATCACGGACCGGAAAATTGGGTGGGTTTGACCGTGGGTATACATTGTAAGTGGTTATGTTGGTGGTAGCATTTGTAGAGGACACATTGACACAAGACACAGACCCACTGCCTTGGCCAAGGGCTACCACACTGGGTATCATCCCACTCATGCCTTCGCCAATAAAATAGGCCGTCATGTAATCAGACTTAAAATGAGTCATGAACGGCAAGAAGACGACCAACATTGTGCAGTCCACTAGGGCCAAGAAGAATTGTAGAATGAGAAGCACTATGCTTCTTTCTTCTCCAGCAACAAATGCAGTAATTTTTTGAGAAGAATGCCAGAAAAAGGCAAGCCAAACTACCTATTCCTAGAATGCAATATATGACTCCATTGTTGTTAAGTTTTCCAGGGGTAAACACATGGCAAAGTGTCACAAAAAGAGGTCCAATGTTGGCTATTTGGATTATGACTGACAAATATGAAGGCAGTTTCCATCCTTCTGGAAGACCCTCTGTGATCATTGCTGGGAGTTCCACCCATAATCCATTGATATCTACCCATGATCCAATGCCAAAAATGATAACTATTGCATACACAATCAAGTCAATATTTCTACATTTGAACACTATCTTGTTCCTGTCTGAATTTTCTGTCTGTGGTACACTTGACTGAAAAATAGAGAAAAGTATTCTTAGAATCTGAACAAAATTGATATTTCAGAGAATTCTTTTCATTGAAATAGCAACAATTGATTTAAATAATATCTGCAAAATTTCACAAATAAATGATTTACATGTAATTTCAAAAATAATGTCCATTTGGTTATGATGTAATGCTAACCAAACATTATACATTTCAATCATTTTTTTAATATTTTTGAATTTTCAGTTGAGTCCCAAGATATCAAATATGGAAGTAATTTTGAGTAATACCAGATGTTAATTTTTTATCCGCTTGCCATATAAATCAGCAGTAGAGGCTGATAGCAATCTGACATATAGCGCCAATTTATTGCATGTATATAATGCTAGCTAGGTTAACAGTTAAATGTGAAATGTTCCTTTTTTTCATTACAATAAAAAGTACATGTCCATATAGATACAGTAGAAAGTTTGTAACTGCTGTTAAAATCCGATGAAGAGTCATTTTGTTCATGATGCAATGATTGCCCTTGTGTACTTCACTATGTTATTAGTCATGTATTAACACATCAGATACTTGTAATACTGCATGTGACAATACAACGTCACATTTTATAGCGAGTGCAGCACCGGCAAGCACTGCAAGCTCCAACAACAACACCTATGCAAAGAGTAAATGTGAACTGTTGCTCCCTTAATAGACAAACTGAATTTTCTGTTATGAGAATTGTACCCAAAATTCCTGTGAATTGCATATGGCAACAAATTCATGTTCTAGGGAGATCAGTAAAAATGTACTTTAAGACATCATGCATTAAAAAGGTATGAAAAAAAACATTCTGCTGCTCAGGGTTAATTCTCAGGAAAGATTTTTTTTTTAAAAAGACAAAGAAAAACCTGAAAAGCCAATGTGAACTCTGACGTCACAATCATTTTTTAAAACGGGAAAGACCTGTGCATTGAAATAAATCGTACATGAGATGCAACTTTAATGATTAACCAAGTTCCTCTCATTTTTTAATCAAAACACCTTAGTAATGCTTCACCTGACGCATTTTTGTTTTAAACTAGAGAAAAATATTTTATTTTTCATTAATTTCTTTTATCATATAAATGACTTTGATGCATCCATTTGGTATTTACTTTATCATTATGAAACATATGTACATGTGCATGTTTTATTTTAGGCAGCGCTGGTCCTGACAGTCGCACCACGATAAAACATATTACAGTGTATTTATCATGCAATAGTAAAACAACAACAAATCAGAAAATCAACATGAACAAAAACAAACTGGATTTGCAACACCATCAGAAGCCCCCGATCGTTCCTCTCTCCTTGGGTTTTCGCTTCTGGCATAACAGTTAAAAGATGTCAATTTTAACATGCCAACAAAGCATGTAGTGGGAACAGTGCAAATATATCAGACGTTTCCTGACTTTTTTAACGATTTTGATATTCTATTTGCCAGGAAAACGTCAGAACCGGCGCCTTTACAAAATCTGGAAATTCATTGCTTCCAACTGGAGGCGACAATTTTGGAATATGTATTTAAACTCACCAATATATCGCTTAAAATAAAATTCTACTCAATATTTTGATAATCACACTGATAAACAATTATACCAGACTCTGTATTCTCGCGAGATTTTAAAAATGCACGAAATTGAAACACAAATCTCGACAGTTCGATAAAATGTGTTCAACAGTTTATTAAGGGGATGCAAGAACCCATAAAAGCGAGAGTGAGAAGTAGTATCATCGTTATATTTGTGAGTTAAACATTTAATTCCAAAATTTTAAAATTGAGTCAAGAATGCCGCCTCCATTTGGAGGTGGTGAATTTCCAGTTTTCATAAAAGCGCTGGTTCTGACGTTCTGACGTTTTCCAGGCAAGTAAAATCAAAATAATTAAAAAGAATCCAAGAAAACAGCAGGTATTTCGGACTAGTACCTGGAAGTGTAAAACGTCCATTAAAAAAAAAGAATTAAAGCGAACAAACCCATAAAATACTAAGAACTAACAACCTTAATAAATATTAAATTACTCACAAAGTTAACGCCACTATTCCGACAAAGAGTCATGTTGTTAATTATGTAGTGATTGCCCTTGTGTATTTCACTAGGTTATTAGTCATGTATTGACACATCAGATACTTGTCATACTGTATAACTACACAGTCAGTACACAGATAAAACTCACTCAAGAACACAGACAAAGTAATAATCGTGTGTGCGGCCACGAGTTCTCATGATTAAAAAGTCTTTTAATCAGATATTCACATGTCCTGAAGAATGATTTTGTAGTGATATTATTGTTGCTGTCAAATCGTAAATAAAAATATCAAAAAAGAAACTCTAACGATGTGATTACATCAGTATGACAACACTATGTCCAATAGTACAATCCACACTAACGTCATAAAACATGTTGCTTGTACTTAGTAATCAGTGCTGTGACTACATATAGGCAGTTGAGGCAAATGCGAATTTAACCAAAAAACAATTAACATTTCTGTTTCAAATGCTCATTTTTTTTCAGATTTACCCATGCTCAAGTCTTACAATGTAACTATATAAACCCGGCTAAGTTACACATTGGACACATATATTTGAAATGTGCAAATTGGTATTACTAATTGATTACTTCTAAAATTGACACAAAAGGATGGTTTATGTATTTTCTGAAAATTTTTATTCTTTAAGTATTTATGATGTGGAATTATCTTTTGATGATTGAAGGCATCATGAAGGTGATTTCTAGATCTGTAACCACCCTTCTCCGTGTTGTATTTTATTATGATGTCTCATTAATGCATACTCTTTATCCTTTCTTTTACATAACAGATATATATAAGACTTATTCTAAATCAGTTTTATTTATATTATAAGATTATATCTTATTGACTGATTCAGTAGCAAAAATAAGTCATAAAAATCCAAGATTAAGCAAAATTTAGGACATAACATCTGGGAGTCTTAGGGTGCGACCAGACCCCTGGCCCGATTTTGCCTCATGTAAACATATACCCTAGTTACGGCCCTGGAAACAGACCTTAGTGCTACAGCTCCTAACATACAAACACTTGCCATCTACTGCACACAAAAATGCGCTAGTTTTTGACTGATGAAACTGACTTTAAATAATTACATTCTGTACAAATAATTGATACCTAAACATTCCTCTTTACTACAGATTACGTCACTTTACTTGCCTCTAAAGTCGAAACACAATCTACAACCCGGTTTAATGAGATAGTGGATTTTTTTCATGTGAAAATGCTCGATCTACACTTGAATTTATCTGTAACATACATGTACTCTACTTTCCAAGTAAAAGAAGATGTCTAAGGCATAACGAAGAATTTTGAATCGTGTTGAAAATTGACCCGGAGGTCATTTTTCAATGTTGAATATTGCGACTTTTAGCTTTTAGCGTCTAATCTTTATGTTTTGTTATATATTTCAAAATTATGTCTTTAATAAGAATTTTCTGCATGGTTTACATGGTTAACGATGTGAATGTACTATTTCGTCCAAAAATACCTTTTTTGATATATTTGCTGAAGAAATGTAAATACAAAATTTACAATATATCATCTTATTTAATTTTGTATTAACACTTACCCAGTAAATTGAAATAGTTATATTGAGTGTTTTTTTGGGTCGATGTAAATACAAAATTTACAATCATTCGCATTTACAGCCTCCATAAACATTGATATTGACAATTTGAAAGAATGTTTTTATGCCCAGAATCTGTAAAGTTTTCAGTAAATATGAGCAATCTTAAATGTTACATATTGAACGAATTTATTAGTAGGGTGTAAGACTGGGAGCGGTAAATCCTTAATCTATGAGTGCATGATGCACACTCAAGTGTATGCTTATTATTGCACCACCGTATATTTTCATAAAGTCTCAATCAGAAAGATTAGAAAAATAAGGGTTTTGAGCTATGCTTGTTGAAGTCACGTACCTTTTATATTCTCGTTAATAAACAGTATGAAATCATTGTCGATGACATCAGACATGTTATGCATTTTTGGATTGGTGAAAAAACGGTTTCAGAAAACACTAATTAAAATCCAGGAAAAAATTTCGACCTTTGACATGTCAAGGGCTCGTGAGGAGCGGTGCTGATCAGAAACCCTTGCCTAACAAAGATGCAAGAAAATTTATTTAGAGCAAGTTCCATTTCAAAGACAGTTCAAAACTTTGTAATTAGGGTAATTTTCAACAAGATTTATTTTCAACTGGCTCAGGTCATCAGAGATAAGAAAACAAAAATATTCAAAATGTCCCCGGGTATAAATTTGACAGATTTTGGTCTTAATTTTCAACGTTGAAAAAGCATCCCGGATCAATATTCAACGTTGAAAAATGACCACCGGGTCAATTTTCAACCTGATCAATATTCTTACCAGTACAGTGGTTGTCATATTTTTATTAAAACGCGTCTCTACCAATCTGTCCGTTCAATGTAACGTGCTCGTGTGAATGAAATACCCGAATGCAGTGAAGAATACTTTGAAATTTTCAGCAAAGTGATATGTTTTTTCTTTATTAACACAGATAACATTAAACAAAAACTATAAATCAGGAATACCTATCTAGCCTGTGTGTCTGTCAACTGCATACTTGTTATTTCTCTAAGGTGTCGTATCTTCACCGAATGAGGAACACTATTTTACTCATAATTCGTCGTTGCTGCCAGTGTCAGAGGTCGCGAAATGTTTAAAACTCTTCTTCGCTTTTTTGTAAATGTGGTTTAGAGACAGATGATGACATCTTAAATGGTATGTGTACTGGATATTCTTCTTCAATTCTACTAAATTGATGAGGGCCCTGGTATCAATTTCATTGATGTGGTAAAAGAGAAATGTTTGTATGTAGATGCTGTACTAAGTGTTGAAAGAAAGTAAACATTGCTAGATCTGTACTAATGTGTAACATAGAGAGAAAACAATAAATTGAACTATCTTATGCATAAAGGATACTTTTTTAGATTATATATTGCTTTCCAATGCAATTCTTAATTAGATCATATTGTAAAAACATATACATGAATTTTAGTGTTAAATATGGTAATAATTATAGTATGAATACACAGTTCTGAAATTGTTATTCAAGTAAATTTAACGTGAAATAGATCTAGAATAGAATAGTATTTAATTGTTGTCAATGTGTATATTAATTACAATTAAACTAAATTTTACACAAATGTCGTTTGAAAATTATTAAATTATATGGTACTAGCACTTGAAATATAAAAATAGTTAACACAGGTTATGCTAACACCGCTGCCTTTTTCATTTGAGATCCTTAATCGTTTCGCGTTAATTAATAGTAAATTGGATATGATTCCCTTTTGAAGGTACCATTACAGTAGTGACAACCATTTTTAATAACTTTATGCGTATGTGTATCACTTTAAAAGTTTCCGTGTAATTATTTAAATCCTAGATGACGTGAAGAAATACTGAATACTTAGCTGTGTTCTGTGCAACCTTTTACCTTGATATAAAGGAATAGTTGTGGTATATTGTTTTAATGCAGCAGTTTTGACGTCGTCCATTGTCTTTTCTTCGTTTTAAGTTTTGTTTCGGGCAAAACGTTTTTTGATGGTAGATATAAGTGTATTTTCTAATCTGACAATTCGTAGTATTTAAACGGAAATTATAACATTTCCCGCCAATATCATTCATTGTTTGGAAACCAGAGAAGTAGAAAGGTAAGTTATTAAGATAATTCTATGAGATAACTTTCTTTCAAATGAGATTTTAGCAGAATTTTTTGGATTTCTCTGCCAGTTTCAACTACTTTGCAAGTTGTTATTAATCAGCTACCTTAATCCTTCAACTGTCGCCTCACTCTTTGCAAAATCATTTGATCTAATAATATCAATGACATGTTTCATTTTCTTTAATACGATGCATTTGAATTTGAGAACAACAACAATATAGTTTTGGTTATTAACCGAAATTAGCATTTTGATGAAAACATATATATGCATTCATATATGTTTATATATTTATGTTACATTTAACCTCTTTGAACAAGGATATTTGAATAATGTTCCGTATAAAGAAAAAAAAAATATTACATAAGTTATATGTTTGTTTAGGTTACCATTAACGTCCTTATTAACATCTGTCTGAATGTGATAATATAACGTGTCAATTTTTGGAAAAAAATGCATAAGGGGTCAACTTGAAGCTTATAGTTCTTAGAAATAAAAAAGAAACAACGTTTTCTGATAAAATCGATCATCTCAAAATCATCTCATACATGAAAGAAAAGAGAGAAAAGGCTTCAGGTACGTTGAAGAGTGAGACCTATTTGATAACATCTTGTCCTCACACAAAGTTACGAGTTTAATTAACTACAGGTAGTACAATGCTGACTGCTTTGGAGGCTCGTGTGCATGGAATTAAAATTCTAAATCTATTTTCAGAAATTGCAAGCCCTGTTATTTTTTTATAAAACGATTCAAGCTGGTTATCCGACAAACATTATAAAACATTATAAAAGCGAATTCAAACATAAATTTGAAGTTGGATACGGAAGTTATTTCACTCATGAGACGGGATTTTTTTTTTCACAGATCTGAAGCACGAGTGAAAAAAAAAATCACGTCTCAAAGGTGAAATAACTTCCGTATCCACCTACACGACACTGAATTTTCTGTTTATTACATTTTTCTCGGGTTTTGTTTTCCTCATATAAGCAGTCTCTTTTTGAAGCCATGTAAAACAATATTGCGTGGTGAGGGTTCATTAGAAAAATTGACAAAATGTTCAAAACAATATATTTGAACAATTTAACAACTTTGATATAACATCATTTGAATTATTTCATTGTTTATATATTTAAGATACATATGTTTCATTTTTTAATAAATAAATAGATCGTGCATCCAGGAACGAATTACTATTGAAAGCAAATCGAAGCAGGTTTTTCAATTGGAAAGATATAAATGTTTTATGATAATTAAACAATTATTTTTGAGGTTTTTTTCTATGTATACGATTGTCGCAGGGTAAATAAATAACACTGAATCCCTGGTATTGATTTCAGCTACACTGTGTTTCTTTATTTCGAGGATTATATTAATAAATAAAACGTTTAAGTATAAACGCACTCACACTCGCAAACAGTTACACAATTAATTCGCAACACCGCACGGTAATTTAGAACATTTAAATAAAATGAATTAAAAGTAATTTACAATAAATATAAATAGATATTTCAATTACAAAGTAAACAGAAGCTTACCAGGTATCCAGAACTGTGAGTTTACAAAATATATGAATGTCTTGAGCAGGTGAAGGTACGCTTCACTGTATCTACCATGAAGGTAAACGTCATGGGGTTGGGGGATTGGCGGGATGTTCGCTATTTATGATGAATAAATAAATCGTGCATATCAATGAATTCAGTCGTAATTTTCTATTGATCAGCTTTAATATAGTGATAAACAATAAACACGTGGTCAACACACAACGGTAAACAACATTCTCACGTGACTAACCAAAACTCATTCATACATTCACTCATTCACCACTCATACACACTAAATTGGCAATGCGTGCCAAATGTAAAAATGCAAAATATAAGACTTTTAAATAACAACTGCGACACGATGATTTAGCTATCATCGAAGTACAATATGCACCAAGCAATTGTATCAGTTCATTTTGTACTTATCAGGTTGCTATATCATCGTATTGACCTCAGGAACAGCAATAATTGTATTTTATTTCCTGTGTAGCTCGTAACATGAGATTTGATTGACTAATGAGCCGGTTGTAAATTTCCATACACCCGACTTGAGCCGGGTGTAAAAAAAACGTGACGTCACAATGCATAAAATACGTAGAAAACGTGACGTCATCATGCATGAAATGCGTAATGATATGTCCTGAAAGTGTAATACACCCTTGATTGGACATGGAAAACTTATTTAGTTTACATAGGAAATAAATTCGTTATCCAGGTCCAATCCAGGGTGTACGGAGATTTACCCCGAGTTGTACTCCATACACCCTTCGGCCTTCCGCCTCAAGGTGTATGGAATACAACCCGGGGTATATCCCTGTACACCCTTGATTGAACCTGAATAACTAATAGTGTTTCACTGTTGAAATGTATCATAAATCGTTTTATTATGGGTACAACTTGGATATTTTTTTTTATATTGATTGTTTTTTTTTTCATATGTAATACTTGGTACGTGTCGCATTAATAAAAAATTGATGCCTTATTTAATAAATTCACCAGTATGAAATTATCAAATTTTACGCACTTTCTTCAAGTCAAGAGAATGCTTACATCAAATTTACAGGTCAATGCATTTTTACAAACACAATATACACACAAAACAAAATATATATGCAAAAAATCCAAAGACCAGGAAAGAAATACTACACGTCGGCCACGAGTTTCAGGTATGCAATCGGGTGTAACGAAATAGAAGTGTTTATATACATGTGTGACGGTGCCTATTTAAGAGCAGTGTTCAGCTTTAAGATATATTGTTTTGTCGTAATTGGGTGTAATCAATCAAAGTTAACTCAAGCCTTGATAACAACACAGAAAAAAGATTTCATCGTAGAAGAACAAAAACATTTGTTTTAAATCCACCCCATTAATTTCTTTGGAGCAAGTGTGGTGTAAAATTAAAATGATATTGTAATGGCCTATTGTTCCCTTTTTTATAAATTTGATGAATGGCGTGTTTTGTTAACAGCAAAGTACGTAGAAGCGTTTGATAGGCGTTAACTCCAGAAAAGTTTCAACGTAATGTTTTGACTGACCCTTGTCCAATCGGATCGTAGAAGGCGGAGTTGAGACATAACCGCTCGTGACTTGAATGAGAGAGAGAGAGAGAGAGAGAGAGAGAGAGAGAGAGAGAGAGACTAAGTTAGAAATGACAAAAATGATCGAGCAAAATATCTATCAATAGTTATAAAGTGAAAAATCAAGGTCTAGTATATTCTATAACTTTATGTTTTATGTTTTGAAATTCTTTCACCGGGGAACAACGATGTCTATATATAGATAATGGGATGAAGTAACGTAAAACATCGACGGATGTACGGATATTTAAGAAACTGCTTTTTATTACAAGTATTACCAGTAGTATTCTAATCAAAGTATGCCGAATCTGCCCCGAATTAAACATAGGTCGTAATTCTATGAAAGTTTTGGTTTGTTACTTCATCCCTATTTGTAGAAACTGCGCGCATGCTGTCGGCGGCCAAAGAAAATTTACGATCTTAACTTAAAACGCTTTAAAGTTACACCAATATAGGATATACATGTAATTTATAAACCTTAATTAATTTATTTGCCATTTTATAAATAATGATGATTTCTTCATCTGCATCACCTTCGTTAACTTTCTCTCTCTCTCTCTCTCTCTCTCTCTCTCTCTCTCTCTCTCTCTCATTCAAGTCACGAGCGGTAATGTCTTAACTCCACCCTACTACGATCTGATTGGACCAAGGTCAGTCAAAACAATACGTTGAAATTTTTTGGGAGTTACCGCCTATTAAACGCTTCTACGTAGTTCGCTATATACTTGGCCTATTGAGTTAAACAATGTGATATTGTCTTGAAACGAGGTAAAAAAGAACATTTCTCATTCTTTTCTACTTACATCAGATAAACTAAGGACGTCAATAGCTAAAACATTTGACAGCTAGTTGTATATCAGGGAACTGTCTCAAGGGGGTTTTTTAAATAATGTTTATGGATCAAACCATGTGAGATAAACAGACCATTTATAATTCTGTGCTTTTATATTTGCATCATTCAACTCGTTCAAATGGCTATATTCGCTCGAAAAGCCTCGCAAATATTTTACCATTTCAACTCGTTGGATAAAGCAAATATAAAATCACACAATATGGATATCCTCTATATATCCTATGCCTAATTTCATGAGAAAGAGGCACTTGACTACCTTACTATTCAACATAATATTATAAATTACAAGAAGGTATGGTTTTAAAAAAGAGATGATTGACATGCAATAAAAAACATTTTTAAATAAGAACCAAGCCAGGAGGGAAAATGGATAACTTATAGTCATGATAACACTTAATATACTTAAGGTC
The DNA here is from genome assembly GCA_033439105.1 of Magallana nippona. NCBI lineage: Eukaryota > Metazoa > Mollusca > Bivalvia > Ostreida > Ostreidae > Magallana > Magallana nippona. The sequence goes on along the minus strand of CM065922.1, from coordinate 43,821,904 downwards.
AGAAGCGACCTATCTTCCATTATTTTCTATTTTTTCCTATCTCCACAATGTGAAAACTTTCACTAAGTAATTCCATAATTATATTTTCATGTTATATATCATATTACACTTTTAAATTTAGCTATATAGATAAGTGTTCAATTAATAAATATATACTATGGCTTTATTTGTAAGCATTCAAATGCATTTTGCTTGCTATTTTAAGGAAATTTCTAAATATTTTAGCTTCAAAAATAGTCCGGTAATGTACCCTGAATTTTTGGGAATTAACAGATTTAAATGTTAATAAAAAAGGAATAATATATGAAGTAAACTTATGTAAAATTGAGGAACGTCTCGGGTGTCCTTAACCGACCTTTAACGGCAAGTTTCAAAGCAGAAATGTCGATGCAGAACTGAAAGCAAGAAAGTGGTAGTTATGTATGTTCAATTTTAAAACGTTGATGTCACTATCCTGTTATCCATGCTTACATGACTACTTTTGAGTCCATCTTTTAACAAAGTATTTAGGCGGTTTTAACAAAAAAACCGTTAAGTTAGACTTAAGCTTATAAGCATCAGCGTCCATTAAGGTAAGAAACGGTCGTCGATTAAGCTAACATTTTCCTTAAGACGGTAAGTCGTAAAAAAGAATGGACTAAATGCACATTAATAGTCTAAGGTGCTAAAACTATAGTCGGAATTTTTTTTCATAAAGAACGGACAGACATTTAGTTGTCCATCAAAGGTTGAATCAAATTATTTTTTTTTTTCAAAAACATTTCTGTTTAAACCAAAACATTTACTACTAATAAATGCCATATTTCAAACTTTTTTTTAAAAAAAAATTAAATAACGAAATGTTATAATAATAGTAAATTTTTAGCTCACTTGAGCTGAAAGCTAAAGTAAGCTTTTCTGATCACTTTTTGTTCAGCGTCCGCCCATCTGTTCTTTCGTCTGTCTGTCCGTCGGTCTGTACACATTTTTACATATTCGACTTCTTCTTTAGAACCACTGAGCCAATTTCGACCAAACTTGGCTTAAAGCATTAATAGGTGAAGGGCATTGAATGTGGGGGTTGAATGGGGCTACAATGGTGGTTTTTTTTTTTGGGGGGGGGGGGGGTAAAATTAATTGTATTATGGCTATTGCTGCTCAGGTGAGCGATGTGGGCCTTAGGCCTCTTGTTTAGTCATATTATATACATATCATTAAAATTGATAAAGACAAATTTATTTCAATATGTTAATTTGTAGAATGCAAAACCAAACCGGTAATCTATCAACTACTGTAGACGCATCATCTTCGACCAGTGAACTGTGCCGGCAGTATACAGCTGCAGTATTTGGTGGTTTTGAATTGCCACTTTATGCGGTATGTAATTATAAGGAAAGAACTATGAGAAACAAGCGATAGATAGATAGATAGATAGATAGATAGATAGATAGATAGATCAATAAATGGAAAATAAATGTATTTGATCAAAAGATTTGGCGTTTGTGTGTAAGTATACAATAGTTTTATAGCGAGCGCAGCAAGCCAGCGCGAAGCGAGCTCTACCGGCAAGGCGTGTGCGAATAGAAAATACGGACTAGCTGCACACTGATTCTATGGAATTTCTTTGCGTCAGTTACTCGGACCAGCAGTTCTCTGTTTTAATCGAACCAGCAGTTCCCTGTAAATATGGTTTCCATTTCACACGTTCACGAGAACAAGCAAGACAAAAATAACTATGTACATTGTAAATATACTGCTGACACAACATGCACGGATATATATATATATATATATATATATATATATATATATATATATATATATATATATATATATATATATATATATATATATATATATACAGCATGCAACATTTTAACCTCAGTTCACTTTCAAATACAATCGAATGACGTCACGATGGTTTGCACATCGATCCGTCAGAATTTTTCGGTGTCAGTAAATTTCGACCCACAATGCAGTTTCAAGCATTCCATATCATCGCGTTCTCACGTTCTCGCGAGAATCAAAGTAAAACTTTTGAGAACCAGATAAAAAGTATAATTTCAAGAACGTCATGCTTTGTAGGTTAATAAAAGATTTAATTCTTAGGTGAGTTTTTAAAAAGCCAAACGACACTAAACCGACGTGAACTCTGACATAACAAACACATTAAATAAGGAGAAATAACTTTAACTGATATAACTGTAAACTGAATGACCGAAATCTGCTGGAATTACCGAAATCCTCTCAAAACCTTGCAAAATGTATACTTTCAAGAACGTCATGTTTTAAGGTAAATAAAACAATTGGTTATATTCAGCAGTATATTCTCACTAGATAACTCTATATAGACGAATAGTCAATAATTGTAATATTAGATCGTCCGAAAAATATTGACCGGTCAATATCTTTTTTGATATTGACCGGGTAGGAGTGATATCTAGAGAATATTCCCTCTATTTCAATAAATCGCTTCTGATTCGTGGATTCGTAAACGGTGACGTAAATAAGTCATCGCTACTCCAAAACAAGGTGACGTCATAATAGGCTATCAGTCAAGGCAAGTAAACAACGGACGCGCGATGCGACGGTTTGCTATCATGGCGGATATAAGGATTTACGAATGATTGTTAAGTAAAATCAGGTAGAACGTCTGTAACTTAATTCCTACGGGCGCCGGAATATCACCAGTGACCGTTTGATGCCGACGATATTTTGAAATTAACCTTGCACAAATTTTAATTCGTGAATTATATGTTGAGCTGAGAAAATTACTGTGATCTGTTTTCAAATCCTTTCTTGAATTTTGGTTTGTTTCTTCATATAACAAAACAAATGTTGACTGGAGTTGAGGGCAACATTGATTATATGAGCCCCCTTCGGACGAATATATTGCCCTCCTCTTCGCGTTGGGCAATATTTCGTCCCTCGGGGGCTCATATAATCAATGTTGCCCTCAACTCCAGTCAACATTTGTATAATACTACTCATGGTTTTAATTCTCAGGAAACAGAAACATAGTTGTACATTTGTAACTTGACCTCTTTTCAGAATTTCAGTTATGCGCGATCTTTGTTTCTCAGAAGAGATCAATACTACCAGATAAAACTATTAAACCTTAAATGCCAAAATGAACTGTCGTTACAATCACTTTAATTTTATAAAGGAAAAAAAATTGCATTGGGCTTTTTGTTAAAATCTATGATATTCAGCAACATTTTATACTAGATTAAACTAGTTATATTCTTAAATCAATATAAACTCGTAGTATTGCTTATAGACTGTAGCCTAAAAATAAAGAGTAAGAATAAAATTATAAAAGAAGATATATAATATTTTATTTTTTATTCAAATTTAACTTTTTTTGCATCCATTTGGTATACCATACTAATTTCTTAATTAATTTATTATACTGATACGTATATACATATTAAACAAATGATGCGCTCTTCCCAACGGTCGCATCGTACAACATATTTTAACACACTGTTAAAACACACATAATATTGCTGAGTAGCAGCACGTGGACGCTCAATGCATAATATGTGAAAAAGGTGGCTTTGGCACGTGCATCATTTCGCCATGTAAAGTTTTACAAAAAAATATCAAATATTTATACATGTACCACACGGACTAAGTTACGGGAAGTTAACATTTATTGACCCGTCAGACAGTAAAGCATGATATCGCATACATATAAAACAATTTCCTCTTTTCTTCCCTGTGCAATATAAACCGAAAATTCACATAGTACCTTTGTAATAGCGAGCGCAGCGCGAAGCGAGCTCTACTGGCAAGGGTGTGCGAAGAGAAAATTTAAACCAACTGCGCAGTGATTCTATGGAATTTTTTGGCGTCAGTAAATCGGACCAAAGTACTCTGTTTTAATCGAACCAGCAGTTCCCTTTAAATATGGTTTCCAATTTCACGCTTTCACGAGAACCAGCAAGATAAAAATGATTAATGAATAATTATGTAAATATACTGCTTATACAATATACTCACGAATAACAACACACAACCTTTAACTTAATTCTGTACACTTTCAATTAAGAAAAAACAGCAAGTTAAAAAGTTCACCGGGATATGAACTTGGTTGGTCACGTGATCAAATCCCGTAAAGCCAGAAGGGCTTCTCAGAAGATTTGAGCACGTACCAACCAAGTTTATATCTGGGTGAACTTTTTAACATTACTGTTTATTGCTTATATTTACGTTTGATAAAGATAAATCGTTCAGATTTATTAACCTTACCCTGTTTTTAGGCTTGCAATTATGCAATCATCAAACGATAAGCGCGTGCGGTAATCATTGTGACGTCATGAAAAAATCACGCAGAATTGAACGTTTTCTATATATTCTATACGTGCATATGAGGAAACATATTTGCAAATGTAAATATTCAAAATACAATCGAGTGACGTCACAATGGTTTGCACATTGATCTGTCAGAACTTTTCGGTGTCAGTAAATTTCGGCCCACAATGCAATTCCAAGCATTGCATATCACCGCGTTCTCACGTTCTTGTGAGAATCAAAGTAAAACTTTTGAGAATTAGAAAAATGTATATTCATATCAAAAACGTCGTGCTTTTTAGATAAATAAAATAATATACTACTCCTAGTTTTAATTCTTAGTGAAGTTTTAAAAAACCAGACGACACTAAACCGACGTGAACTTATACGTCATAATCACTTTAAACAAAGGGAAATAACTCTAACTGTAATGACTGATAACCGAAATTTGTCGGAATGATCGAAATCTTCTCAAAATCTTGCAAAAGCTAATGAATTAGGGCATTTCTTCAGAGATAGGAGACAATGGTAACTTTTATTCATTTGAGTGAAAGCTCACATTTATTTTATATACAGTGACTATATTTACGTAACCAATGAATCTCAGGGAAGTCTTACCAGACACTCTCTTACCAGAAAAACTCTGCATTGAACATTATGTTAAATCTTTCTTCTTCAATCACAATCACTTATGGCCCCTGGGTCAGGGGTTCAGGCCCTAGGGTGGGGCCAATATGGCCATTTAGTAAAATGTATTAAATTTTAGAAAATCTTCTTCTCTACTCCCATCTATATTTGTTAAAAACTAAATGCATGGTTATAATGTTCATGAAGTCTTCTACCTGAATTGCGAAATTCATGATCCCTACGAAAGGGGTTCAGGCCCTAGGGCGGGGCAAATATTGTCATATAGTGAACATGTATAATTAGAAAACCGTCTTTACTCCTACACATGTGGGGAAAAACAAAATGCAGGTTATGGTGTCTACAAACTACTCTACCTTAACTGTGACATTAATGGCCCCTGGGTCAGAGGTTCAGGCCCTAGGATGGGGGCCAATATGTCCATACAGTGTTAATGCATATAATATATAAAAATCTTCTTCTCCCCATCTTTAAGAAACATCTTTAAGAAAAACTGAATTCATAATTATGTAGACCAGGAAGCCCTCTGCCAAAATTATCAATTTCATGTCCTTCAGGGTATGGGTTTTGACTCTAGGGCGGGGCCAACATGGTCACATAGTGTTAATGCTTATAACAATTAAAAAATAAACATCTTTACTCCCACACAGCTTTTAGGAAAACTAAATCATAATTGTGAAGACCAGGAAACACTTTTCCAAAATTGTAAATTTCATGCCCCCCCCCCCAAGGGTATTGGTTTTTACTAATGAGGGAGGGGGTGGATGGGGGAGGCAAAATGTTCATTTAGCGTTAATGCATATAATGTTTAAAAATCATCTTCCTTACTCTCACACAAGTCTGTAAGGAAAACTGAATTCCTAATTTAATAGACCAGGAAGCCCTCTACCAAAATTGTAAATTTTCCGTCCCCCAAGGTACGGCTTATGACTCTAGATTGGGGCTAAAATGGTCATATAGTGTTAATTCATTTAATGTTCATTTTTTTTCTTTACTTCTGCTGATACTAAATAAAAACTAACTGCATTTTAAGAAAGAAAACAAAGCCCTCTTACAAAATTGTAAATTTAATATCCCCCAAGATATTTCGAATCTATGGCGGGGCCAAAACAGTCATATAGTGTATAGGGTAGGGGTTCTTACTACAGGGTGTGACCAAAAATGATCATATATCTATACTTATAAATTAAGACTTTTTGCCAATAAACTAAAAAATGCCTGCATCAGAGTTACTGCTTACACCTTTGTTATTTCAACAAGTGTTATATGAAGTCCGTAAAGTATAGTTGAATTTTACCTGATAAGTAATTATTGTACAATAAAATTAAAGACCTACTTTCATTTTCGATAAACAAGCTCGAAAAAAGCAAAAATGAGAGTAAGATGGTGGACACGCTTTGGCGGATCCAAGTCAGTGGAAGTTAGCATCAAAATATATACTTGCAATGAAATAATATTGAATGATTACGTAAACAATGAATAAAGTTATAAGGAACCTACTTGGATTATGCATAGAAGTTAAGATTTGACAAATGTTGAATAAATCAAATACAGCAATTCGTTTCTTGAATGCGCAATTTTAATTATGATAGATAGAAGTTAGCGAAGCGCGACTTCTCGCGAGAGAATGGAATAGAACTTTCCAGAAGGGGGTAACCAAGAACGCGGTTTGACTAATTAACGTCATGGCGAAAAGTGTAGGAGGGTTTCATCATGCATCGCGGGCAGATAGTCATACCTTGGATGGGGCTCTTTGGTTAATTTAAAAAAGTAAATAAGTAAAATGGAACAATTCGATGCGATTTTAGTTTTTAATGGAAAGATTTTTTTTCCAGAACGAGGTGGTCAGGAACGCGGTTTGACTAATTTACATCATTCAGGGCGAGATCACCATCAGGCAGATGCTTTGGGTCTGACAACTTTAGTTTAAAATATGCAAATGAATAAGCATGTCTATATGAATAAATGATGTATGCGTTAAATGGGGGAATTAAATGGGGGGGGGGGGGTGACCACCTTCCCCAAATTGGATTTTTTTTCAGAACAGTCTTTCTTTATCTGAAATTCTCATTTGGGACAGTTATAATAAAAGTATGGTGAAATTTGATCTAAAGAACAAAATTTAGAGACGTCCTAAATACCCACTCACTAGTGTAAAAAAATCTATTGTTATCATTTTCCACCAGCTGCAACAAAATGAATTAAGGCCACGCACATGTATATCATCCAATTCAGTTTAGATTTTTCATCCGTCATCTAAATATCCAGCCATGCAGTTGTTGTTTTTTTTTTTATTTCAAGTTGAGAGAGTAATTAAGAAAAAAATCGGACACAGTGTATACGAAAATGAAAAGAAAAAATATGGTTCAACAGTTTAGCCTTGTGCCATTAATGTGTAAAGTGTTAATTCCCGCGCTTGCGCGGGTTATCATCTAGTAATGTTTAAAAATGTCTATTGACATAGAATAGAAACTGATTGCATATTTAAAAAACCATTAAGCTGTCATCTTTAATTATATTTCATGTCACCTTCATGTAAGGCAAGGGTTGTAGCTGGGGGAGGGGGGGGGGGGTAATATGTCTTATTATTTTATTCTGCTCTGGAATTTCAATGAAAGAAATGAGTAAATTCACATATTTAGAAACGAGAAAGAATGAAGCTGTATATCAAAGTAAGAATATTATAAAAGCGTTCAAAAGCGATCGAAAGAGCTCAAGGGGGAAAGGGGGGGGGGGGAGGGTTGTAACAGTTAATGGAGGTATCTTTCCTTGCTTGTTCATTTGAGTTATCTTCCCTTGCTTGTTCATATTTAGTAATTAATTATTAAAAATAATGTAATTAAGAAGTTGTATGATTCAAAACGTTATGCAACTTTTTTTAAACAAAACATTCAGAACAGTTTTTGAACTTTCTAAATAAACAAATAGACTTGTTAATAGTAAAATAATCATTGACTAGACAAAATCACTGATAAGCAGTACATGTACATGTCAAATGATTTTTGTATAAATGCCAGATGGTGGTGCTGCAACAATGGTTGGATATTGAAAAGCTGGAATATGTGAAGGGAGTAGAAATGATAGCTATCAAAGGGTTTTATTTTGTCGTTCAATTGCCCCATTTAGGAACGTTTCTGTCTGGCCCCTGGGGATAGGGGATGATAGGTTTTTTTAGATAAAATATGTATACTAGCCATCTTGTTTTAGTTTATGTATGATTACATACACATAATCCTCTCTTGAAAGTTACAAATATGGGAAAATTATTTCCTATCAGAGTCTTGCAGTTTTTTAATATCAGGTCATGCGCTTCATTATGATATTAAAGTTTTTTGCCAAAATTAGAATTTTTATACAGGATCTATTTAACAACTACATATATTTTGTATATGACTCCATAAATCTGATTTCATTTTGGCTAGTGTTGCTCAGGTGAGCGATGTGGCCCATGGGCCTCTTGTTCTCTGTAGAACCATTGGCCGAAGTAATCCAAACTTGCAACAAACACCCTTAGGTGGAATTTAAATTGTTAAATAAAAGAATAAATATATAACAAAGAGAAGATGATAAAAACACTTGTGGAAATAGGATGAAGGACTAAAACAGTTTCTTAACGAGAACAGTGTACCAGTAATGCTAATATTTTCAACTAAGCCCCTTTATAAAAATGAATTCTAAATTATTCATATTCAAACCATGACCCCAAACCAATGTCTGGGCCCAAGAAGGGGTTCAAAGCTCAATATAGAAATATATTGAAAATAAAAAAATCAACTTACAAACTTTATACAAAATAATTGAACAATTTGATGATTTTGATATGCAAACATCCGTTTTTACATTTAAACAATAAATTAAGTTCCTTCAATTAATTCTAATCTATTTATATAAAAAAATGGGGATACAAAGATCCACTTCAGACTAATGTTTGGTTGAGCATTGGCCTCATGTTTTATTTCATATTTTATTAATCATGTAATGTATTCATTATCATTTTCTCTTGTCGGTTAGTGAATCAATTGTCAAGTATGCATGCACGTGTCTTTACATTCAATACATTGTTGAAATACATTTCCTCACCCATTCTTTTACCTTACAGAAATAACTTCTTGCAAACATCAGCAATGTTCTACAAATAGATATAAGAATTACGTTGACATACTAACAAGAGGCCCATGGGCCACATCGCTCACCTGAGCACCAATGGCGAACTACTTTGACTTAAAACACTTTAGATAATTAAGAACAGTAAAATTAATATTTAGCAAAGTTAAGTACCATAATTTTCTGATGTAAGACTCAATATTTTATAAAGGGGTAGGGTTGAAAATATATTGCGATATATAAATTATATATAACACCGATATATTATTTTCTGCAGTTGTTGCACATATGTGAACAGTATTATCTCTTTAAAGATAAAAAAAAAATCATACATTTTCTAAGACGTATATCAGTTAAAAATCAGCACCCCTTGTGGGCTTACCTTATAATGTGTAATCATAATTTGAACATGTTTAATCTACACAATTAATGGATGCCAACATTTTATTTCATTAATATTTTGTCTCAGAGGTCATGCAATACATATCTATTTTATATGATGAAAATACTGGAAAAGGTAGTTACCATTTACCTGCATTTTTTTTTTTTTTTGGTGTATTGGTATTTATTAAAAAAAAATCGAACTTAAATTAGTGTGATTTTCATTTTCGACATCTAAGCGAATATTTTTGTGTGTATATTTAAGATGCCAAGCTCTATGAATATACCATGCCGATGAGATACATTTCATTTTCACAGCTCGTATCTTATATGTGAAAGTTAACGAAGATTGACGGACAGAGGATCGCCAGATAGTCTGGAAGCCAGTACGCATTGTTTGCACTCTGTGGCAAAAGTTGCTAAGGCTACAGCCAACAACTTAATTGGTCTTCTCTAAAACAATTGTTTACCTGTGTAAACTTGTGTGACGTTTTATAACCTTACTCACTTGATCAATGAAAGCATTCGACTGAAAAGTGTTGTCACGTGATATGTTAAAAAGCTATATAATTCAATGTATTGTCAGGCATACAGGTATCATTTTTGTACTAAGGCCCATCAATTATTTTCATCTTTCCTCAAAAACAACAAACGGCTACAAACCAAGATGATTTTCTGCTGCAATATTTTCTTAAAAATAATGATAATGCAGATATCCTCATAATTATGATGTATCAGAACTGTTTAAAAGACGTTTTTATTTACTCGTTTGAAAACTACCAAAATTATTGCAAATTTCATATAATTCATCAAATGAGAAGGGATCCCACAAAGTAGTTATAGCACATCATCCTTTTGATTTTTCTGTACACAAGTATTTAATGTTTATAGTAAGACATTTCTAATGATCAACAAACATTTCAGCGTCAGTCGTAGACTTATAGGCAACTTTTAAAAACTTAATCCAATTTGTTTAATTTCATTTTTTTAATGTATTCATACATTATATAGATAAAATGTTTTGTAATTGAGTTAGCCAAGTGACACAAAATCAGTTTATGCACTGGTGTATTTTGGAGGAATTAGTCCTACCCTATGACCCAATTACAACAGTTAGGTAGAGGATCTTTTTAATTTTGAAGATAACTGTAAACAAACGGTTTTGCATTAATTTGGCAGAGTTGTTAACTTATTACAAGTTACCAACTAATTGTAGTATCAACACGGAATGTAGTAAATATCGGTTGTAATTTTCAATACACGGAATGTGTTTGTATCACCCGTATTTATAACCTCTAAAGATAAGACAGTTGCGGGTGATTAATCACAACAGGGTTTAACTGAGGCTATGAAAACGTCTTTTCAATTACATAAACATCGTTTTATTGTCTTTGGAGTTAATTTACACGATTATAAACTCGGAATACATGGCTACTTCAAATTCTCTTTCGGAGGAAATTCCGGCGAAGTTACCGATCAAAAATCGATTATTTCAACCAAAGTCGCCCCCTTGTTTGGTCCTTGTTGACACTCAATTAGAAATTAATAAACAATAAAAACAGAGGGAAAATGCACTTAATCAGAAAGAGCACAATTTATTTTTAAAATCATATATACCTACATATCTCCATCAACGAAATTAATGTCTGTTTAAAATGAATAGACTCTAGAAAATGCTAGGCATTTTAACAAAACACATTGAATTAATCACCACTGCAACCCCAACAATTGTTCAGAAATCATACCGAATTACCAATTGAATGAAATGTCTTTTAGTACGTTGTCAATGCATCAGATTTTATCATTTTTGCAGGCAAACAATCAACTGCCTATTTACCGAAGTCTATGTTCCAAATACCAGAATACTGAATACAGGTGATCGTTCCCCAAGTTAAAAAGCAAAATGAAACGAAAATGAAAACAAGCTAAAACCACCGTCACGAGTGAAATTGACAACGCGTTGAAATATTTAACCTCAATTTACTTCACAATAATCGGCACTAATTGCATTATATCTTCCATGTTTTATAGATTATATTCGCTCGTGAACTGTTGCACAACAAACATATTGATCTTTGTAGGATTGATAACATGCATCCAATACGGTTGCTTTAAACAAAGAACCTCGTTTTCGAGATGCGTGGTCGTACGAAAGACTGGCAATGCCTGTCATATGATCAGTCAATATCGTACGAAATTGCCAGTCTACGAGATATGAGATAACGAAACCGATTTATTAGTATTTTCGTAATTAGCTCAAATTTGAAACATAATTGGCCCTTAATTTTTGCAATTTATATTTTCCTTTTCATAAGGACGATTTATGCTAAATTACGTTAAGTTTAACTCAGTAGTTCTTGAGAAGAAGATTTTTTAAAACGCACCCCCCATTTTTACAGTTTCGAGGTTTTCTCCGCTCTGAATACAATCTGGCCTTTTATTTTTGCAATTTATATTCACCTTCTTATAAGGATGCTTTTTGCCAAATTTGGTTGAATTTGGCCGAGTAGTTTTAGAGAAGAAGTTCAAAATGTAAAAAGTTTACAGACGGACAGATGGACGGACGGACAGACGGACGACGGACAACGAGTGATCAGAAAAGCTCCCTTGAGCTTTCAGCTCAGGTGAGCTAAAAACGAATCAATTTTAAATGAATGTGGATGATTAAGCTTGGTGGTAATGATCCATACCCCACTAGAGAAATAAAATACATACATTTTTTCATTTTTCTCAAACATGTATATGAGGATATATTCTTATCAAATGTACTCAGTTAGCTGGTCCATCGGTATTATAAAAGCTAGGCAGATGCTAAAAATAGAACTGATTGCAGAAAATGGTGCTTTTTTCATGCAAAAAGAATATTAGCCTAAGCCTGAAATTTTACTTTCAGAAAATCATTTTTTGACTGATGTAAAATGAACGAATTTATTTTTCAAAACAACAATTTTAGGTTACACTTGCTTATACATTAAAAAATAAATAATTTTTCCTACAAATGAGATAAAATGAAATAGATTTTCAACGAGAATTTAATTTCTTGTAATTTTATTTACTTTCAGAATTCTCTGAAATATTGACACTGTTTAACCCTTTAAGGCTCTTAATCAATTTGAAATAGAATTATCCAAAGTACCGGCCTTTTCAGAATCACATTGGGCGTACGCGTATGTTTGGTAAAAGCAATTAAACATATATTTAAAAAAAAAGATCAATAAAAATTAAATTGTGCACAGGTTTATTATTTCATCACTCTAAAAAATATGTTTAGCTTATTGTTAAATAGAAAACATGATATGAACAAACTGTTGATTGATCTGTATTATTTAAATATATCGCCTAAGATTTCTTTGGATATCGATAAGTATTATGGGTCGAGATCGGTATTTAGAAATTACAGTCACGTGGATAACATTAAATACCTATATGCTTTCAAGACAAAACCTCTATTCAACTATTTTTACTGGTTTTAAAGACTTTTCTAAAAATCAAATAACTTTTCATCATCGTATAGTTTTAATTCTAAAAACATTTTTTGGGGGAAAGTGTATTTATGCTCGCTGCAGCGAATAGAATAAAGATGATATAGCTTAACAAGTGCGTCAAATCATTTCCCTTTGCGTATTCATCTCCCTTATGCACTGGAATCGATCTCGGTCAGGATTTCATTTGGGATGTTTATGTTTAGGGATTAATATTCAAAGATTATAATTAAATTTAACCTTTCAACGTAATGATGTTTATACAGGAAAAAAGTAAGCGGTCTATATTTTCAAAACGAATACGCAATCAACAAAATCAGTCATGTTTTCATACCGCTGATTCATAATTGATTGCTGCCGTCAGGATTTTTAATATATTTGTTTTAAATCAACGTCTAAGTCAGCTTCGTTTCTTTGTTTTAAAATATACCTTTTAACGTTAGATATCAATTACATCGGGCACGGACAAGACGTAATAACTCGTGAATTACATCAGGCGTTGTTTTATGACGTATAGATAATTACCTTAAGACATAATCAAACTAAACATTTTTTACTAGGTAACCTAAACAAAATTTATTTATCTGAATACTTCTTGGACAATAATTCTTCGAGATGATAATTATAAAAATAATTGATATTGATTTTTGGATATTGGTCAAAAAAGAGCTTTATCAGAGAAAATCAATTTAATTTTAAAATTATTTTCTTTCCCATCGTTAAACTTTTATACACCAAATCTTTCTTAGTTTAAATTATTGTAAAAGACTTGCCGACAATGTGAAAATAAAAGCACTCTTTTTGATAAAAACAGAATATTTAAAACTTTTAGACATAATTTTAGCTCATAATTTTTATTGTTCTTTTTTTTGGGGTCTGAAATCGTAAACTATAATAATAGTACATTTAAAATGCTTGTCAAATTATTAATGTCAATAGTCGAGTTAGAAACGAAATACAGAGCTCATTTTTTTTGTTTTGTAAACAAAGCTAGAACCTTGTTTTGTTTACATGTGTGTTATATTAATGAATTTCCTTTGAAACAGTTATCTTGATTACACTTATTCTCCTGGAACACATTTATGCATAGCCATAACTTTTTACTGAGCTAATGAAGTAAACTACATATATTAACTTACAAAAGTAACGTATACAAAAATCCAACGAGAGAACCAAATACCCTTGATGGTGAGTTTAAACAGGCAAAAATTGGATAAAAACTCAATGCAACAATAAAGGAGAACAGGAACAACACCAGTGCTGCAATAAATAATAATATACTTCAAGCGCCTAAAGCTTTACAATATTTATTATATCAAATCAGTATCAGATACACATGATCAGCCAACTCATTGAACGTTTCCCATTCTCATAAATAATTCATGTTCTATCTTAAGGAGGCTGGGTGGTCAACATATTAGCCTTCAGATCTACCAGATCTACGGGTCAAATTTAACTCATTCTGCTTCTGATCTTTATCCGGTTTGTTCCGTAAAAGAAACTAAAATAGCTTGCCCCTATGATGTGTAAGAACAAACATTATGCTCTTGAATCTGACTGTGCGATAGAATTTCCCCTGAAAATGCTAAGTATACTCTAACTCAGCTTTCAATCGCTTTGTTTTCAAATTTCCAACCACTCTGTGACTTCAACGGAAGTGGTATTACTTCATGGTCTAAAAATGACCATGACCGATCAGCCTTTTTCACACTTTCCTAGATAAAATCTCACCAATCCTGTTAATGCATCTAGCAACAACAGCATGTTTTCAGAACATGATCGTCATTTTTCATACCTCCAAATATCTAAAGAGTTTTGCTTATTCATTAGTGAATTGATAATAATTATTCATGAGAACGATAGAAGTTCATGAAGTTCGCTGGTATGTAAGCGTAAATCTTCTTGTTTTTTTATTCTTTTTTCCATATATGCTTTGTGTATTGTAGTGTGATTTCTTTTATTTGACTGGCGAGAATAAAGACATGTTTAACTTTACTTCACTTGGATAATTATTGTTGCTGTCGAACATTACTTACAGTACATCCATTTATCTACTTTAAATTCCGTAAAGAACAACAAGGATACTATATGTTGCAGGGTGCACCCAAATGCTGCTGCGTTGGCTATTGAATTAGATGTACCGTCCAAAAAATTGATGGGCCTGTAATGATATAGCTTATGTAATGTAGGGTAGAGTTTTGAAATAAGATATTGTTATCTACACACTCCAATTACATGTAGTATATACATTTAAAGGTCTTTTTTAAGTTTAGTAAAAAATTGTTCGTTTATATAATTAAAAAAATGCATTTAATCAGTTTTTAAGTTTCAGTCATAAAAAAGTTAATTAGTTTTATTTTGAATATGCAATATTCAAAGTTATGCTTCATATAAATGTTACATGGTCAAAACGCATGTTCTACTTTTCATAAAGTACTTAGCACAACTGAATATAATAACCACACACATACAACAGGTACTTACAAAGGTAGTCCAGGTCTCCCAAAACAAATTTCAGGTTTACATCGTCTTTTCTCAAACAAAGATATAATAAGTATTGCTACAATCTGTAAGCAAAGAATTAAAATTTTAAAATAAATAAATAAATAAATAAATAAATATATATATATTTATATATATATATATATAGAGAGAGAGAGAGAGAGAGAGAGAGAGAGAGAGAGAGAGAGAGAGATGTGGTATTCGATTGATTTTTTTTTTGGATATTGGGTCAATTTAGATGTATTCTTGCTAGATAAAGGCGATTGTGGAAAACATTGAAATTCTAATCTTTCTTTCTTTTTCTTTCTTTCTTTCTTTCCATCTTTCCTTCTTTCTATACCGCATTAACCCAAAATCCCCAAAGAACTCCTTGATTAATTTGGATGCACAGTTCATTGTCAGCAGACGACACAGGTACAGTTGTTGTGGAATTTACAGAATAGTTAGGCATTCTACAAATATAATTATTTTGCTAGATAATATTTCTTTTATTCTACAGTCTCGTCTTGAAAAAAGATAAGTTTGTTTTTATAAACAACGGCTTAAAATATAATGTCATGTATTCAGTACAATCAGATAAAACAACCTAGATACTAATATTACCTTAATTAATTCTGAAAATAGAAGTGTAAAATACTACAATTAATGTGTACATGCATATAGGATTCATGTTTGAATTCTTTGTCATGTGGCCAATGTAAACTATATATCTAATACCTAACTGAGTTTGTTATGTTAATTTTAATTATAAAATTAGCACACATTTTGTTTAGTCACTTGGTTTTTTGCTTTAATTTAAGAAAAAAAAAACAAAATCCAAACAAAATAAAATTGGACCGGCGAAATTAACAAAATAGGGAAACACTTTCCGTATAAGTACTAGGTGGCACTGTTACTGGCAATGGTATTCACAGGCTTTTTCATTTCCTTGATCTAAACTGAATTTGCTTGAAAGTCCATAATAAGAAAATAAAACCATTTAATCTATTAAAATGTTATATAGAGCGTATACAGTTTAAATTAAGATACGTTTTGTTTTCCAAACAATTTTAAAAATGCATAAGATGATTGAAAACTATTAGTATAAATATCTGCTGCAGTGTGTGAGAAAAAAAGTCGTTTAGTAAGCCTATAAATTAGCCTTGCCAAAAATGTGAATTTTTTCCAAAACAACTTACCAACATTACTATCAATGATAAATAGATGCTAAATATAGATAAAGCAGTAAAAAAAGTTATCTGAAGGCAATAAGTGTAAGGAAATAAAAGAATATTGAGTTTATTAAAAATAATTGGAAAAAGGTTCGTCGAACGTAGTCTTATATACACAAATAAAATATATAGTTTTTAAAAAAAATACCTTTCATATATGTAAAGGTTATTTAAACATATAGATGTCTGATATCAGCCGTACAATCTGCGGTCTTGATTATCGTAGCTAACAAAATGAAACGCTTAAGATCATACAATTTTTTCTCATATTAAAGTATGAAGAAAGACGCAAAAAACGATGAAAACATTAATTGATATATCTTACACTTAAGTTTTAGAAGGGATTCAAACAAGTTAGATCTTAATTTGTTTAGCTTAAAGGTAGTTCACTACATCATGACTTTTTATGACAAAAACGACAAAATATGGCAATTTAAATGTGAAATTGTTTGTATCGATCAATTTGTTTGAATATCATCATATGCATAGTTCACTGGCTCTAAGTATCGGGTATGAACCGCAGGTCACGTGCTCAAATCCGCCTTTGCCTTTTATTCATCTTTACTAAATTAAATTTTAGAAAATCATATGTTTCTCCAGCTTATAAATCACATATTTGACTTATATACGTCATATTGTATCATGAATCTCAAAGATAACTCGAACCAATGCATAAACATTGAGCTGAAATAATTGGATATTAAAAGTCCTAATTAGAATTTGAACTATAATCAAACAACATTAAGAAGTCAGGAACTTTATTCGCTATTTGCTAGAATAAGAATAGCGAATTGTTGTCGTTGGTTCCCAATTTAAATCATCTGAAATACATGCATTCGAATAGAAATGAATATTAAAATAACATATACATGTACTGATTTGATTTGTCAAATGAAACAGTGAACAGTAAAAATAATTTCTTCAAAAGTGGCATGACCACTGTTAAGCTAGCCTATATTCTTTTTATAATTTGTTCTCGTCATATCTTTATATATATATATATATATATATATATATATATATATATATATATATATATATATATATATATATATATATATATAAAGATATGACGAGAACAAATTATAAAAAGTTAAAACAACATCCGGGATCCAAGTATATAATCTTTTTCTTCGATCATAAAGTAAACCAGGAACATTACTTTTGACTTTCAAAAGGATTTGGTTTACGCGACCACTAACATGCAAAACCAACCAAGTGAACACATTGATATACCATATAATACCGTTAAAACAAAATTACAATTCAATTGCTTGATTAACATCCAGGATCGCATAACTTTACCTTTATATTTAATCAGAGGGTTGTCATTTGACTTTTAAAAGAAATTTGGTTTCACCCGAGTTCATATGAAAATTTCAAATCATCGGTACTATACAATTGGCTGGCTAGCATTGGGGATCCCATGATCTAACATTAATCTTTGATTAGAAATTGATTCTGGAAGAGAGCAATTGACTTTCAAATGGAATGGGGTTTACACGACGACCATCATATAAAGCTAGTCTGATAATAGTGGGGGGAGAGGGGGGGGGGGGGTCATGTAATGCTGTTAGAACAAGGATATTGATCTATGGGCTCGTTAACACCTTCGATCCAAAATATTGACCATTATATTTTATCGAAAGGTAAATCTTGAACAGATTAGTTAAAATCAAAGGGAATTAGGTTTCAACGATAACAAATCAAAGTACTGATAGTACTGATAGACGGTGGCGTGAAATGTGAGTTCTATACTGCACTTAATTCATCAAACTGAACAATGAAATGAAACATAATTTCATATTTTTTTTTTAATACGAGAACATAGGTAGGATATAATGCTTCAACATACGTTGCATTTACTGGTGTTGAAATTGAGTTAAATTTGTTAAGTAATGAAATTGTTTGCAACTGAAAGGTGAAGTGCAAGTCTGTATCATTGTGAATGGGGAATTTTACACAGTAATGTACATGGCTGACTTCCATTCGTAAGGCCATATAGTATTCTTTGAATGATTATTAGTGCTACATCATTCAACAAGCTCCATAACAGAGTGGTCAATATATTGCAAATTTGATCTGTATATCCTTAATTTGAATATTGCTGGTGATTTTGTTTTACTAAATTATTTTTTGCATTATTGCTATTGGGGTAAGGATAGGCAAGACTAGTTATACATATTTGCTCTTGTTTTAATCGATGCAGTTTTCACCAGATTTATATTATTTGAACTTGGTCTTAAGCCAGTATGGGCCATACCCATATTATGACATACAACCAATAGAAATAAAACTAAACATATTTGTTTCTTGTTATACTTAAAGGAAATGTCAACATTTAAGCATTAAATAATTATTTTCTGAAAGATGTGGTCTCAAAACTACAACGGTGTGTGCATGTACAAATTGAATCACATGCGCTAGCGCATTATGATAATTTGTTTGCATACACCATTGCAGTTATGAGACCACATCTTTCAAGAAATAGTTATTCAATGCCTATGAATATTTACGTGTTTAAACATTTACTTTTTCCCGCAAGTATGATTTGTTTTTAAAGAAGGTCTGACTTATTAAACGAGTAATGCGAAATTAACGGAAGAGCCATTGGAACAGCCGAATCATGCTGACAAAAATAGTGCAAAGCGTTTTAAAGTCTAAGAACACAATTCCATTCTTCTTTCTGTGATTTGATGAGTTTACTTTTGGTACACTAAGAAATTAATCAATGAAATTTCATTTATCTGTCAAAACATATTTACATCAATGAAATATTAATCAGCGTAAGTATAATATCAGGTCGTGATCCGGTTTGAAGTTGCGAAAAGAGTCAGTTCATGTTCTTTGCATACTAAATGTATTCCTACGCACCAGATTTGGTGGTTGGGTCTTCTGTGTTATGCGTAAATATCACTTAAATCAACCAATGCAATTTAATGGAGGGAAAGAACGTAAATGTGAATATTGATCAGTGAAATGTTCTCCTCAGATTTTATGGTTTTCTGAACAATGGGGCGTAAGCAACATAAGGAAGAAAATAAGGGGAATGTATTCATTTATTATCATTGATAAACAGAGAAAGTTGGAATGGCACAAAAGGTTTGTTATAAATGGAACAATGTGAGGAAAAAGTAAATCATTTGGACATAATGATTGTTTTTGCTTTGGTGCAACAAATTTGAACATGTATATTATGTCAGATATGAAAAGTATAATAACTGCATAGTAAGGAATTGTACATTTAAAACATCGACATGTATTTTATATCAGATTTAAAAAAGTAAGAACAAGTGCATTTCAAAGAATAGTACATCCAAAACATACACATGTGAAAAACTCATGACATTGTGCGACAAATTTGGACATGTATATTATGTCAGATATGAAAAGGAAAAAATAACTGCATGGTAAGACATTGTACATTTAAAACAGACACGTGAAAAAAACAAAACACTGTGGAACAAATATTGACATGTATTTTATATCAGATTAAAAAAGTAAGAACAAGTGCATTTTAAAGAATAGTACATCCAAAACATACACATGTGAAAAACTAATGACATCGTGTGACAAATATGGACATGTATATTATAAATAACAGCATTGTAAAGAAATGTACATCCAAAATATACACAAGTTATAAAACACATTACATTGTGTGACAAATTTTGATATGTTTTAAAGCAGAACTGCATTGTAAGGAATTTAACATAAGAAAGGAAAAAAGTACAGACATATGTGAAAAACATTTTACAATGTGCAACAAATTTGGACATGTATGTTATGTTGGATAAGAAAAGGAAAATAACTGCATGGTAAGAAATAGTACATGCAAAACAGAGATGTGTAAAACACAATACATTGGGTGAGAAGTATGGACTTGTAAATTATAACTTGTAAAGCAGACACTTGTGTAAAACAGATGATGAACGTAACTAAACACTAGACAAAAAATCAACTAAGTACAATACTATGAAATAAAAATAATACTGTAAATATGAGGAAGCATAACTGTTAACAGGAAAAACTGAAATATCTCCCTTGTTTGATATTAAATCAAGTTATTGGTATATAATAAGGTATAGTACAAAGTTAACAATCTATCATAGTTTCTTTTTGGTTTGGTTTGATAAACCTGAGCACATTTTTATTCAAGGGGAGAGGAATTATTAAAAACAAATGATAGGAATAACAAAACACTACAACATACTTTATAGTCTAAGCACATCTACTAAAAATATAAACAAGCAGCACTAACATAAGATATATTTACAAAAACGTTTAACTTGAAGCAGAATGTTTTATACAAAATAATAGGAATTTACATTTTGTGGAGAAATATGGTTACAATATCTGAAATGTTTGAGATTTTAAAGAGAAAATAAATTTAATTGGCACAAATAGGAGTTGAAATGCATAGTTTAGGGACAATTGCATATATTTTTTAAAAAAAACTGTTGCAACATTATAGTGTTTGATGTATAAGAAGATTTTTTTTTTCATACAAAAAAAACTGTACATAACATTTTGAACTCAAAAGAATTCTCTCCAGGCATTTTATATTTTGATTTGGCACATTTTTTGGAGATATATTTCTGTTTTAAAAAATGAGAAAATTGTGTAAATATTGGCACACACAAGAAATTATGCATCAGAATTGCAAATTATTTTGAACACTTACCGGTAGTTTCATCACAAATGTAAATGATAGATATTTTCGTAATAAGTTTTAGTTCAAGTTCAAAAACTTTTGAAATTTAGACAATAAACCAAAAATTTGGAATATTGGTGGGCATTATTGTTATGCTGAATTTCAAGAGTAAACCAATGTTAATGAATCAGATGTAAGTTTATTTCAAACAATCACTCTGACTCATGCTCTATTCACTTTTTTAGGTTTATTGTGAATTTATATCCAATGTGGAATGTTTGAAGTTTTGAGGAAATTAATGGTTCTGCAATTTGGCATGGCCCAATTTTGGCACTACTCAGGGCATTGTAAAGTTCAAACAATTTAAAGCAGATTACTTTGGACGGACATTCCAATTGCAGTTATTTGTACTTGAAACGGAAGTCTCTGCACAATGACGTCCTCCATCTGCTCGACGGTCATCTGTGACACATCCCCAAAACGTTGCAACTGTCCTCTTATCATGGCTATATCTACGACATAGTCTCTGAAAATCCCATTCTCCTGAAGACAAACCTCACAGGTAGCATCTCCAAATGAAATGGCTTCCACTTGCCCTGTAACATTTCTCTTTTGTGGTTGTGTCTTCTAAAAAGAGAAATTGTAAAAATGTTAAATTATCAAAATAAATCACATTAACCAAGGCAAGTAAGAAATATATTGGGTATGACTTGATTGTTAGGAATTCAGACAACTTTTATTTGAAGAAGCGATAATGTGGATGTAAAGTGAGGTTTATGATATCAATTTCTTTAATCGTTTTGAATAATTTGAAATCAGTTCTTCTGAAAATGTATTTTTAGCTAAGAAGATACCTTCACTACAGAGTTGCGGGTGGAGTTCAAGGTTTTTCTTCTTTGCCACTCTGCAACAACACAGTGTGACACTTCCACATAATTGCCAATGGTAATTGGCTGATTTGCCAATTCCCTCCAAAGAGTTAACTCTATTTCCGCATCGCTATCTTGTATCGTAATCGTTCTCACTTTGGTCTCCGTCTGGTTGACTTGTACTGTTTTGATGGCCTCATCCTGTGAAAATTATTTTATGAGTATTATTTCATTTTCTAAATAAAATTATGTACATTAATATTAGAACTTATTTTTCAACTTAATTTAGGGTGAAGACATACTTTCCATTTAATAATGCTTATCTCTTAAACAAACATTTATGCTTACTTTCACAACTTCCCCTTGAACAGTGGAGATCGATTTTACTGGGGCATCAAGAATTTCTTTTAGACTCTTCTTTGGTGACTGTGGAGTAATGAGGCCGATTCCCTTCAAAGAGAGTTCTTTTGGAACGGTGACCATTTGTCCTGCCATTATCTTTGTCTGTTTGGATAGAACCAAGCGGGTGCCTTTAACCAAGAAATTTCTCAGAGTGAGGGAGCGTCCTTCTCTTATTTGGCTGAACTTCGTCTCGTCACTTAATGTAGCCGTCATGGCTTCAGTAGCATCAGCGACACTGAAGTTCAGCATCTGGCCTTTTTCCCCGTTTGAGCTGTTGAAAGTCGCAGTGTGGCCAACTTTGATTACACATACTCTCACCATTGTTGTCGGATATGGTGCTGAATCGCTGGCCTTGCATGACAGCAACTCCTTTAGAGTCTTGTACTGCATCTAAAAGAATATAAGTAAACTATAAATGCATATAACTGGAAAGACCATCATAATTTTATATTGATGTTAACCGAGTATGATTCCCTGTATTTCTTACTGAAACTTAGTTATAGAGGAACTGCAGAACTGAAATATACACGTAAACAAGGGTTGTGTATTTTTCTGCACTCATGTTGTTACCTTCGATCATAATGATTTTCTCCTTAAGTACAGATTTTTAAGAACACATAAATTTACGCTGGTATATACGCAACAATAGGTTTGTAGTCAGAATAAAATGATTCTAAAGAAGCAGATGAAATACCCTGAGAATAATTCATCACAGGCCTGTTAGTATAAATGTGATCCAAACAACTACCATAATCAGTGGCACAACTGTGCACTATCTGATGGAGCAAAATTCCAGTTGTGTCTGCTAATGACTTTAGTTCTTTGTGGGAAAAATAATCAAGATTTGTATCACCCATCAAAATGAAGGGTTGTGTAGCATTCAACAGACCCATATAGAAAAGGGATGTGACATAGAGCTGAAAATTGACAATTGTTGCAATCCTTGGTGAACAGTAAAAGAATACTAAATTGAAAATTTCATATTTTACCTCTATGGAGAACACTACTGTTTCAATTCCACATAAACAGAGGTTCTTCAGGTTTTTCAGGGGGGGGGGGGGGGGGGAGTTTGGAATAAACAACTATACCATAAAAGGGTCTTTCATTATTGTGATTTACATTTGAATCAAAACGTTGAATGGAAAAACCTGGCAAGTGGTAGTCTTCATTCTTGTCACTAGATTTGAGTCTACTCTCTGCTAAAACAATTATATCTGCTGAAAGCATATTGTTCTCAGTTTGTAAGTCCCTATAATGCAAATGCAAAGACCTTGTGTTGTGATATATTATTTTCACATCGGAGTTCAAGTTTTCAAGCATAGGTAAACAGGCCCATAAAGATGCCTCCAGACGAAGACGATTCATTTCCATTACAACTTGTTCTGACACAGCAATTTTGTTTTCATTCAAGTTCAGGATAAATAAGTCTTGCAATTTTCTGACTCGACTTAACCCTACATAATGCATATGCTCTTGCTTTCTCCTTCCCAAATCTAACACAATTTGTTTGACAGTTGAACCTTGAGCTTTATGGATGGTTTTAGCACAAGCCATTCGCAAGGGAAATTGTCTCCTGGTCACATGACAAGATTTATGTCTACCAACTGTGAATTTTTTAGACACTTCAAGAACCGGTGTCCAAGTACTTGGAATGTTTTCATTGTACAAATGCCTGTATTTTAATCTTGAAGCATGTCCAATTCTTGGATCCTCAAACAGCACCCATACTATGCTACATCTCTTGGAACCTGCAACTCTGAAGTCTAAATTCTTAACAATGCATGGACTTCCATTAGTTAAACCATCTTCCACATCAACATTTATATATATTTCAGCAGGGTGCTCAGTTGCTAAGTGCAAATCTTTAAACAATCCCATTGTCTTACTTGGATCATTAGGTATTTGTTGGAGAATGCGTTCTTTAATTTCTCCAGCAACATCCCCATTTACCATGTCTAATGCCAATACTATACATTTACTTTCAGGTAACGCCATTTCAAAGGCTGCATCATTATGACTGTTCACTTGCGCATTTGTTGTATATAGATGAGGAACAAAATTCATGTCAAGAATATCAGCTCTACTGCAAATTCTGCTTTTCAACATGTCAATGTCTGAATCAGTGTGTAGACCCTCCCTTAGTCGATTTAGCAATTTTGCAAAGTCCTGATCATTTTTTTGCCTCATAATTTCTGTTAGTTCATACATCTGAAATAAATCTGTCCAAAGATTAATTGCAAGAGGCCCATATCCTTCAGAAATATCTTCGAACACCCAACCATCAAACACTGGTTTCAGCTGGAATAAATCACCTATAGCTATGATGCTTATTCCCCCAAAAGGGCAATCTTTTCCAAAGATCTCCTGTAGTCTTAAATTTATAAAATTGAACATTCTATTTCCAACCATGGAAACTTCATCGATAAAGATAACTTTCAAGCTTCGGAATTTCACTCTCATATTATCAAGTTGCTGAGCATCTAAAGGTTTGTATTTCAAGTTTTGGTTAGCTGGAATGCAGAAAATGGAGTGTATTGTATGACCTCCAATGTTGTATGCAGCCTTTCCAGTTGGTGCACATAGAATAGCTTTCACCTCATCACAGTTATATGCAACCTTTTTTGAATAAAAACGTGTAAGAGCTTGGAATAGGCATGTTGTCAGTAAACTTTTTCCTACACCAGCACCTCCTGTTAGAAAGCAATAGATTGGCAAATCATCTGTTTTGATTTTGTGCAAAACATGATAAAAGAAAATTTTCTGTTTATCATTCAGTGATCTAACAAGGGCATTGTATTCAGAGTTACCCATTGAATTAAATGAGATATCATTTGTCTCCACTTGCTTTCTACTTATTCCCAAGTCCAATCCAAGGTCATATTCCACAGCAGCCAAATCTGGATTGAAACACGCATACTCTGCACAAGCATTGACATCTTCCTCAGCATCTATTGCTTCATTGTGTTGTATTTCTGCTGCAACAACGTGATCTGGATTGCAAGGAAAATGATCCATTGTTTCCTCAATAACATTGGTAATACCATTGTCCAACTCAAAAGGCATCTTATTTGTCAGAATTATTTCAACATTGTTCTGGTAACATGTCTCGTATGAGCCATCCATTTCCCTCAGATCTATTTCTTCTTTTCTCCATGGGTAAAAAAGCATAAGCTGCTCTCTGAAATAATTTTCAGGATCTTGCTCCTTATTGTAGCGTACATATCTTATTATCTTACTAGTCTTTCTTAGTCTTAAAATTGAACCATCATTCATAGGATACTCCTTCTCAAAAATGAGATTTTCTTGGGCATCATTTTCATCAGCCTCATCTTCATTCACCTCTTCAAATTCATCTTCTGGTAAGAAATCACTCCTTTGGTTTTGTTTATCCTTTGAAGGTCTAACAACATCAAATGATGACACGAAAGTTGCTAAACAATACTTTTGGAGAAGCCTTGGCCTTCTCTAATAACGTTTAATCCAATTGTCTGTTTCTATATCTGTGGAACCCTCGGGCAATTCTTGTAGTGCTTCAAAGGATTTCAATAAAAATGTGCGTTTTGCTGGTTCACTTGTGTTGATGAAAACCACAGTCCTACTACTGGAACGAAGGGGCATTTGCAATAGTAAATATGCAGCTTCTTGAGCACAAATTTCTACATGAGTCAAGAATTTGTTTCCTATTTGCCGGACTTGCTGTTTTAATGACAAGTTGCCTTTTCTTGCCTCTTCACATGCATCATGGAGTAAATTTGACATACCTTTCTGAGATTTTGAAACATATGAGACAAGATATGAAGCACATGCATACCCATCAAGAATAAACTGAACATCAATATTTGCTTCCCAAGCCCTAAGCAAAAGTTCATTATATGAATTGATCCTAATTTCTTCTATTCCTCGTTTTAGAAACAATTTTGGGGACTTTAAAGACGACCTTATTGCTAAGATGTAACTTTCTTCTGTCAGTTCTAACTTTTGAAGAAGGTTATCAAAAGTTTTAATGGTCTGTAGTAATTGTGCATCATTAAGAAGCTCACATATTTTTTGAAAGTGTTGCTGTACATTTGGATTTTTCTCATAACAGTCATCATTTAGAGGTTCAAGAATAAGTGTTTCTGGCAGAGGAGGTAAGGGGAAATTGAATCGGCAGATATTTTTACCACCTCTCTTGCATGTTCGAGCATGCCGATGCGTTTGATAATTCACAAGCTCTGCAATGTCATCATTCTTTGAACAAGTTGCATGATTGTCAACAAAATTTTGTATCTTTTCATTTTTTGCTTTCCCAAAAATAGGAGCATTTTCAATCCAGAGAAGGAGATGGATATGAGGAGACCCTCTTTGTTGAAATTCAACTCGATAGAAGAAGTCAACAATTTTTCCTAGAGGGAGATTTTTTCCTCTTAAAATTTGAGACATAAACATTCTAAACCGATGGTCAAAATACCTGGAGCATGTTACAGGGTCCTTTTTAATGAGTTCACATCTGTCAATCCAAGACAATTCATCAACATCTTTCTCAGACAAATCAATGTTGTTCAAGCTTTTGCTCAGGATTTGAAGCAAATTTTTCCACTTTGTCTCAGCGGCAGAAAAAGAGCAAAACCATGTTGGAATGCCCAATTGCCTAATCATAGCAAACACATCTTTTTTAGCACCTTCCCAGTATGCTGGTGACCCTCTAAGAGTTCTCAAAACCCTATATCCCTCATTTAGTCTTACAATATTGTCAAAAGTTGTTGGATTTAAAACATGTCCTGCTGTTATTTTCTTTCCTTCATTTTTACATTTCCTCATTGCTAGAGTGACTTTGTCTTGTATTTGCTTTATTTGCACCTTTTTGAGTTTGAAAAACAAATTTTGCATTGAACAAGCTGCTCTTCTATCATGAGATCTCAATTCCCATTTGCAAATAGAACTGTATGTGACTGGTACAATTCTGTCTTTGTTTGAAGGACGTAGTTGCCCACAATAAATAGTAGGAAATGCAAGATATTCTGCATGTGGATCTTGATACAGGCCAAGAGGGGTTTGGTTTTCTCCAGGAGCAAATGACAATGTTTTTTGAGATGATCGGACATCTACAGGATGTAACAATGTGTCTGTATTTCCTGTGAGCCTACTTTCAAAGTTTTCATCTTCTGTCCAGTCATCACCATCAATAACCTCATTTTCATTCTGGTTGGATTGAGAGTCTGACAATGTTTCTTCATTATACCCAAACCAATCTTTTTGTTCCTCCAATATATTCCAGTTCTCTCTTATTGAAATACCCTCATTTTGAAATACAGCACTGTTTCTTAAAAGCCAGTGAAGAGCAACAATGCATTTGAAAGGTCTTACTGATTCATGGTAAACATGATGTTTGAACTGCAATTTTCGTTTCAACTTCACCTGAATTGTTTCAGTTTCTGCTAGTGTGCGAGGTAGGGATTTGATAGTTTTATTCACATCAGAGGGAACATTTACAACATTTCCACGCAAACTTTTCTGTCCTCCTCTTGGTTTTTCCATGAGTTGCATAAATGGAATGCGTGGGCTAATTAAACGTTCTTCCATTTCTGTCAATTTCAATTCTGGTGGAATTTCAGGAAATTTACAACCATTTTTAACTGATAACGGAGGTATTTTCCTTAGATTCAAGTATTTCTGACACGTGCAACAAACCCATTCAATGTCTTCATTACTTTTTATGCCCAATAAACAGTTTTTGGTAAACTCTGACATTGGCAAAACATTTGCTTTTCTTACACCATCTCTAAACCATGTCTGTGTACAACAAGAACATATGTATGTTGGACCCATGCTTGCATTTTTCTTAAAGTTCTCAATAGCTACAAATTCATCTGAGTTGAGCGTAGAAGCAATACTTCCATTGGAATTTTGTGAAGAAATATTCTTAGTTATTGGACTGTCTGGTTCTGTCTCTTGAACAACTTTCTCAGAGCTTGCTTTCTGAATTGCTTCATTGACAGTAGTTGGTTTCCATTTTTTTGGCTTGATGACTTTATCGACCCCAGAGTTTGCAAAATTCACACTTCTTTTTCTTGTGTTAGAATTATGTTCAATGTATATTTCAACACAAGATTTTGTCTTTGGTTTGTGTTTTAAGGACCTTATGCGCATTGCATTCAACTCAATTTGAACATTCTCAAAGGGAATAATGGATACAGAATTGCAAAGAATTCTTAGAAAATAGCACAAATCATCAAAACAATCAAAATTTGTTAAAGTACACACTCCATTTGGATCACACAAGCCATTACTACCTCTACAATGAGAGTCAAACACAAAAAATCTGCCATTCCAAGACATCAAAGCTATTGCGGATGAATGAAAAATCAAGATGCATGCATTGCTGCTAGCAAAAGATTGATTAAGTGCGTGTTCTAAAGAAAGACCCATCTCTGAATGAAACATATTCTCTTCTGCCATATTTCCATAATATGTATTTTGCACAAAACTAGAGAAATAGTTCCTTTCAAACTTGACATAGTTTGGCAACTCATTGGCAAGTAAAAATGAATGTTCTTTTACAATTTCATGATACAAATTATCACCAGCCACTAAAACTGAATCCAAATCATTCTTTGTAATTGAACAACTGTTTTGTGCATGACAAAATACAAGAAATGTGAAACTCATACTCATACACTGTTTTCCTCTGGAGCTTAAACGGAAAATGTCTGAACCTTGAGAATAATTTCCTTGAATAACTGTTGGGCAAGTCATTTTCTCTTGATCATCCATATTATTTCTTTTTTTTTCTTTAGCTAACAAGTCAAAATAGTATTGTACAATAACTTGAGACAATGAGTTATAAAGAATAACTTGAAATGTTATCCTAACTGTTGCTTTCTTCAAGGACTTTAGTAATATGCAGAAGTGAAACGCATAATTATTTCTAATCTAAATTTGTATTTTTTAATTTTTAATACACTGTAAATTATAGCACCTTATTTGTTCAATCAAAAATATATCATTATTGGTCAAGGTAGAAATTTTAAAGATCATACTACAAATGATTTCATTGTTTCACAATATTATCAAAATTTCCATATAGAAATCGCTCTAATTCAGTTGAAATTTCTCAAATATGCTCAAAAAATTTGATGTGAACACTGAACAAAAATCTGAAGTTGTTGCAAATCTCAAAGTGAAGCAGAAATAGTTTTTCAGAATTTTCATAAAGAAATTGTACTCATCCATTTTGAAATTTCTCAAATGTTCTCATATAATTTGATGTGAACAAATATCTAAATTTACTAATTTAGTGCATATCTCCAAGTCAAGCTAATATAGTTTCTCAGAACTGTTATATATTGATCTCATTCGATAGAAAATTTCTCAAATGTTCTCATGTGATTTGATGTGAAAAAAAATCTAAATTTGGTGCATATCTCTCAGTCAAGGTAAAATTGTTTTCCAGAATTTTCATATAAAATTGCTCTCATTTGATATAAAATTTCTCAAATGTTCTCATATAAATTGATGTTAACAAATATCTAAATTTGGTGCATATCTCCAAGTCAAGCTTATATAGTTTCTCAGAGTTTTTATATCAAATTGCTCTCATTCAATTTAAAATTTCTCAAATGTTCTCATATGATTTGATGTGAACAAAAATGTAAATTTGGTGCATATCTCTCAGTCAAGCTAAAATTGTTTTCCAAAATTTTCATATAAAATTGCTCTCATCTGATATAAAATTTCTCAAATGTTCTCATATAATTTGATGTAAACAAATATCTAAATTTGGTGCATATCTCCAAGTCAAGCTTATATAGTTTCTCAGAGTTTTTATATAAAATTGCTCTCATTCAATTTCAAATTTCTCAAACGTTCTCAGATATTCAGATGTCAACAAATGCATACCTCAAAATTAAACTGAAACAGTTTCTCAGAATTTCCAAAAATAAGAAAACTGATAATTATACGTCAACAAATATCTCAAGCTGTTGCATATCTCAAAGTCAAACTGAAGTAGTTCGTTATAATGTGCATTAATAAATTGCTTTCATTTGAAATATTCTCAGATTTGGGCGATTAAACTTTGTATGTTCCACTTATGCCTTGTAAATTTCTATTAAAATATTCATTAGTATTCTCAACTTCTGACATTCAGCAGTTCCTACTTTAATTATATTTATTTCAAATATTTCAATCTCATCTTGAATTTTTACACAAATTCTCAGAAAAATTAATAAAAAAATAATGTGAAACTTTGAAATGTCAAAAGGTTTTTCATAAAGCTTTTATCTTATTAATCCTGATTTATCAGAAAACAGATTTAAAAAAAAACACAGATTTTTAAGTTTTCACCAAAACATCCAAAGTCCACAACTACCACAACATGTAAACAACTCCAAATGCGAATTCTAGTACATTTAAACGTTTTCACAAAACGTAAAAATTAATACACCAATTTCTTACATATGTAAGCAGGTAAAAATCATAAAATTAAAATCTAGAGTACAAAAGCAAAGAAGTATGAAAGGCCAAAGTTATATTTCAATCCAACTCCAAGATGGCCGACTTTCGATGTTTGTATACTATCTGTTTACATTCGCTTTGCTATAATTTTGTCACATAAAACAAACAATAATATTCTATTTACGTACAATTTCCTAAATCTTTTACACCCACGTCGTATATATAAGCAGTTCTAAGATACAGTAATGCTTAAAATCTTTATTTCTTAAATACTGATAAAATGCATTATAGGCAAACTGATCAACATGGCCGCCATCGAAGTGCTCTCTGGTGTTTTGCTTTTTATCTCACAAATAAACAACGTAAACAAATATGTCTATTTATAAACAACTTCGTGGTATAGTAATATATTCATATTCACCTTGCGACGTCACTCTTCCGATGATTTTCCTATTGTTCGGGCTTCTTCGTTCTCTCTGCGTAAACTATTGTCCTTCTCTGCCTTCTTCCTCGCTCAGTCGAAAATTAATACGCGACACCGATGTCGCCTTTTCTTTTCTATATGATTATTTTAATGTAATTTAACAGAAGAACAATTTTTATTTTACTTTACAAAAGGTTTGATTTCAAAGAAAAATGATATTACTTTTAATACACCCTCAATCAACCAGAAGAAAATATTGCACTATTTTCTTCACGCGTAAATAACGATGAGTGTAGTGTCCTTTGCGCGGGAAACCCTGTGATGCCTATCATTAGCTATAGTACGCGAAATTCCCAACAATTGGTTTGTTTATTTTAATTTATTTTTTAAAAGTAATAACCATCGATTTCTTTTAATAAACACAAAATTATTTAAATAACTTACAATATACATGATAGAAGCAGCAATTAGATAGATAAAACGTAGTATAAACATTGCACTATTTTGCAGTTACAGCGTAGGGATTTCTATGATCGTGTTGATGCTTCATGAATATTCATGAAAAACAAAATATTTTACACGATCTGTCTCTATCAACAAACCAACAAATATGTATATTTATTTATTTTATAATGCTTAAAATATGCGAGAGCTGTAAATTGGTTTAAATCTAAAATTGAATCATAGGTGAATATTGCCTGTTACACTGCATCTGTAACACAGGAAATACCTAACAGAGTTATCGTTCCTTATCCGCTAGGGTCCCCGTGAGAAATACCCTTCCGGTCAGGACCGTAGCAATAGACAGTGGCTATAAATAGCCACCGTCTAAAAAGTGTAACTTGCCTTGAATTCTAAAAACATTTCATAAAAAACAGTACGGCACATGTAATACCTGGGATATAAGTATATGCGCTGGTAAGCATCTACATGTAGGATCCAATAATTAGACATAGTCTTTAATCACAAAGTGGTCCTTGAAAAGTCCAGTTGGCCTTTAAAAGGGTTTTTTTCTACACGACCAATTATAAGAAAGCTAGTCTAGAGAATATCATGCCATTTATGCAATTTTTTCTAAAAAGTATGAATTTGTGAGAGATGTTTAACGTTACACAGATAAGCTTAAACAATTGAAAACTCATCAAAATGTCCATGACTCGAGATGTGAATATACGAGCTTACCTAAACAACAGAACAACACACATTAATAAAACTTAAACAGAGACATCTGGGCTCGTTAAAATTTAATTTATCAAAGACAAAATTTATGATGTAGATTGAGATATAAAAATGATAAAAGAGAAAATTAGACTTGAGTATTATAGATTTATTGACGATAACGGTCACAACTGCTTGTAATTATTGCGAGAACAGTAACAATGTAAACCCTTAAACCAGATGTTCACCCAGGTAAACCTAAACCAGACATTTAGTCATAAAATACGCATATACGTATATATACCCAAACAAAGTCAAAATCCATATAAACGCTACTGGTAAGCTGAAATGTCTGCCCTAATTGCAAAACACCTTTTATAAAAAAAAAAAAAAAAAAAACTACCTTTAATTTTATAAACTATATTTTCGTTTCATGTTCTACCTTTAAAATTAAATATGCATGGATTTTATTTCGTTATCCATCCACTTTAGCTTCCTTTAGAACATGGACTTCACGAACCGATGTCAGACCCTTAAATATTTATGGTTATTTTGAGCGATGTCACTCCATCTTCGTTACATTTTGAATGGACCATCAGTGTAAGGTGAGTGGTGGGCGGAGGGTGGGGCGAATCATTGACCCTCCCTGTTTTGGTCAAGACTTATCTATTCTTATTATGAATCGTTTTCATCTACGATAACTGAGTTATCATTAGTCAATCATTGTGTCATTTCATATTTATCTTGTTTAATATTTATAAAATGATGATTGTAGTAAGATCATAAATAATTCATATTTTATATGCTTACGATGAAATTTCCTCACATTGAACAATGCAGTTTTTTTTTATCAATTACATCTAATGGCCTTCTTCAACACACTTAAAAAATATATAAAATTGTTCAAAATATTACTTGTAACCATTTATACAATTAAGATAAAGATATAAATTAGTTTAAAATCCCACTAGTTACCATTTGTCTTTATAACGTTTATATTTAAAAAAAAAACCAAGAGCATTTAATGCAACATATATATCAGAATTAAAACAATTATCTATCAAAATAACATTAAAACTGAAAATTGTCTGTATGCAAAATAAGCTTCAAATGGATAAAATGATTAAAAATATATGCATACGAACAAGCATATGCATTATATGTGATATAAATGAGTTAATTCATAACTTTAACTTTTTTTTAGATAACTTTGCTTCGTTATTCAAGTTTGAAATTTATATAACTTGGTTTCCTTGAATTCGCAGATAACACATGTGATATACATGTAGTTGCGTAAATATGCAATAAAGGAAACAACAATAATAAAAGATCTACCTAAACTCGTTTGTATTGACTTACGTGGATGGGAATCGCTAAACAAATAATCTCTAGACTTATCTTACGAGAAGGGAAAGAAACCCAAAGAATGTTTGTATACACACATAATTCATCTTTAAAATAAAAAAAAAATCCAAATTCTCATTTTATTTATTTGCACGATGCTAATATATTTCGATTTTGAGTGCAATAAACTGGTTTATGCAAGTCGTGCATAATGCATTTTCATAAGAGGTAACAACCAAAGCACGTCTTCGTTTTGAAAGTCTTTCACAAAAATGACACATTTGAATCAGATTGAGTTTGTTTAAAATAAAAGGGATTTGACCATTTGATGAACCTTAATAACTACATCAGTATGACACCGCTGGAGCTTTTTTTTTTTTTTAAAAATACTCATTTCTATCAATACTAATTGTGAAGTAAACAAACTGTTTTATGCCTTAGGGGGTGCAAATTAGCGAATTACATACCTAAATCAACGAATTTCGAAGTAAAAATTACAACTTTCCTCTTTACCTCCTGTTTTTTTTTGGGGGGGATAGGGTTGCTTTCTTTTTAAATTCCTTGAATTCTCCACTTCAGATTGCTATCTGTTCTTTGTTAATTTTTAACACTTAAAACACTTTTAAAATAAATAAAAACTTATTTTAAAAGTTTTTGGTACGTAACATCATGTGCAGAGATATTCAATATGCTTTAACGTAGAATGAATGGAGTTTGGTTACATATTTAGGATATAAATTAAAGTTCAGCATACCTTTATCAACCTTCTTCATTGATTTTTACCAATTTTATCAGAAGATCCGGAAGTAAATATACCCGTTGCTACGAATTTCGCATTCCTATCTAGCACAAAAATATAACACAAAGATTGCCTGCTATCACACACGTGAAATAAAATTCAAGGAATTGTTTTACAAACTCAGTTTAATAACATGTCACGTAGTCTATGTTTAGTTCCAAAAAAAAGGCATGTTCTTGTTCAAGTTAAATGCTATTTAACCCTTTAATTTAAGGTGTAACAAACTGAAAACTGTAGATTAGTAGTTGCGCCAATAATGAAAAACAATAAGCATTCTGTAATTATTTGTTCGGTTTCAAAATTATATGCATCTACACTAATTTACCCGTGACCATACCCTGATACAAACTAAAAACCTAGGATTAACCGTTTAGTAATACATTTACCTATGTTTCACCCCATTTAGTCATATAATATTCTTTTCGGGAGCCCCTCAGTTTCATCTTAAAGAGTGAGAAAATGGTACATATGTGTAGTACAAATATTCGGGAAAACACCAGCATGTAAACATGGCCTTCAGTCTGTCTAGAAAATACAGGGGTCTGCCTTTAGAAAAACATCAGGGTCTTTCTTTTGCTGTTATCAGTCTTTCGATATAACGGCTTTTGATATCGGTTAACGGCTTTTGGGAGATGAATTTATTACCGGCTGTCATGTTTTGAATTTAGCCTTGTCCAATTTATTGTGAAGTTTTATAAAAACTAAAGCGACCAAGAGGAGATATAAACAAAATAGTATTTTAACCATTATTACTTAAAACAATTGTTTGGATACATATTTATATTGTTAAAGGTTCAAATGTTTAAAATCATAATCAGTTCAGTGTGTATTTTAAAGAAAACAAAACCTACTGTAGAAAAACGTGAATTTGGCTGTTAAATACTCCAACCATTAGGGGTGACAAATAAACATAGCCATGCATCGTTGAACTCATTTATAGAAAAATTAGCAATTATCTCTATTCATATATTTTGTTTTCATTCATTCATTAATTCATTTTGGGTTGGTTTTCATCGAAATACATTCATTTTTTGTTTTTAAATAAATAGTTTGTTCTCTGTGATAAAATATGCAGATTAACAGGGTATATAACCTACATCCATACACCCGCTATTATTTATCTCTTACATGTATGTATCTTTATGCTCTAGAAGTATCCAAGTTACCAACTCCTTTTAATACACACCTTGCAGTTTAGTCTAATCATGTCATTTGTTGCATTATATATATATATATATATATATATATATATATATATATATATATATATATATATATATATATTCACGATTGCTATTTTAAATGTTTCATCAATACATATACATCTATTTTATTCAATGGATCAGAAATTCGTTTTGGTATTAAAATTCGGGAGAGCTACTGAGCTACTGATGTGTTTTCAAGAATTGGTCAACAATGCATATTATACTCATCACCTGTGACATGGTTCCAAGATTCACTAGGAAAATAATTTATACTTTCTCATTTATCTCTAGGGCACTTGCTACTATTTTTCAAAAACCAGGAAAATTCTAATGCCACTGTACGATCCATTTCAGTGTATGATTTCCACATGTCCGATTATATAACAGTACGACACAGAGTTCTACAATGATCGGTGATTTCTGAAATATGTGTGCCTGGTTCTCAGTCTGGATTTGTTTCGTCTTCAAAATGACATTAATGTGTGCTACATTTATATGTATAAAAAACGGATTGATCGTTTTTCAAGCAAATCATTTCAGAAGACAAGGTTATGCAATGAAATACTCTTTTAGCAAATGGAATGACTTAAAACAAACTATATTACGATTTTCAATTTTCTTTGAATCTATTAACATAATTAAATTAAATCGTGCGTTATGTTAGAATAAACTGTTCATAGAAAATAAATAGTGTCAAGCAATTCTAAAATATACGGATGTCACATATAGTCTGGAACAAGCATTAGCGTTTCTGGGTCGTTGTTTTTACTGAAAAAATTGAATGACGAATTAGTAATAAAAATAAATTAATTCTTCAAAATAAGAAAAAGCTTTCCGCAATGTAACAAATCATTTTGATTTCAAAATACGACGCTTACCTCTCGTACATCTATTTGTTTTATTTACATTTTCAACTCGTAACCTGAAGGTTTCAAATTAAACTTTCATGATAAAAAAGGTATATAAAATTTTATTTTAGTGTTTAAACACTGTATATTGTATTCTCTGCAGATTTGACTAGCTCAAAGGAATCAATAACAATATAAAGAGGTATAAATAAAATTTGAGTGA
Source organism: Magallana nippona (assembly GCA_033439105.1). Classification (NCBI taxonomy): domain Eukaryota; kingdom Metazoa; phylum Mollusca; class Bivalvia; order Ostreida; family Ostreidae; genus Magallana; species Magallana nippona. The sequence goes on along the minus strand of CM065922.1, from coordinate 43,784,942 downwards.
TTTTACATTGAAACTGAAGGCCGTGTTAACTCACATTTTGACGTGAAAACAAATATTAAATTCCCCTGACAAAATGTAGGAAAAAGGTCAGTACTGGTTAAATAATATTTATTCCATAGAACAAACAGCACAAACGAGTTCTCTCCCGTCCACATAAGGTGGGCACTTCAAGGAACCACATCGAGCCTCTACGGAATAATACAGTCTACCATTGTTATCTGCACGACCACCATGTAAAGTATCTGGATGCTCGTCAACACAGGTGTACATTGAGCCAGCTTCATGGCCATGATTTCCCGCCATTAAGTTCCCGTGATATTCTAACTTCCATCCTTTGTAACACGTTTTTCTGGCTAATAAAATAATTAAATTCAATGCACATAAGACTGTATTCCTACGCAAAAATAAAACCAAACGAGAAAACTTTCATCTACAAACACAAATAAGTTACAATTTTGTCAATTTGAAAAATTATTACACATATTTATACTTTGTCCATAAAAAAAAACAGATAAAAAAAAATGATATTAAAATTTTTCTTTTAGAAAATTCTAACTTACCTGGAAACATTTTGACGACGGATTTATTTCGAAGAAGACAAACAGCACACGGTATATCATGGTTGTAAAGCGTGCGCAGGTTGCTGATAGTGTCGTATGTTTCGTATTCAGTACCAAAAACATAAGCTCTGGCCCCACCAACTCCATCAATGTATTTTCCCCATTCTGGATCTCTTGGTAAACACAGAAGATCAACCGCTGTTCCTCTGCTATCGTACCATGAACCGCCAGTGAAGCCTTAGGAAATCAGAAAAACGCTATTATTACATTTGAGTTTAAATATCTTAACCACAATGTTTGGACTGAAGTCTTTAATTCAGCTGTGAAAAATAATTTTTTTTGAAAATAAGAAAATAATAATAGAAATACATAAATAAAAAAACCAGAAATAATAAAAGTGGATTCAACAATGATTTTACCTGATAGAACTAACTCAGCATTCGAAGGACATGTTTTCTTTCCCCATCTTGTGTAAACAACGCTACTGTTTTTGGCTTCTTGAAATAATCAATAATGTAAAAAACGTATTCGTAAAATTACGATATTTACATATTTTTTTTCAACGACATTTCATATATGTATCATACCTCGCATCTTTTGTGCATCAACCTTTGTGTTTTTTTAAAATAGCGTTCACTGATTTTTCGATTTGGTCGGTGAAACTTTTGAATTCTTGCCTCAAAGCCTCTACTTGGTGAGCTCCTAGAGCAGATGACAAATGTCCTGTCAGATATTGCTGCAGCATGTCTTTACAACTTCCATCGTTTGTTACAGCCCGTACTTCCATCACAAAAATCACAAGAATAAGAGGCAAAATCATCTGCAGTACAGTTAAAATGCAATATTAGTTTTTTAAACACTTAAGGCCAAATCCACTTAATATTAGTTTAGTTCTATTTTTGGTCAAATATTGGGAAAATAGTTTTCGCATGTTGGAATTTTGAGGTATATACATTTTTGTGAGACATTTGGTAAATCTGCAGCATCCATGTTGCATGGATATTAACTGATAATTAACTTTTTGCATGCACGACATTCATGAAAAAACTAGTAATAAATCTGATTTACATATATCTAATCAAAGATAAGTGTGTTTTGTATGGGTAAGTGTTCTTTTTATGAATGAACTGACATGTGCGTGCGACTCATAAATACACTAACATAACCCACACATCAAAGATAGCATCGATATTTGTGCATTTTTTATTTATTTTTTTTTTACAAAAGAATTTCATATAGAAAGAAACAAATAACATCTTTGAAAAGTACACCCTTTTTAATACTTTTCATGAAAAGATAAATTCAGTTATATCTTTTTCACTTAAAATAAAACATGAAATTGGTTCGATTCAAATAAACGGATGAGAAAATGTAATGATAAATTTTAAATTGTCAAAATCAACTTACCTTTATGAATCCTTAAACTATCACTTAGCGTCTATATCAGCAAGTATTTATATATATTACAACAAAGAAGCCACAACAGCAGATGCCTTTGTTAAACCTACGCATTTTGAAAAAGCTAAATATATCAAAATAAAATTAATATTTTATACTAATCATCTAAAATTAATCAATTGAACATCCTGTGCGTGCGAAACACTTTTGAAAAAGAACCATCCTTGCTAGCTTGCGACACATGTTGTCAGTTATTTGCGCAGTTGTACCATTTTGGATTAATACATGTAATGATTTTTTGCGTCAGTTTTGAAACCCCTTTCCGAATGTTATACAATTTCACAATTACTTGCTTGTTCAACTGAGGTTTTAGAAATTCTCGCATTTTATTCGCAAAGGCATGTGTGTATTGGATGAAACTTTATCATCCATCATAAAAAGATTTATTTAAAATATCAGTCAAAATTGTGTTGTGGGCTACTTATTATCTTTATTTTCATGTTTTATTTTTAGTTAAAAAGGTGTAACTGAATTTATCTTTAAATCAAAGATATTAAAAAGGGTGTACTTTTCAAAGATGTTATTTGTTTCTGTATATATGAAATTCATTCTTTTTTAAACGCACAAATATCCATGCTATCTATGGTGCGTGGGTTATGTTTAGTGTATTTATGAGTCGCACGCACATGTAAGCGCACTGATCATAAACAGCACACTTACCCATACAAAACACACGTAGCTTTGATTAGATACACGCAAATCAGATTTATTACTAGTTTTTTCATGAGTTAATTATTAGTTGATATCCATGCAACATGGATGCTGCAGATTTGCCAAAAGTTTCACAAAATGAATATACCTTAAAATTCAAACATGCGAAAATTATTTTTCCAATATTTGACCAAAAATAGAACTAAGCTATCATTAAGTGGATTTGACCTTAAGTGTTTAACTGTACTGCAGATGATTTTGGCTCTTAATCTTGTGATTTTTGTGATGGAAGTACGGGCTGTAACAAACGATGGAAATTGTGAAGACATGCTGCAGCAATATCTGACAGGACATTTGTCATCTGCTTTAGGAGCATTCCAAGTAGAGGCTTTGAGGCGGGAATTCACAGTCAGAGCTTTTCTTTATGGTGCAGAATACGAAACAAACGATTCTTCCGGCAACCTGCGCATGCTTTTGAACCATGATGTACCGTGCTGTTTGTCTTCTTCGAAATAAAAAAAAGTAAGTTAGAATTTTCTAAAAGAAAATTTTTGATCTGTTATTTTATGGACAAAGTATAAATACTTGTAATAATTTTCAAATTGATAAACTTTGTTTTTAATTTTTAATTTTGCATAGAAATACAATCTTATGTGCATTGAATTTATTGATTGTTTAAGCCAGAAAAACAAAGGATGAAAATTAGAGTATCATGGGAACTTAATGGCGGGATTTTATGACCATACAGCTGGTACAATGTATACCTGTGTTGACGAGCATCCAGATACTTTACATGGTGGTCGTGCAAATAACGATGATATAGTACCGATCAGACCCAACCTAACAGAAAGTAAACCCAGACTAAACCCTGGATTTACTTTCGGGGTTTACTCTGGGTTTACTCCTGGTTTACTACAGTGGACCCGGAGTAAGCCCTAAGTAATCCCAGAGTAAACCCAGAGAGTAAACCCCGATCAGAAGTAGACTCCTGAAGCAGACGCTACATGTGTATTTTGATTATACAAGGGGTGGAAATTACAGGCAGTGAGATAAGTAGATAAAAGACGGATCTGCTTCACATTTCAATATTTAAAGAGGACCCCAAAAGCAAACCCCAAGTAAACCCAAAGTAAACCCTGAGTGGACCCAAAATAAACCCCAACTAGACACAAATTTTCCAAAAGTAAACCTCAAGTAAGCCCTTAAAATAAACCCGGGGTTTATTTGGGGTTTACTTTGGTGTTAGGTTTGGTCTGATCGGTACTGTAGACTGTTTTATTACGTAGAGGCTCGATTTGGTTCCTTGAAGTGTCCACCTTATGTGGACGGGAGAGAACTCGTTTGTGCTGTTTGTTCTATGGAATAAATATTATTTAACCAGTACTGACTTTTTTCCTACATTTTTTCACGGGAATATAATACTTGTTTTCACGTTACATGTAAAATATGAGTTAACACTGTCTTCAGTTTCAAAATAAATCACTCAAATTTTATTTATACCTCTTTATGTTGTTATTGATTCATTTGGGCAAGTCAAATCTGCAGAGAATACAATATAAAATCTGTTGTGTTTTCTATAATTTTTTTATCATGAAGATTTGATTTGAAACCTTCAGGTTACAAGTTGAAAATGTAAATAAAACAAATAGATGTACGAGAGGTAAGCGTCGTATTTTGAAATCAAAATGATTTGTTACATTGCGGAAAGCTTTTTCTTATTTTGAAGAATTAATTTATTTTTATTACTAATTCGATATTAAATCTTTTCAGTAAAAACAACAACCCAGAAATGCTAATGCTTGTTCCAGCCTATATTTTACATCCGTCCATTTTAGGATTGCTTGACACTATTTGTTTTCTATGAACAGTTTATTCTAACATAACGCACGGTTTAATTGAATTATGTTAATAGATTCAATGAAAATTGATGGAAAACCGTAATATAGTTTGTTATAAGTCATTCCATTTACTAAACGAATATTTTTTTATACATATAAATGTAGAACACATTAATGTCATTTTGATGACGAAACAAAACCAGACTGAGAACCAGGCACACATATTTCAGAAACCATCGATCATTGTAGAACTCTGTGTCGTACTGTTATATAATCGCACATGTGCAAATCATACACTGAAATGGGTCGTATAGTGGCATTAGAATTTTCCTGGGTTTTGAAAAATAGTAGCAAGTGCCCTAGAGATCAATCTAATTAAAACTAGACATTCTGAATCCGTTACCGCTTCTAACATTTAACAACATCCAATGCAGGGTCACGTCAGTGTGACCTTTCAAATATGAATAAATATTTTTAAATTATCCAATCAGATTCGTGTTTCTAAAACCAACTCAGTTGAAGTTTCAAAATGGCGTCCGAAGACGTTCTTCAGTTATTTATCGTTAAAAAGCTTAAAAAAGAACAGGAAGAGATATTGGAGTGCATTTTGGACGGCAAGGTCTGTGTAGGCGTGTTACCAACATAATTGAATTCCATGATTTTTTTATAGCCAGAAAAACGTGTTACAAAGGATGGAAGTTAGATCTCATGGGAACTTAATGGCGGGATATTATGACCATACAGCTGTGTTGACGAGCATCCAGATACTTTACATGGTTTTATTCCGTAGAGGATCGATTTGGTTCCTTGAAGTGCCCACCTTATGTGGACGGGAGAGAACTCATTTGTGCTGTTTGTTCTATGGAATAAATATTATTAAACAAGTACATGTACTGACTTTTTCCCTACAATTTGTTAGGGCAGTTTAATATTTGTTTTCACGTTAAAATATGAGTTAACACTGCCTCCAGTTTCAATGTAAAATCACTCAAATTTTACTTAAACATCTTTATGTTGTTATTGATTCCTTTGAGCTAGTCAAATCTGCAGAGAATACAATATAAAATCTATTGTGTTTTATAAACACTTTTTATCCGGAAGGTTTAATTTAAAATCTTCAGGTTACGGGTTGAATATGTAAATAAAACAAATAGATGTCCGAAAGGTAAGCGTCAAATTTTTAAATCAAAATTATTAAATTATTATATTGCAGAAAGCTTTTTCTTATTTTGAAGAATTAATTTATTTTTATTGCTAATTCGTCATCAAATCTTTTCAGAAACGCTAATGCTTGTTCCAGCCTAAATGTTACATCCGCCAATTTTAGGATTACTTGACACTAGTTATTTTCTATGAACAGTTTATTCTAACATAACGCACGATTTAATTGAATTATGTGAATAGATTCAATGAACATTGATGGAAAACCGTAATATAGTTTGTTATAAGTCATTCCATTTGCTAAACGAGTATTTCATTGCATAACCTTGTCTTTCTGAAATGATTTGCTTGAAAAACGATCAATTCGTTTTTAAAAGCACACATTAATGTCATTGTGAAGATGAAACAAAACCAGACTGAGAACCAGGCACACATTTTTCAGAAATCATCGATCATTGTGGAACGTTTCTCTATGTCGCACTGTTATATCATCGCAAATGTGCAAACCATACACTGAAGTGGATCGTACAGTGATATAAGAATTTTCCTGGCTTTTGAAAAATAGTAGCAAGTGTCCTAGAGATGAATCAGTAATTAAAATCAGATGATCTAAATCCGCTACCGCTTCTCAGTAGTGTATTCAGAACGTCTAATTTAAATTAGATTGCCTAGAGATCAATAACAAAGTATATATTGTTGGTTTCCCTAGTGAATCTTGGAACCATGTCACAGGTGATGAGTATAATATGCATTGTTGATCAATTCTTTAAAACACATCAGTAGCTCTCTAAATCTTAATACCAAAACGAATTTCTGATCCATTGAATAAAATGCATGTATATGTATTAATGAAAAAATTGAAATAACAATCCTGAAAAAAAACAAAAAAAAAAAATAAATATATATATATATATATATATATATATATATATATATATATATATATATATATATATTATCAATGCAATGCGTTGTTAGAAACTGCACTTCGATAAATATTTAATTTCGTGGATCACCTCAACAACAAGTTCCACGAAAATTGGTATTCAACGAATATTGATGAAATCATAGTTTATCCAATTTATTTCAAAGACGTTTTATGTTGATAAAAATAAATGTTACAAAATAAAATGATTATTCTAAGATGACTGTTATCACTACATTAATTAGCACATATTTAGATGTTCATACCTGGGCCATGCTAATGATAACAGTAGTAAATATCATTTTCCATTTACTTTTCTTTAGAACACAATCTGCATAAATTACAATTAAAATCTTTCAAAAATGAACACATTTACAGGATTGCTTTCTTAGCTATAACTCAAATAAAATCTGCCATATAAAACACTTATACTAAAACAGTGCAGATTAAACAATTAGTAATCGCTAAGTAAATTAAACTAGTGACAAAAACTTAGAATGTATTTATACAGATAGAAGTCAGGACACGGAATATGCATCGGTACAACCCAGTCAGGATATAGTAGAAAAACAAGAAGAATGACAAGTTCTGGTAGACTCGTCTGAAAAAAAAAACAAAAAACAAAAACAAACATGAAACCCTTTGTACAGAAAATTGTTTTTCCTCGGCAACAGCTTACAAATAATATAATACAACTTTTATCCTTTCTTGAAAAAAAAGTTTGATAGATGTTTTTGCAGGGTGATGATAATTGTAAAAACTTTAGATCTTCAACATATAAGAAAACGTTTACTAATCTTTGGAAATTAATGAAGGGGACATTTTGGACAGTTTTATAATCGGTCCTTTTTCAAATATAAATTTTATAAATTGGACATTTAATAAACAGCCAACAAATTGAATACTTATAGTTTTGACAAAAAAAACCCCCCAAAACTAAACAAACGGTGTAACCGATAATTTTGCATTCCCGAAAGCGGCATCATTAGTCATGATTAGTGATAATTGTTATTTGCTGAATCAAGGTGTAAGGGATATCTGGTGTCCAGTAACAAGTACGAAATGAATATAGATATTGACTGGTCTGAATATTTTTTGAGAATGTTTAGTTTAGAAATCTAGCCGAAATAAACAATATGCCTTTAAGCAATAAAGGTGTTGGCCCATTTAATAGCGGTGACTGATTTGGACACGGTGGCCCTGGGTTCGAGTCCGGTCTGTCGCTATCGCGGTAACATTGTAACCTTGGGCAAGTTACTTTACTCTACTTGTGCACTCTCTCCACCCAGGGGTTAATATGGGTTCCTGGCACATGAGACGAGCTGGCTATGTGAATGAATAGCATTAGCGCCTTAATTTGGCAGCTCTGCGTGTATGCTCCCTAGGGAGTTGATGATGATTTGGATTGTACAGGTCTCGCCAGGGGGTAAAATGTAGAAGCTGTGCGAGGCAATTTACTTTGTCGAGTAAGACTATATACCCCTGCCTTTACCAATAAACACAGATCCTCCTAAACAAATACGAAAGAAGGATGTAGGTAAACAAACAAATTTTGAAAGAAAGTTTAATACATTAAGTGCAAATAAAACAGAGATATTTTTGTGGTTATGAACATTCGCTGCTTTTTATTCAAATAATTGTCATAAATATTTAATATTGTTGCCTCAAAATACCATAGCATTTATCATAATTTTTCGTTTACAACCATTATTTATGAAATGAAAGAAAATTGTCTCAAAAAAATGTTATTCATTTACAGTTCATTAATTTTGGAAACATTTAAGAGTATATTAAAAATATGTTACTGAACAAAAGCAATAGTTTTATTCAATTGCTGTTGTTGTCCTTTTTTCTATGTTAAATTCAGCATATTTTTTTGTTATATTCAGTAGTATTTTCTCACTATATAACCCTATATAGACTAATAGTCAATAATTGTAATATTAGTTCGTCCGAAAAATATTGACCGGTCAATATTTTTTTAATATTGACCGGCTAGGAATAATATCTAGAGAATATTCCCTTTATTTCAATTATTCGCTTCTGATTTGTTGATTCGTTAACGGTGACGTAATTAACTCTTCGCGACTCCAAAACAAGGTGACGTCATAATAGGCAGTCAGTCAAGGCAAGTTAACAACGGACGCGCAATGATACGGTTTGCTATCATTACGGATATAAAGATTTGCGTATTACTGTGAAGTAAAATCAGGTAGAACATCTGTAAACTTATAATCCCTACGGGCGGCGGAATATCATCAGTGACCGTTTGATGCCGACGATATTTTGGAAATGAATTTTGCGCAAAATATTGAATTCGTGAATTCTATGTTGAGCTGAGAAAATTACGGCGATCTGTTTTCAAATCCTTTCTTAAATTTTGGTTTGTTTCTTCATATAACAAAACAAATGTTGACTGTGTTTTTGGGCAACATTGATTATATTAGCCCCTTTGGGACGAATATATTGCCCACCGCTTCGCGTCGGACAATATTTCGTACCTCGGGGGCTAATATAATCAATGTTGCTCTCAACCTCAGTCAATATTTGTATAATATAACATTCAAAATAAATCTGTATTTGATAGTAAAGTGATTTTTTTATCGCAATTCAAATTACCTGTTATCCAAAGCCAATGTCTTTTCCCAGTGCTTGCCATTGTTAGCACTTAGATAATGATTTTGTAGGAACACACGACTGCTGATGAATCGAAGAATGAATCTCAGGACAAACAAAAAGATCACACCAGGTCTGTAAAAATCAGCAATTGACACAAACAAGTTTACAATTAACATTTAGACAAGGATAGGTTATAAGTAAAGGTGTATTTTACACTTACAAAGCAAATTCCAGCGGTATCAGAAACTCCTCTGGGACTTTTTTCATTATCGATAAAATAAGGAAATAGGAAAACAAGAGGCAGGAGACAAACACCACTATTTGGGAAAGAAGGTAACCTGGGAAAAATGTATAATGTAACACGTTTATATTTAATTATTCTCATGAGATAATTTTATAACAAGTTCTTGTAATATCTTCATTCTATTATAAACACTGTGCCGGATAATTATGCCAGTGCCAAGGTGGCATTTTTGCACTCGCTCAAGTAGCTTTTTCGGAAAAATACATATTTACCAAATGATAGACCATTGTCTAGAGATTATATAACCGCTTTTGTTTTTAGTGTGTTTCACCTGACATGTGAGATATTTACCTTTGAAAATTAATATCCCATAGGTAAATGATATTTCCCGAAGGAGAAATGATTCTCCTACAGGACATATTGACAATCCTATAGGATTTTCTAAAAATCCTATAGGGATTATATTTCCTATGGGAGAAAGGTATTTCCTGTAGGAATTTGATTCAGACAGGTAGTTTTCCTATAGGTAATTAAAATTTCCTATCGGATTTTATCAAATCCTATCGGAGTTGAAATTCCTATAGGAAGTTCTTGTAATCCGATAGGAAATTTCAAATATCCTATAGGAATATTGTTTTTCCTATGGGAAAATTTATATTTCCTATAGGATTTTATTTTATAAAGGTAAATATCTCACCTGACAGGTGAGATACAATGATAACAAAGGTGGTTGTAAACTCTTAAAGAAATGGTCTATCATATGACATATTTGTATTTTTCGATATATGCAGCTTAGACGAGTGCAAAAATGCCACCTTGGCACTGTCATAATTATCCGGCACAGTGTTTATAGAAATATTGTAAATAAACATCTCCTGGGTTATTTTTGGATTGCAGTTTCTTTTTTCTAAAACATTTATGTGATACATATTTTTCTATATGAACTTAGACATGATTTTAGCACAAAAGGTTATTTTTTATTCCAATTTGAAAATATAGAACGGTTAAAAGGTATTTCAAATGCTTCATTAAAATGTAATTGTCAAATATCGAGTTACAAGCGAGAAATACAGTTAAGACTTCTTGTTTTGTAAACCAAGCTCGAGTCTTGCTATCTCGCTTGATAATTTTATTTAAAGGCACATTGAATCAGTTTGAGTCCTTTCATTAAAGACAATTAAAAGTAACCTCTTCAAAGTACATTATTTGATTTTAACATTTAAAATTTGGTCAAACATTCAAAATGACCAGTAAACAATTCTATCAGTTGAAGTAAAATGATATAATTACCAATGAAAAAAATAATTGTAATTTCAAATCGTGCCTTGGTCTCTTTCATATTGATTTGCTCTTATTAACTAGAACATTTGTACGTATATTTGCACTAGACCTTGTATAGATTATTCACTATCAATCATATTATCTTATTATTTGTATTCATTTCTTTTAAAATGAAAAACAGTTCTTTAATTATATTAATGTCATCAAATCATGCCAAACCTGCAATAAGGTATGAAACCTGGTGCCCTGCATACATTAAATTTTTTACCTAAAAAAATAAAATATTACATATTCACACAAAATAGTTTTTTTAATGTTAAGAAATCATTATTTATTGTTGCATTGATAATTTGCCAATTAGGGTGGATGTGATTTGTTTTAGCTACAGATGCAAACTAATTAATTTTCATTTCAATTTAAGTTGAATTCGTTTCTCCAAAAACTCATGAAACTGTACCTGTAAAGAAACCTTATGTGATGCCTGCATCGAGTTAACTTATTCTGAAATGCAATTGCATACAAAATGTGTATAATATTACATTACAAACACTGCAGGTTAGAAAAAAATTAAGTCTCACCAGCATTTCTGAGGGACCAAGTTTGCATTGAATGGGAATAAAAGATCTGTCTCCTCTCCATCTTCTCATGAGATGTTGTCTCTGAGACCGGTAGATAAGAATCATGTTGGCAATCAGATAAACAGCGGAGAGAATGTTGCTGATTATCAACGACACTACAAAAAGGCAATATATATATATATATATATACATATATATATATATATATATATATATATATATATATATATATATATATATATATATATATATATATATATATTATAACAGTAACTTGATCCAAAGGGTCGGATCACGTCGAGTTGCCAGGCGCGGATCAACAGATCAAACGAGACGCGCAGCGTCGAGTTTGATCTGATGATCTGCGCCTGGCAACGAGACGTGATCCGTCTCTTTGGATCAAGTTATTGTGATAATGATAAATTTATTATATACCCTTGTCCATTTATATGTTTTAATTACAAAACTAACTTTTTAAAATCAGTTGTAAGACGTTTACTTATATAACAAAGCTTTTTTAGATGAACTCTTTTAAAATGAGCTAAAATACAGACGTTATTTTATGTGTACTACGTCATCAGTTTCAGAGACTGGTGATACGGAATCGGAATACCACAGTGTGGTGAGCCGGAAAAATGTAAAATTGACAGTATCAAGAAAGGAAAACTGATGGGTATATAATAAAAAGATATAAATGGTATCTTAATACTATTTTTTAATGTAATGACATATAATTCATAAATTGCAAATGAATGTTTTTCTTGTGACAAATGTAATGCATAGAGATGTCTAACAATTACAAAATTACCTCTTATCACGTCCGATAAAATGACAATCTGTTGGTAAAAATTTAATAGGTGAGAGGAAACAAGAGCTGCCAAGTAAGACAACCAACTTTCAATTATCTCTCCAGCGTAAATCGTCAATAGAAAATTCTACAAATAAATCATCGTTCATTTATCATATAATTTGATTACACATGACATTTATATTTTATATATCTGATACAATAATGGAAATAAAATGATATTAAAAGATGTATGAAGTTTATGAAGTTCATAAAAACGGCAAAAGAATTATATTATTACCGAGTAAAACACAAGAAGGTCGATGGTATTGATGGCAAGAGTCCTAGTTGTACACCTATACAGGCTCTTGTGAAGACAACATAGCTTTGCTTCTGCCAAAACGGTCCCCGAATACGTAAGGATTCTTTGTCTATTATTAAGATTCATTGTTTAAATTGACCCAGTTTAATACATATTGAATAACAAACTTATACTAATAATACTAAGTAATATGGTATGCTCAAAGAGGAGACATAATTAAAAATATACATTGGTCAAATGTGTGTAAAACTGAAGAATTTTTTTCAGATTGTTTGCCATTTAATTTAATTGTGATAAACGTTCACAACACTTAGAACTTAGAACAACACCGATCTCTGGCAAATGAAATAGGATTCTCATAACAGAAAAAAAATTCAGAGAGAGAGAGAGAGAGAGAGAGAGAGAGAGAGAGAGAGAGAGAGAGCGAGAGAGTTAACGGAAAGTCAAGGGAAATACAATGGTACATACAGAAAGAAAAGTAAAAATTATTTACTTGATATCGCTTCCCTCCATTTCTGATTTGGATGCCACCAGAAGTTTCTTAACATACATTACTTGGTCAATCTTTACCAGGAGTTCTTTTTGCTGAATTTGCATAACAGAAACCATGGACATTTCACTGGATAGAATTTAATGTTCATAGAATTTAAACAAGAATTTCATAAACGAACACGTTCTTACAAATTTCGTTTTTTTGAGGATTGCTGTGACAAATCGATAGACAAACAAAATCATTATGTAGAGTTCACTGACGAGGGTAACAGCATGAAGAGCCCAATACTGAAAATATAAACAGATGAACACAGTTTTACAACACATTTGATAGATTTAATACAGGCGAAATATCAGCCCCCCCCCCCCCCGAACACACATACATGTACACATACACGAGTCTTTTCTCATTGTTTGTTAAATTTCAAATAGAAATATATTCAGAACAATTGCAATTTACAGTAATGTATTGAATCGAAATTTGTAATGAAATTATCTATTTCAGTTATTCTTGCTATACATATCATGATTCAACGTGCACTATTAAAAATTAAAAAAAATCCAAAATGATTTTCCAGATTTCATCAATTGCAAATACTAATTTTAAAATGAACACATATATTTTATATACGATAGTGTTCAGTCTCTTTCATATCAAACACAAATCATTTATATACTGTAAACAATTTTATTATGCTAGTTCAAAAAATGTAAACTCTAAAAAAAATTGGTTTCCTTACCCATCTCGATTCTCCACATAAATAGCCTCTTGCAAACAAAACCAATGCTCTACGAGAATTCAAAAATTATTCAAAATCAATGTTAAAATATTGACAAGAAATGTAAGATCGATAATCAATACAATCATTAGACATGAGAAGAAGTAAATTTTATGGAATTAAACATAATGGACTAGTGCATTACATTGTTTACATACAGTTTCTTTAAAAAGTCTTATTGGCCAATCATGAAAGAATTCCTATGGTTTCCTTTATTTGGACCTTATTAAGGCAATACTCAGTATTTCTGAATGAATATGTTGAGATGTTTTGAAATTTGAAACTTACAACAGAAACGTATACAGAAATCCGACAAGAGAACCAAATATCCTTGATGACGAGTTCAAACAGGCAAAAATGGGATAAAACACCAGTGCAACCAAGAACGTCAGAAGGAACAAAACTATGGCTGTAATTTTTAATATAAAACTGAACACTATCTTTCGAGTAGTGTCTTGTTGCATAGGAAAAGATTATAAAAATATGATTATTGTACATAAATATTATCATTGTTTGAGGTACAGTGTATACTATTTCAGATCTTGTAAAACAATACTTACAGAACAACCATCTGTTTACTGATATTTTGCCATAAAACACATATACTAGGATATGTTCCAAGGTACAAACAAAGGCGGCTGCGTTGGCAACTGAGTTAGATGTGCCATCCAAAAAATTGATGGGCCTTTAATGAAATTTTAAACGCAAAGCAGAAATTGACATGACATTAATTTTATGCTAATTCATCAAGCTTTTCATTTGTTATTCCATAAATACTATAGACCCTTATAAAAGATACAGACAAAGTAAAAAGAAAACAACTGCGAATAATTTTAAAACATTGATTCTTTAACTGTTCTAAATCATAGTATTGAATCAATGTTCTGACTGTTTTGTTTTGTTTCAGGATAATGTATTTTATTTTAAACAGATAGATAAAAATATGAAAAAGACCTTACAATGGTAGTCCAGGTTTTCCATAACAAATATCAGATTTGTATCGTCTTTGCTCGAACAGGGATATGATAAGAATTGCTACCAACTGTAATAAAATAAAGAATTCTGCACCTGATCAATAACAGAGTATGCACAAAATACATAAAATAATTACATAGAGGGACAATACTTAATAAATTAATGATATTGAAATTTCTTTTTCCTTTTTACTTGTTTTCATTAATACATGTAGCCACATGTTTTATGAAACTTGATTTAGGGGTGTAAGTGGAGTTGCGCTATTAAAAAAATGTTTTAGAAGAAAATCAGTACTTATCAGACATCTAAATTCAAAAGCCTTATATTTCCAGAGAACGAATCAAAATATCCTGGCAATATGCATTGTGCTCCTATTGCCGTCCAAGTTTTCACGAAATTCTATGCGCCGGTGTTTGAGAGTTTTGCGGACAAACTTCATCAAAACATTCAATGAAAGGCCAAGTTCTAAGTTCAAAATGGTCAAAATATATAGAAAAACTAGACGCGATCTCGTTGCGAGCAACGAGAGGTCTTCCGTTTGAATACACCTTACGCTATCGGAATGCTTGTTCTTTTCTATCAATAAGACCGCGGAACATTAACTGGCAAGATTGGAAATATACAGCTTACATCAATTTCACCTGTTACAGTCAAAACATTTGATATGGGCGGGAACAAATTGACACGGACGTCTGAGAAAAGACAAAAAGTCATTTTTGAGTACTTTCTGTGACGACTGGAAGTTACATGTACGCCGGATCTAACAGAATATGGTAAACATATCTTCATATATTGTTCTGTCTTTCCTCAAAGTTTTGATGTTCAAATTTTTGTCAGTTATGAGATTTCGTTGAGGAAAGGTTTTTTGTCTCGAGACCGGAAACAAACAAACGGAAGTAATTAAAGAAATTAAAAGTAAGCATTTTAGTTCAATTACTTACAATACATTACTGTTAATTAGGCTAAATAAAATAATCAAAGAGAAAAGTCTAAAATTATTAAAAACGTCATTTGCTTGTACACTTCCGGAGAGAATCGAAAGTGACGGAAAATAAAATAGAACCTGTTAAACACACCTTCAATCAAATGTCTATCATTCATAAAAGTTTTGTATCTTGATTTCATACAGTTTCTGAGATCTCCCGTGTACAAAATTTGTATGAAAAAAAACCTACTGAGATATTTGAGATGACACCGGATTTTTTTAGTTTATTTAACCATGTGTAGGGGACACATTGTATTTCTATTACTAAAATGTTACTTCCATGGTAAATAACAAAAAAAATAATAATACAAAAAATTTGGAGTACTTCCTGTGAGGACCGGAAGTTAGGCCAGATGACACAAAATAATATAAACACATGTACATACATAGGTCTATCATTCAACAAAGTATGGTTGTTTAAGTCTATACCGCTTTTGAGATCTTATTGAGACAAAGATATTTGTCTCGGGACAGGAAGAGGACAAACGGTAGTGCTCAATGAAAATTAAAGTTAGTATTTATTAAATACTTTTCCATCATACATTATTATTTAAAATCTAACTAAAACTGTCGAAGAAAATCATTTAAACTTATAAACAGCTTGATTTGTTTGAACCCTTTCAGTGAGGACCGAAGAGAAACCCGTTAAACACATCTTCAATCAAATGTCTATCATCCTTGTTAGTTTTGTGTGTTGATCACTTACAGTTTCTGAGATCTCGCTGGTACAAATTTTGTTCAAAAGCAGCTACCTGAGATATTCGAGATATCTCACCGGAAGTAGAATTGTTTTGTCTATTTAACATTGCATAAATGAAATATGTAAAGATACTAATATATTAATTCTATGAAAAATAAATTAAATACGAAAATAATTTTTAAAGTACTTCCGGTGACGACCGGAAGTTAGACGAATCAAACAAAATAGAGTAAACAAATGAATATATATAAGTCTATCATCCCACACAGTTTGGTTGTCCAAGTAGTTACTATTTTTGAGATATCGTTGAGACAAGGTTTTTAGCTCACCTGAGCTGAAAGCTCGTGAGCTTTTCTGATCACATTTTGTCCGGCGTCCGTATGTCTGTCTGTCCGTAAACTTTTTACATTTTCGACTTCTTCTCCAGAACCACTAGGCCAATTTCAACCAAAGTTGGCACAAAGCATCCTTCGGTGAAGGGGATTCAAGTTTGTTAAAATGAAGGGCCATGCCCTCTTTCAAGGGGGGTTAATTAAAAAATCATTGAAAATTTGATGGTATTTTCAAAAATCTTCTCAAAAACCATTTGGCAAGAAAAGCTGAAACTTGTGTGGAAGCATCCTCAGGTAGTGTAGATTCAAGTTTGTTCAAATCATGATCTCCAGGGGTAGGGTGGGGCCACAATGGGGGATCGAATTTTTATATAGGAACATATAGAGTAAATCTTTAAAAATCTTCTTCTCTGAAACTGATCAGCCAGAAAAGCTGTAACTTATGTGGAAGCATTCTCAGGTAGTGTAGATTTAAGTTTGTTCAAATCATAATCTCCAGTGGTAGGTGGGGGCCACAATGGGAATTCAAATTTTTACATAGAAATATATAGAGAAAAATCTTTTAAAATCTTTTTCTCAGAAACTGATCGGGCAGAAAAGCTGTAACTTGTGTGAAAGCGTCCTCAGGTATGGAAGATTCAAGTTTGTTCAAATCATGATACTGGGGGTAGGGTGTGGCACAATGGGGGGGGGGAGGGGCTCAAACTTTTACGTAGGAATATATATAAAAATATCTTTAAAAATCATTTGCTTAAAAAAGTAAGTTCAGATAGTCTAGATTAAAATTTGTCAAAATCATAATCTTCGACTAGGGTTGGGCCACATGGGGGGGGGGGGGTTGTTGTCCAATTTTACAGAGGAAAACATTTAAATTATCCACAAAAACTCAAATGATTT
Organism: Magallana nippona; assembly: GCA_033439105.1. NCBI lineage: Eukaryota > Metazoa > Mollusca > Bivalvia > Ostreida > Ostreidae > Magallana > Magallana nippona. The sequence continues at coordinate 43,767,358 of CM065922.1, read as the reverse complement.
TTTATATATGGTTTTATTTATATGCAAGCATTTTGAATCATTGTTGATTCTTTAAAGTTGTTTGAACTCTGGCCCCTGGACAATTCTTTGGCCTTACAAGGGGTCCAAAGTTTGATGTAGGTTTATAATCATATACAAACAGTTGTTTAAGTCTGATCATTTTCTCGAAAACTGCAATGCTCAAGATGTAATATGACTGTAAAATCATCCTTGTCTATCATTGCTCAGGTGAGCGATGTGGCCCATGGGCCTCTTGTTTTGTCTCGAGACAGGAAACGGACCAACAGAAGTGCTCAATCAAAATTAAAGTTTATATTTTTCTAACGTTTTCCTATTGTACAGTTTTGTTTATCAAGCAATCTAAAACTGTCAAAGAAAAACAGTTAAAATTATTCAAAACTTCAATTGTTTGTACCCTTCCGGTGACGACCGGAAGTGACGGGCGATAAATTGGAATCAGTTAAACCCATCCTCAATCGAATGTCTATCGTCCTTGTAAGTTTCGTGTCTTAATCACTTACAGTTTCTGAGATCTCGCAGGTACAAAATTTATTTTAAAAAAGCTACCGCGGAACATTGGAAATATACAGCTTACGTCAATTTTACCTATTACAGTCAAAACATTTGATATGGACGGGAACAAATTGACGCGGATGTCTGAGAAAACGTTGGATTCAAACTGTAGTTAATATTGGAAGTGTATTTTCAATCCACCTCAGCGTTCCTAACTTGCTATATTACTTATGCGATCGAAACACATTTTATTTAGTATCAGCAAAGCGATAAAAAAACCATTTTATTTCATCAATAATTATATAATCAGCAAATATGAGAAGATCCAAATTCGGGAGAGATTATACGCAAGGCAAAGCATTGTCCGATGATTCAGAGAATCAGTCGCCACTGATACACTTCCTATAGCCAATGTTTTCTCAGACGTCCGCGTCAATTTGTTCCCGCCCATTTCAAATGTTTTGACTGTAACAAGTGAAATTGACGTAAGCTGTATATTTCCAATTTTGCCAGGTAATGTTCCGCGATCTTAATTATACATTATAAAATGTCGGGTTTCAATTTTACAAAGTAATACCTACAGCAGTATACATTATGATTTTGAACACAATCAGTGACATATTAAACGGCGTTATTAATTTCAGCAAAAATTAAAAGGAAGGTTTAATAGGCGTAGCTGTTTTCTTAAAACATCGTTAATTTATGGATTTACTCTTTACTTCTAAATGTTTTAGACATAAGATATATAAAATGCCATACGCTATAAACTGCATTTGTAGAGAGAGAGAGAGAGAGAGAGAGAGAGAGAGAGAGAGAGAGAGAGAGAGAGAGAGAGAGAGAGAGAGAGAGAGAGAGAGAGAGAGAGAGAGAGAGAATTAATCAGAAATCGATTTGATAAAGAAATTGATTATCTTTTTATCTGCTTCTTTTGCATATCGGTTAATATATTACAAAATTTATGAATTTTGACCTCGATGCTTAATCACTAAACAGATATAATAAATCCCGCTTTTTGGGTGAATATTACATGTATGTAGACCTTTGTAAATAATTATAAACTTAAGGCAGATTTTAAATGATTTTAATCCCGATGCACCCTGCCGTAATGACTTTTTTTTGATCAAAAGTGAAAAATCAGACTTTTTGTTTTAACAGTGTATATCCCCGATCGGTGTTTACACGTGTTTTTTCATAGGCCCAAACAGACATACACAGGTGATCAGTTCCACACCTTGTCGCAGTCACCCGGTGGTGTGTATAGTTCAGTGTTTAAACTTCGGAGGTTTTTCTTAATCCAAGACAGACAACAGATATGTATCTGTAGACAGATACAAAGAAGGAGAAAGTACACCGTCTATAATAAAAAATGACTTTTTAGCATTGACTTCCAATCAGTAAGAAGGCAATCATTAAAAAATTAATTTCAAATCATTTAAATCCAAAGACAATATCCCGTAACTAGAAATAAATACATATATAATTTTAAACGTCAAATGTACATTTAGGCTTTAGCCACATTACAGCATGTTACCTGTAGTAGTTCTCATTCAAATACTAAAATATTCGTACGTTGGAGAGAGAGAGAGAGAGAGAGAGAGAGAGAGAGAGAGAGAGAGAGAGAGAGAGAGAGATTTTATAGTGTTTTATAGTGTTCAGGAAATCAATATATAAACAACATATGTCAATAAACGCATATTTACATGCATATATCTATATATATATCTGAATAAATACTAAACAGTCCTCCTTTTAAAGTCCCGTAGAATACTTGAAATGTGGGCGCATTGCTAAATTTTTTGTGCATACAGTCAATGAGATGGCGGCATTTCTTTGATGCCGGCAAAGCGACCTGGCGAGCTCTAATGTGGTCGTACTGCAAGGGTGCTTCGGCGGCATGTCTTTGATGCCGGCGATGCGACGAGCATCTGAATTTAGCGAGCTGCTGACAGAAACAAGACTGTCACAATTCGGGAAATTGACGGTATTTTGAAACGGGCTCTATATTTGTACTGAAAAAAAGGTAATAGTTTGATTTATGATAAAATTAAAACGGAAAACATAAAAAATCCATCGTTTCAAAGATAAAATCGTTAAACAAAACACAATTAAGAAAGAAAAAAAAACATTCGGCACTCGGGGACTGAACCCGGGTCGCTTGGGCCAAAGTCCACTACTCTAACGACTGAGCTACGCGGACTCTCGCTTCAGGACTTTGGATCCCAAAATCTCGAGAATGCGTGGATCGATTTTAAAATAAATTTCATGTTCTGACGTTATAAAAGCGTCTCTATCGAATAGTAATATTTAAAAAATTCAAAACAAAAAAGTTGAAAAATGACTGTTGTTTGTTTCCTTCCTGTGACGACCGGAAGTGACGGCAGACGTTTGGATATGCAAAGGGCACTGCGACAGGACACTTTCTACTATCCCTGAAAATTTGAAAGTTCTATCTTAAATACTTTTGGAGAAAAATCGTGAACAAGCAAAAACATAAAATCTTTAATAACTCGGGACCGGAAGTGAGGACCGAAAAAATCTCGTGTAATTTTCTTACAAATTTTGTCATGAATAAGATCTAAGAGTTTCAACAAAATCGGCTGAAGCGTTTTTGAGAAAAGGTGACAGAAAACAAAAACAATAAAAATAATAGTGAAAAAGAAACAAAGCAATAACAATAAGGTCTTCCGTTGAAAACGGGGAAGACCTTAATAACAATATCGGAATTTTCTGGTAATATGCACATCTAAATATTGTGTCCTTATTGCCTACAACGTGTAACGAAATGTTGTGTTGCAGTTTAGAGGAGTTGAGCTGACAAAAAAGAAATCGGACAAAGATAAAGATTATTACATGACATTATTTATAACGCACCCTATATTAGCCCGAAGTCGTTGCATATCAGCCCGAGAGCCATCATGCTAGAGGACTGATATACAACGACCGAGGGCTATACTTTGTCCCAAGATATTTTTGCCGCACATTTTCTTAAATTATTCTATATTTATAAATACTTCTGGATTCAAACGATGGTCAAATTATTCTATATTTATAAATACCTCTGGATTCAAACGATGGTCATCAAGTAGTATTAAAAATCCCAAGATTTAACTTATGAAACGCCTCCTCTAGCTTGTCAGGTTTCAATACACAACCCCAAAATACAAAGTCTACGGGGATTATGCATTGTAAACAAAATCAAGTACCCCGGATAATAACGTTAAAAAATTGTTCGAGGTATCCCGAGTACTTCCGAATGGAGAAAAAAAAATGTAAACATTTCCCATTTTGAATCTTCATAGGGTTTTTGTTTTTGTTTATGTAAAATTATCCAGGGATAAACAGTAAATGAAGAAATATTGGACTTTTCCCCTTTTATCGATTTGAATTGTACTTCATTGACAGGTATGTTTATTTTAATTAAAAACAAACATCAAACAGTTACAGAAGCAATAACTTGGGACAAACTATAGTATATAGATTATAATACATAATAATCCATATTATACCCACTATCACCTTGATACACCAATATCAGCCAGAGGGCCAAATGCCCGAGGGCTGATATTGGTGATGGGCTGATACAGGGTGTAATTTGGAAAAATGGTATACATTATCATATTAATAAATACTTAATACCGAGCGCAGCGAGAGGCGGGCGAAGCCCGCTTCTCGAAGCGAGGCTTAATGGTAACACGTATATATAAGAAAATCAGTGAAAAATGAGAGATGAATCTGGGGTACTAAGGGCTAAAAAAAATTCTTCCAGCCCTGGGCGCCGCCATATTGGCCGCCATTTCGTTTTTAAAAAGTTAGCTCGATCATCAAATGACTTGCGCTTATCGATGTTTATTGCCACTTAAACACTATTACAAACTTTCCAATGTTTAATTGAAAGTAATTAAGATTGAAATAATTGACTATACAAACTATATAGCTTTAAAAAGTGCTTTAATCAAGAAATACGACTAGTTTCACGTATGTCTTATCAAATTATTAGATGGAAAATAAAATGAGTACTAACAAGGAACCGATCTTTAAGAGACTGAATAAAGTATAAAAAAAATTCAATTCGTCAACTTTGGAAAATTATAAGAATTGAAAGAAGTAAAATATAATTCTCGGAATCAAGAACTTTTCTTCGGCTATTTCCGAAGACAAAACTCTTACGTTTTACGTTTGAAACATGACGTCATAATCTAGACTAAGGACGCGACGTTTAGTTTAACTTTTTGAGTTATGATTTGAGTAGACAGGCGGATTCTACTGTGTGCGTTTCAAATAATTTTGTTCTACAAAGAAAAACAAAAACAAACTGCACTGTGTTAAATCTGCGCTCGGTCCAACGGTCACACCGTTACATATTATGAGTATTGTCAACAAATCGCTTGTTGCCTATTCAGTTGTCTCTTATAAACTTTACTGTCAATTTGCGTGTAATAAAAACCGAAAATTGCCGGAAAGGGTGTGTGTAATAAATTTGATTGTTATACCCCCCCCCCCCCGGGCAAACAAAGTTTGGGGGGGGGGGTATATAGGAATCACCCTGTCCGTCTGTCCGTCTGTCTGTGCAATCATGTCCAGTCCATATCTTTCTTATGGTGCAACCTTGGAAGTTCTTACTTCACACACAAATTGCTTATGACCTAAGGGTGTGTCATGACCTTGACTCAAGGTCATTCGGGCAAGGTCATTGTCAGAAAAAATTCAAAATCCTTGTCCTGTCGATATCTTTCTTATGGTGCAACCTTGGAAGTTCTTTCTTCACACACAGATTGCTTATGACCTAAGAGTGTGTCATGACCTTGACCCAAGGTCATTCTGGTAAGGTCAGGGTCACTGGTAGAAGAAGTGCAAAATTTGTGTCCAGTCGATATCTTTCTTATAGAGAAACATTGGAAGTTCTTTCTTTACACAGATATTGCTTATGATCGAAGGGTGTGTCATGACCTTGACTGAAAGTCATTCGGGCAAGGTCAAGGTCACTGGCAGGAAACGTGCAAAATTCGTGTCTGGTCCATATCTTTCTTATGAAGAAACATTGAAAGTTCTTATTTACACAAAGATTGTTTATAATCTAAGGGTGTATCATGACCTTGACCCAAGGTATTTTGGGCAAGTTCAAGGTCATTGTTTAAAAATGCTTAATTCCTGTCTGTGTCTTGTCTTGCATTAATGGAAATGATTAGAAGCTCAAAGAACTATGTGCGGTGTTTTTATGCCCCAAAATTCAAAGTTATGGGTAAAGCTTTAGAAATTTGCTAAAAGATAGGTTAATATATATCTAGTTCAGGTCTATAAAGATAAATTGTCTAATATAAGTCATAATAGAAATATGATATGTTAATAATGAGCTTATTTCATTAAAAATACGTATTTTAGACAAAAGTGGGGGATTTCCTATCAGTTTTTGGAAAAGAAAACATCGAGAGCATGCTTGCTCCAACACCATTTTTTAATATGATATGCAAAATAATATGAACAATAATATATGTTAAAATGGTTTTGGAGCAACATTGCGCTCTATAACTCCTACTCTTGAATATGAAGAAAAACTGAATGAAATTTTCATGTTTTGAGAAAATGCGGGAAATGGCCCATTTACGTGACGTCATAGAAGCACGAGGAGTGATCGATGTTGCAAAACTTTTAGATTTCTGTAATCAGCATATTCAGTTTTATGTTTTATCAAAATATCTTTATGATATGTTGTTTTCTGAAATTTATAAAACACGGGGGCAGAAATTAGACCTTATCGCATATAGTTCTTTGACACAGAGCTTGTTTGTGTCAGGCCACGTAAAATTATTTTTCAGATTCTCATAATTCGGGCTAATATAGGGTGCGTTATAAATAATGTCATGTAATAATCTTTATCTTTGTCCGATTTCTTTTTTGTCAGCTCAACTCCTCTAAACTGCAACACAACATTTCGTTACACGTTGTAGGCAATAAGGACACAACATTTAGATGTGCATATTACCAGAAAATTCCGATATTGTTATTAAGGTCTTCCGTTTTCAACGGAAGACCTTATTGTTATTGCTTTGTTTCTTTTCCACTATTATTTTTATTGTTTTTTTTTTCTGTCACCTTTTCTCAAAAACGCTTCAGCCGATTTTGTTGAAACTCTTAGATCTTATTCATGATAAAATTTGTAAGAAAATTACACGAGATTTTTTCGGTCCTCACTTCCGGTCCCGAGTTATTAAAGATTTTATGTTTTTGCTTGTTCACGATTTTTCTCCAAAAGTATTTAAGATAGAACTTTCAAATTTTCAGGGATAGTAGAAAGTGTCCTGTCGCAGTGCCCTTTGCATATCCGAACGTCTGCCGTCACTTTCGGTCGTCACAGGAAGGAAACAAACAACAGTCATTTTTCAACTTTTTTGTTTTGAATTTTTTTAAATATTACTATTCGATAGAGACGCTTTTATAACGCCAGAACATGAAATTTATTTTAAAATCGATCCACGCGTTCTCGAGATTTTGGGATCCAAAGTCCTGAAGCGAGAGTCCGCGTAGCTCAGTCGTTAGAGTAGTGGACTTTGGCCCAAGCGACCCGGGTTCAGTCCCCGAGTGCCGAATGTTTTTTTTTCTTTCTTAATTGTGTTTTGTTTAACGATTTTATCTTTGAAACGATGGATTTTTTATGTTTTCCGTTTTAATTTTATCATAAATCAAACTATTACCTTTTTTTCAGTACAAATATAGAGCCCGTTTCAAAATACCGTCAATTTCCCGAATTGTGACAGTCTTGTTTCTGTCAGCAGCTCGCTAAATTCAGATGCTCGTCGCATCGCCGGCATCAAAGACATGCCGCCGAAGCACCCTTGCAGTACGACCACATTAGAGCTCGCCAGGTCGCTTTGCCGGCATCAAAGAAATGCCGCCATCTCATTGACTGTATGCACAAAAAATTTAGCAATGCGCCCACATTTCAAGTATTCTACGGGACTTTAAAAGGAGGACTGTTTAGTATTTATTCAGATATATATATAGATATATGCATGTAAATATGCGTTTATTGACATATGTTGTTTATATATTGATTTCCTGAACACTATAAAACACTATAAAATCTCTCTCTCTCTCTCTCTCTCTCTCTCTCTCTCTCTCTCTCTCTCTCTCTCTCTCTCTCTCTCTCTCTCTCTCTCTCTCTCTCCAACGTACGAATATTTTAGTATTTGAATAAGAACTACTACAGGTAACATGCAGTAATGTGGCTAAAGCCTAAATGTACATTTGACGTTTAAAATTATATATGTATTTATTTCTAGTTACGGGATATTGTCTTTGGATTTAAATGATTTGAAATTAATTTTTTAATGATTGCCTTCTTACTGATTGGAAGTCAATGCTAAAAAGTCATTTTTTATTATAGACGGTGTACTTTCTCCTTCTTTGTATCTGTCTACAGATACATATCTGTTGTCTGTCTTGGATTAAGAAAAACCTCCGAAGTTTAAACACTGAACTATACACACCACCGGGTGACTGCGACAAGGTGTGGAACTGATCACCTGTGTATGTCTGTTTGGGCCTATGAAAAAACACGTGTAAACACCGATCGGGGATATACACTGTTAAAACAAAAAGTCTGATTTTTCACTTTTGATAAAAAAAAAAAAGTCATCACGGCAGGGTGCATCGGGATTATAATCATTTAAAATCTGCCTTAAGTTCATAATTATTTACAAAGGTCTACATACATGTAATGTTCACCCAAAAAGCGGGATTTATTATATCTGTTTAGTGATTAAGCATCGAGGTCAAAATTCATAAATTTTGTAATATATTAACCGATATGCAAAAGAAGCAGATAAAAAGATAATCAATTTCTTTATCAAATCGATTTCTGATTAATTTCTCTCTCTCTCTCTCTCTCTCTCTCTCTCTCTCTCTCTCTCTCTCTCTCTCTCTCTCTCTCTCTCTCTCTCTCTCTCTCTCTCTCTCTCTCTCTCTCTCTCTCTCTCTACAAATGCAGTTTATAGCGTATGGTATTTTATATATCTTATGTCTAAAACATTTAGAAGTAAAGAGTAAATCCATAAATTAACGATGTTTTAAGAAAACAGCTACGCCTATTAAACCTTCCTTTTAATTTTTGCTGAAATTAATAACGCCGTTTAATATGTCACTGATTGTGTTCAAAATCATAATGTATACTGCTGTAGGTATTACTTTGTAAAATTGAAACCCGACATTTTATAATGTATAATTAAGATCGCGGAACATTACCTGGCAAAATTGGAAATATACAGCTTACGTCAATTTCACTTGTTACAGTCAAAACATTTGAAATGGGCGGGAACAAATTGACGCGGACGTCTGAGAAAACATTGGCTATAGGAAGTGTATCAGTGGCGACTGATTCTCTGAATCATCGGACAATGCTTTGCCTTGCGTATAATCTCTCCCGAATTTGGATCTTCTCATATTTGCTGATTATATAATTATTGATGAAATAAAATGGTTTTTTTATCGCTTTGCTGATACTAAATAAAATGTGTTTCGATCGCATAAGTAATATAGCAAGTTAGGAACGCTGAGGTGGATTGAAAATACACTTCCAATATTAACTACAGTTTGAATCCAACGTTTTCTCAGACATCCGCGTCAATTTGTTCCCGTCCATATCAAATGTTTTGACTGTAATAGGTAAAATTGACGTAAGCTGTATATTTCCAATGTTCCGCGGTAGCTTTTTTAAAATAAATTTTGTACCTGCGAGATCTCAGAAACTGTAAGTGATTAAGACACGAAACTTACAAGGACGATAGACATTCGATTGAGGATGGGTTTAACTGATTCCAATTTATCGCCCGTCACTTCCGGTCGTCACCGGAAGGGTACAAACAATTGAAGTTTTGAATAATTTTAACTGTTTTTCTTTGACAGTTTTAGATTGCTTGATAAACAAAACTGTACAATAGGAAAACGTTAGAAAAATATAAACTTTAATTTTGATTGAGCACTTCTGTTGGTCCGTTTCCTGTCTCAAGACAAAACAAGAGGCCCATGGGCCACATCGCTCACCTGAGCAATGATAGACAAGGATGATTTTACAGTCATATTACATCTTGAGCATTGCAGTTTTCGAGAAAATGATCAGACTTAAACAACTGTTTGTATATGATTATAAACCTACATCAAACTTTGGACCCCTTGTAAGGCCAAAGAATTGTCCAGGGGCCAGAGTTCAAACAACTTTAAAGAATCAACAATGATTCAAAATGCTTGCATATAAATAAAACCATATATAAAAAATCATTTGAGTTTTTGTGGATAATTTAAATGTTTTCCTCTGTAAAATTGGACAACAACCCCCCCCCCCCCCCCCCCCCATGTGGCCCAACCCTAGTCGAAGATTATGATTTTGACAAATTTTAATCTAGACTATCTGAACTTACTTTTTTAAGCAAATGATTTTTAAAGATATTTTTATATATATTCCTACGTAAAAGTTTGAGCCCCTCCCCCCCCCCCCCCCATTGTGGCCACACCCTACCCCCAGTATCATGATTTGAACAAACTTGAATCTTCCATACCTGAGGACGCTTTCACACAAGTTACAGCTTTTCTGCCCGATCAGTTTCTGAGAAAAAGATTTTAAAAGATTTTTCTCTATATATTTCTATGTAAAAATTTGAATTCCCATTGTGGCCCCCCACCTACCACTGGAGATTATGATTTGAACAAACTTAAATCTACACTACCTGAGAATGCTTCCACATAAGTTACAGTTTTTCTGGCTGATCAGTTTCAGAGAAGAATATTTTTAAAGATTTACTCTATATGTTCCTATATAAAAATTCGATCCCCCATTGTGGCCCCACCCTACCCCTGGAGATCATGATTTGAACAAACTTGAATCTACACTACCTGAGGATGCTTCCACACAAGTTTCAGCTTTTCTTGCCAAATGGTTTTTGAGAAGATTTTTGAAAATACCATCAAATTTTCAATGATTTTTTAATTAACCCCCCTTGAAAGAGGGCATGGCCCTTCATTTTAACAAACTTGAATCCCCTTCACCGAAGGATGCTTTGTGCCAACTTTGGTTGAAATTGGCCTAGTGGTTCTGGAGAAGAAGTCGAAAATGTAAAAAGTTTACGGACAGACAGACAGACGGACGCCGGACAAAATGTGATCAGAAAAGCTCACGAGCTTTCAGCTAAGGTGAGCTAAAAACCTTGTCTCAACGATATCTCAAAAATAGTAACTACTTGGACAACCAAACTGTGTGGGATGATAGACATATATATTCATTTGTTTACTCTATTTTGTTTGATTCGTCTAACTTCCGGTCGTCACCGGAAGTACTTTAAAAATTATTTTCGTATTTAATTTATTTTTCATAGAATTAATATATTAGTATTAGTATAAATAGACAAAACAATTCTACTTCCGGTGAGATGTCTCGAATATCTCAGGTAGCTGCTTTTGAACAAAATTTGTACCAGCGAGATCTCAGAAACTGTAAGTGATCAACACACAAAACTAACAAGGATGATAGACATTTGATTGAAGATGTGTTTAACGGGTTTCTCTTCGGTCCTCACTGAAAGGGTTCAAACAAATCAAGCTGTTTATAAGTTTAAATGAATTTCTTCGACAGTTTTTAGTTAGATTTTAAATAATAATGTATGATGGAAAAGTATTTAATAAATACTAACTTTAATTTTCATTGAGCACTACCGTTTGTCCTCTTCCTGTCCCGAGACAAATATCTTTGTCTCAATAAGATCTCAAAAGCGGTATAGACTTAAACAACCATACTTTGTTGAATGATAGACCTATGTATGTACATGTGTTTACATTATTTTGTGTCATCTGGCCTAACTTCCGGTCCTCACAGGAAGTACTCCAAATTTTTTGTATTATCATTTTTTTTGTTATTTACCATGGAAGTAACATTTTAGTAATAGAAATACAATGGGTCCCCTACACATGGTTAAATAAACTAAAAAAAATCGGGTGTCATCTCAAATATCTCAGTAGGTTTTTTTTCATACAAATTTTGTACACGGGAGATCTCAGAAACTGTAAGAAATAAAGATACAAAACTTTTATGAATGATAGACATTTGATTGAAGGTGTGTTTAACAGGTTCCATTTTATTTTCCGTCACTTTCGATTCTCTCCGGAAGTGTACAAGCAAATGACGTTTTTAATAATTTTAGACTTTTCTCTTTGATTATTTTATTTAGCCTAATTAACAGTAATGTATTGTAAGTAATTGAACTAAAATGCTTACTTTTAATTTCTTTAATTACTTCCGTTTGTTTGTTTCCGGTCTCGAGACAAAAAACCTTTCCTCAACGAAATCTCATAACTGACAAAAATTTGAACATCAAAACTTTGAGGAAAGACAGAACAATATATGAAGATATGTTTACCATATTCTGTTAGATCCGGCGTACATGTAACTTCCAGTCGTCACAGAAAGTACTCAAAAATGACTTTTTGTCTTTTCTCAGACGTCCGTGTCAATTTGCTCCCGCCCATATCAAATGTTTTGACTGTAACAGGTGAAATTGATGTAAGCTGTATATTTCCAATCTTGCCAGTTAATGTTCCGCGGTCTTATTGATAGAAAAGAACAAGCATTCCGATAGCGTAAGGTGTATTCAAACGGAAGACCTCTCGTTGCTCGCAACGAGATCGCGTCTAGTTTTTCTATATATTTTGACCATTTTGAACTTGGCCTTTCATTGAATGTTTTGATGAAGTTTGTCCGCAAAACTCTCAAACACCGGCGCATAGAATTTCGTGAAAACCTGGACGGCAATAGGAGCACAATGCATATTGCCAGGATATTTTGATTCGTTCTCTGGAAATATAAGGCTTTTGAATTTAGATGTCTGATAAGTACTGATTTTCTTCTAAAACATTTTTTTAATAGCGCAACTCCACTTACACCCCTAAATCAAGTCTCATAAAACATGTGGCTACATGTATTAATGAAAACAAGTAAAAAGGAAAAAGAAATTTCAATATCATTAATTCATTAAGTATTGTCCCTCTATGTAATTATTTTATGTATTTTGTGCATACTCTGTTATTGATCAGGTGCAGAATTCTTTATTTTATTACAGTTGGTAGCAATTCTTATCATATCCCTGTTCGAGCAAAGACGATACAAATCTGATATTTGTTATGGAAAACCTGGACTACCATTGTAAGGTCTTTTTCATATTTTTATCTATCTGTTTAAAATAAAATACATTATCCTGAAACAAAACAAAACAGTCAGAACATTGATTCAATACTATGATTTAGAACAGTTGAAGAATCAATGTTTTGAAATTATTCGCAGTTGTTTTCTTTTTACTTTGTCTGTATCTTTTACAAGGGTCTATAGTATTTATGGAATAACAAATGAAAAGCTTGATGAATTAGCATAAAATTAATGTCATGTCAATTTCTGCTTTGCGTTTAAAATTTCATTAAAGGCCCATCAATTTTTTGGATGGCACATCTAACTCAGTTGCCAACGCAGCCGCCTTTGTTTGTACCTTGGAACATATCCTAGTATATGTGTTTTATGGCAAAATATCAGTAAACAGATGGTTGTTCTGTAAGTATTGTTTTACAAGATCTGAAATAGTATACACTGTACCTCAAACAATGATAATATTTATGTACAATAATCATATTTTTATAATCTTTTCCTATGCAACAAGACACTACTCGAAAGATAGTGTTCAGTTTTATATTAAAAATTACAGCCATAGTTTTGTTCCTTCTGACGTTCTTGGTTGCACTGGTGTTTTATCCCATTTTTGCCTGTTTGAACTCGTCATCAAGGATATTTGGTTCTCTTGTCGGATTTCTGTATACGTTTCTGTTGTAAGTTTCAAATTTCAAAACATCTCAACATATTCATTCAGAAATACTGAGTATTGCCTTAATAAGGTCCAAATAAAGGAAACCATGGGAATTCTTTCATGATTGGCCAATAAGACTTTTTAAAGAAACTGTATGTAAACAATGTAATGCACCAGTCCATTATGTTTAATTCCATAAAATTTACTTCTTCTCATGTCTAATGATTGTATTGATTATCGATCTTACATTTCTTGTCAATATTTTAACATTGATTTTGAATAATTTTTGAATTCTCGTAGAGCATTGGTTTTGTTTGCAAGAGGCTATTTATGTGGAGAATCGAGATGGGTAAGGAAACCAATTTTTTTAGAGTTTACATTTTTTGAACTAGCATAATAAAATTGTTTACAGTATATAAATGATTTGTGTTTGATATGAAAGAGACTGAACACTATCGTATATAAAATATATGTGTTCATTTTAAAATTAGCATTTGCAATTGATGAAATCTGGAAAATCATTTTGGATTTTTTTAATTTTTAATAGTGCACGTTGAATCATGATATGTATAGCAAGAATAACTGAAATAGATAATTTCATTACAAATTTCGATTCAATACATTACTGTAAATTGCAATTGTTCTGAATGTATTTCTATTTGAAATTTAACAAACAATGAGAAAAGACTCGTGTATGTGTACATGTATGTGTGTTCGGGGGGGGGGGGGGGGGGGGCTGATATTTCGCCTGTATTAAATCTATCAAATGTGTTGTAAAACTGTGTTCATCTGTTTATATTTTCAGTATTGGGCTCTTCATGCTGTTACCCTCGTCAGTGAACTCTACATAATGATTTTGTTTGTCTATCGATTTGTCACAGCAATCCTCAAAAAAACGAAATTTGTAAGAACATGTTTGTTTATGAAATTCTTGTTTAAATTCTATGAACATTAAATTCTATCCAGTGAAATGTCCATGGTTTCTGTTATGCAAATTCAGCAAAAAGAACTCCTGGTAAAGATTGACCAAGTAATGTATGTTAAGAAACTTCTGGTGGCACCCAAATCAGAAATGGAGGGAAGCGATATCAAGTAAATAATTTTTACTTTTCTTTCTGTATGTTGTATTTCCCTTGACTTTCCGTTAACTCTCTCTCTCTCTCTCTCTCTCTCTCTCTCTCTCTCTCTCTCTCTCTCTCTCTCTCTCTCTCTCTCTCTCTCTGAATTTTTTTTTCTGTTATGAGAATCCTATTTCATTTGCCAGAGATCGGTGTTGTTCTAAGTTCTAAGTGTTGTGAACGTTTATCACAATTAAATTAAATGGCAAACAATCTGAAATTTTTTTTTTCAGTTTTACACACATTTGACCAATGTATATTTTTAATTATGTCTCCTCTTTGATCATACCATATTACTTAGTATTATTAGTATAAGTTTGTTATTCAATATGTATTAAACTGGGTCAATTTAAACAATGAATCTTAATAATAGACAAAGAATCCTTACGTATTCGGGGACCGTTTTGGCAGAAGCAAAGCTATGTTGTCTTCACAAGAGCCTGTATAGGTGTACAACTAGGACTCTTGCCATCAATACCATCGTCCTTCTTGTGTTTTACTCGGTAATAATATAATTCTTTTGCCGTTTTTATGAACTTCGTAAGCTTCATACATCTTTTAATATCATTTTATTTCCATTATTGTATCAGATATATAAAATATAAATGTCATGTTTAATCAAATTATATGATAAATGAACGATGATTTATTTGTAGAATTTTCTATTGACGATTTACGCTGGAGAGATAATTGAGAGTCGGTTGTCCTACTTGGCAGCTCTTGTTTCCTCTCACCTTTTAAATTTTTACCAACAGATTGTCATTTTATCTGACGTGATAAGAGATAATTTTGTAATTGTTAAACATCTCTATGCATTATATTTGTCACAGGAAAAACATTCGTTTGCAATTTATGAATTATATGTCATTGCATTAAAAAAAGTATTAAGATACATTTTATATCTTTTTATTATATACCCATCAGTTTTCCTTTCTTGATACTGTCAATTTTACATTTTTCCGGCTCACCACACTGTGGTATTCCTATTCTGTATCACCAGTCTCTGAGACTAATGACATAGTACACATAAAATAGCGTCTGTATTTTAGCTCATTTTAAAAGAGTTCATCTAAAATAGCTTTGTTATATAAGTAAACGTCTGACAACTGATTTTAAAAAGTTAGTTTTGTAATTAAAACTTATAAATGGACAAGGGTATATAATAAATTCATTATTATCACAATAACTTGATCCAAAGAGACGGATCACGTCTCGTTGCCAGGCGCAGATCATCAGATTAAACTCGACGCTGCGCGTCTCATTTGATCTGTTGATCCGCGCCTGGCAACTCGACGTGATCCGACCCTT
Source organism: Magallana nippona (assembly GCA_033439105.1). Lineage (NCBI taxonomy): Eukaryota > Metazoa > Mollusca > Bivalvia > Ostreida > Ostreidae > Magallana > Magallana nippona. Next base: position 43,751,589 of record CM065922.1, on the reverse strand, counting down.
TGGATCAAGTTACTGTTATATATATATATATATATATATATATATATATATATATATATATATATATATATATATATATATATATATATATTGCCTTTTTGTAGTGTCGTTGATAATCAGCAACATTCTCTCCGCTGTTTATCTGTTGCCAACATGGTTCTTATCTACCGGTCTCAGAGACAACACCTCATGAGAAGATGGAGAGGAGACAGATCTTTTATTCCCATTCAATGCAAACTTGATCCCTCAGAAATGCTGGTGAGACTTAATTTTTTTCTAACCTGCAGTGTTTGTAATGTAATATTATACACATTTTGTATGCAATTGCATTTCAGAATAAGTTAACTCGATGCAGGCATCACATAAGGTTTCTTTACAGGTACAGTTTCATGAGTTTTTGGAGAAACGAATTCAACTTAAATTGAAATGAAAATTAATTAGTTTGCATCTGTAGCTAAAACAAATCACATCCACCCTAATTGGCAAATTATCAATGCAACAATAAATAATGATTTCTTAACATTAAAAAAACTATTTTGTGTGAATATGTAATATTTTATTTTTTTTTGGTACAAAATTTAATGTATGCAGGGCACCAGGTTTCATACCTTATTGCAGGTTTGGCATGATTTGATGACATTAATATAAATAAAGAACTGTTTTTCATTTTAAAAGAAATGAATACAAATAATAAGATAATATTATTGATAGTGAATAATCTATACAAGGTCTAGTGCAAATATACGTACAAATGTTCTAGTTAATAAGAGCAAATCAATATGAAAGAGACCAAGGCACGATTTGAAATTACAAATATTTTTTTCTTTGGTAATTATATCATTTTACTTCAACTGATAGAATTGTTTACTGGTCATTTTGAATGTTTGACCAAATTTTAAATGTTAAAATCAAATAATGTATTTTGAAGAGGTTACTTTTAATTGTCTTTAATGAAAGGACTCAAACTGATTCAATGTGCCTTTAAATAAAATTATCAAGCGAGATAGCAAGACTCGAGCTTGGTTTACAAAACAAGAAGTCTTAACTGTATTTCTCGCTTGTAACTCGATATTTGACAATTACATTTTAATGAAGCATTTGAAATACCTTTTAACCGTACCTATTTTCAAATTGGAATAAAAAAATAACCTTTTGTGCTAAAATCATGTCTAGGTTCATATAGAAAAATATGTATCACATAAATGTTTTAGAAAAAAGAAACTGCAATCCAAAAATAACCCAGGAGATGTTTATTTACAATATTTCTATAAACACTGTGCCGGATAATTATGACAGTGCCAAGGTGGCATTTTTGCACCCGTCTAAGCTGCATATATCGAAAAATACAAATATGTCATATGATAGACCATTTCTTTAAGAGTTTACAACCACCTTTGTTATCATTGTATCTCACCTGTCAGGTGAAATATTTACCTTTATAAAATACAATCCTACAGGAAATATAAATTTTCCCATAGGAAAAACAATATTCCTATAGGATATTTGAAATTTCCTATCGGATTACAAGAACTTCCTATAGGAATTTCAACTCCGATAGGATTTGATAAAATCCGATAGGAAATTTTAATTACCTATAGGAAAACTACCTGTCTGAATCAAATTCCTACAGGAAATACCTTTCCCCATAGGAAATATAATCCCTATAGGATTTTTAGAAAATCCTATAGGATTGTCAATATGTCCTGTAGGAGAATCATTTCTCCTACGGGAATTATCATTTTCCTATGGGATATTAATTTTCAAAGGTAAATATCTCACATGTCAGGTGAAACACACTAAAAACAAAAGCGGTTATATAATCTCTAGACAATGGTCTATCATTTGGTAAATATGTATTTTTCCGAAACAGCTACTTAAGCGAGTGCAAAAATGTCACCTTGGCACTGGCATAATTATCCGGCACAGTGTTTATAATAGAATGAAGATATTACAAAAACTTGTTATGAAATTATCTCATGAGAATAATTAAATATAAACGTGTTACATTATACATTTTTCCCAGGTTACCTTCTTTCCCAAATAGTGGTGTTTGTCTCCTGCCTCTTGTTTTCCTATTTCCTTATTTTACCGATAATGAAAAAAGTCCCAGAGGAGTTTCTGATACCGCTGGAATTTGCTTTGTAAGTGTAAAATACACCTTTACTTATAACCTATCCTTGTCTAAATGTTAATTGTAAACTTGTTTGTGTCAATTGCTGATTTTTACAGACCTGGTGTGATCTTTTTGTTTGTCCTGAGATTCATTCTTCGATTCATCAGCAGTCGTGTGTTCCTACAAAATCATTATCTAAGTTCTAACAATGGCAAGCACTGGGAAAAGACATTGGCTTTGGATAACAGGTAATTTGAATTGCGATAAAAAAATCACTTTACTATCAAATACAGATTTATTTTGAATGTTATATTATACAAATATTGACTGAGGTTGAGAGCAACATTGATTATATTAGCCCCCGAGGTACGAAATATTGTCCGACGCGAAGCGGAGGGCAATATATTCGTCCCAAGGGGGCTAATATAATCAATGTTGCCCAAAAACACAGTCAACATTTGTTTTGTTATATGAAGAAACAAACCAAAATTTAAGAAAGGATTTAAAAACAGATCGTCGTAATTTTCTCAGCTCAACATAGAATTCACGAATTCAATATTTTGCGCAAAGTTCATTTCCAAAATATCGTCGGCATCAAACGGTCACTGATGATATTCCGCCGCCCGTAGGAATTATAAGTTTACAGATGTTCTACCTGATTTTACTTCACAGTAATACGCAAATCCTTATATCCGTAATGATAGCAAACCGTCGCATTGCGCGTCCGTTGTTTACTTGCCTTGACTGACTGTCTATTATGACGTCACCTTGTTTTGGAGTCGCGAAGAGTTAATTACGTCACCGTTAACGAATCAACAAATCAGAAGCGATTAATTGAAATAAAGGGAATATTCTCTAGATATTATTCCTAGCCGGTCAATATTAAAAAAATATTGACCGGTCAATATTTTTCGGACGAACTAATATTACAATTATTGACTATTCGTCTATATAGGGTTATATAGTGAGAAAATACTACTGAATATAACAAAAAAATATGCTGAACTTAACATAGAAGAAAGGACAACAACAGCAATTGAATAAAACTATTGCTTTTGTTCAGTAACATATTTTTAATATACTCTTAAATGTTTCCAAAATTAATGAACTGTAAATGAATAACATTTTTTTGAGACAATTTTCTTTCATTTCATAAATAATGGTTGTAAACGAAAAATTATGATAAATGCTATGGTATTTTGAGGCAACAATATTAAATATTTATGACAATTATTTGAATAAAAAGCAGCGAATGTTCATAACCACAAAAATATCTCTGTTTTATTTGCACTTAATGTATTAAACTTTCTTTCAAAATTTGTTTGTTTACCTACATCCTTCTTTCGTATTTGTTTAGGAGGATCTATGTTTATTGGTAAAGGTAGGGGTTTATAGTCTTACTCGACAAAGTAAATTGCCTTGCACAGCTTCTACATTTTACCCCTTGGCGAGACCTGTACAATCCAAATCATCATCAACTCCCTAGGGAGCATACACGCAGAGCTGCCAAATTAAGGCGCTAATGCTATTCATTCACATAGCCAGCTCGTCTCATGTGCCAGGAACCCATATTAACCCCTGGGTGGAGAGAGTGCACAAGTAGAGTAAAGTAACTTGCCCAAGGTTACAATGTTACCGCGATAGCGACAGACCGGACTCGAACCCAGGGCCACCGTGTCCAAATCAGTCGCCGCTATTAAATGGGCCAACACCTTTATTGCTTAAAGGCATATTGTTTATTTCGGCTAGATTTCTAAACTAAACATTCTCAAAAAATATTCAGACCAGTCAATATCTATATTCATTTCGTACTTGTTACTGGACACCAGATATCCCTTACACCTTGATTCAGCAAATAACAATTATCACTAATCATGACTAATGATGCCGCTTACGGGAATGCAAAATTATCGGTTACACCGTTTGTTTAGTTTTTGGGGGTTTTTTTGTCAAAACTATAAGTATTCAATTTGTTGGCTGTTTATTAAATGTCCAATTTATAAAATTTATATTTGAAAAAGGACCGATTATAAAACTGTCCAAAATGTCCCCTTTATTAATTTCCAAAGATTAGTAAACGTTTTCTTATATGTTGAAGATCTAAAGTTTTTACACTTATCATCACCCTGCAAAAACATCTATCAAACTTTTTTTTCAAGAAAGGATAAAAGTTGTATAATATTATTTGTAAGCTGTTGCCGAGGAAAAATAATTTTCTGTACAAAGGGTTTCATGTTTGTTTTTGTTTTTTGGTTTTTTTTCCAGACGAGTCTACCAGAACTTGTCATTCTTCCTGTTTTTCTACTATATCCTGACTGGGTTGTACCGATGCATATTCCGTGTCCTGACTTCTATCTGTATAAATACATTCTACGTTGCACACATGGACAAACCATTACTGATTCCAGGGTTTAAACGGTTTGACATAGGTATATTTCTTATAGTTTTCAAATTGATTATTGGATACTTATAATATTATATATGTAGATTCTCTCAATATATGATTATATTAATTAACTGCATTGTGACCCCCGTAATTTCATAAGAATTTATTTTACTGCAATCGTATTCGGTGAAGCAAACTGCATCTATCTTTTACCCCAAAAAATGAACGTATAGAAACCATAACTCTTTATTGTGTATACATATTTTATAGAATCTTACATATGTATATATGTATAGGACAGTACAAAGATTTAATGATTCTAGGGAAAAAATCTAATACGTATTCTATTTATCTTAGTCCTGTAGGATTTCAAAATATCAAAGTAAACATTTCACAATGTAAAATAACTGATCAAGAAATAACTATATAACAAGAACAGTTATTAAAATACAGAAACTTCTTACACACATTATTTATAACCCATGTGATAATAATCTCAATTTGATTATATTTTATGATTACTAGGGTACATGACTTACCTTGGTTTCTTGGAGGTTGAGATTCATCAATGTCACCCAGTAGTTGTAGTCTGCTGTGATCTTCTGATGAAATCTGTGAATCACTTATCATTAAACCAAAACAACAGCGTAGAGTCACCTATGGAGGCATATAAAAGGAAGAAAATGTCCAGAATATACACACGAAAAGTTAGAAACAAGTGGCAAAAGATGAAGACATTAGTCATGAACCAGAACCTCTGTAAGGAATCGAAATCAAATGTTTCTTTTCAGCCACGTCCAGGCAAGTTAAATTTGGTTCACTAAAGTGTTTTGATTAGTTTTTGTCACTAGTTTAATTTACTTAGCGATTACTAATTGTTTAATCTGCACTGTTATAGTATAAGTGTTTTATTTGGCAGATTTTATTTGAGTTATAGTTAAGAAAGCAATCCTGTAAATGTGTTCATTTTTGAAAGATTTTAATTGTAATTTATGCAGATTGTGTTCTAAAGAAAAGGTTATTTACTACTGTTATCATTAGCATGGCCCAGGTATGAATATCTAAATATGTGCTAATTAATGAAGTGATAACAGTCATCTTAAAATCATCATTTTATTTTGTAACATTTATTTTTATCAACATAAAACGTCTTTGAAATAAATTGGATAAACTATGATTTCATCAATATTCGCTGAATACCAATTTTCGTGGAACTTGTTGTTGAGGTGATCCACGAAATTAAATATTCATCGAAGTGCAGTTTCTAACAACGCATTGCATTGATAAAATCATTGTCCGCGAGTGTCCGTTTCCGAAAACTTTTAATTTTTTAATAAATCCACAAAGATTGCCACCATTGAATATTAATGAAACCACGGTATTCGTGTCGGTATTTTTAATTTCTTGTAACGAATTCATTAAGTAGCGTTTCATATTATGATTGTAGCAGAGTTTTGATATGAGGCTAACAAAAAAAAAACCATGGTACATATGTTTCACCTTTTATAGATTTTGAAGATGTTTCCTTTGTATTAACATTAATAAATTACAATGTATGTACCTAAGTTTATGTTCATATATTGTTTAATTAAGGAAACATGTATTTGTGGTGAAGTATTTTTTCCTAATCTTTTCCTATTGTAAAATATTTGGAAATAATGAACACTGTTCGTTATCACCACATGTCATGCTACTAAGTAATCATACGTATGGGCTAAGTATTGACATTTTGAAAGATGATAATTAATATATTGAAAAATGTCTGCCGCGAGAGAATCATCTTTTGTATAGCATGCATTTTTAAAAACATTGTATGTATTTGAAATGAATTGGTCATATTAATGGCAGTATTCTTAAATTAAACTAACATTACATGAACATTTTACATTCTTTTTTCGTTAACTATATATATATATATATATATATATATATATATATATATATATATATATTCAGGATTATTATTTCAATTTTTTCAACAATACATATACATGCATTTTATTCAATGGATCAGAAATTCGTTTTGGTATTAAGATTTAAAATAAATCTTCGGGAGAGCTACTGTTGTGTTTTCAAGAATTGATCAACAGTGCATATTATACTCATCACCTGTGACATGGTTCCAAGATTCACTAGGGAAACCAACAATATATACTTTGTTATTGATCTCTAGGCAATCTAATTTAAATTAGACGTTCTGAATACACTACTGAGAAGCGGTAGCGGATTTAGATCATCTAATTTTAATTACTGATTCATCTCTAGGACACTTGCTACTATTTTTCAAAAGCCAGGAATATTCTTATATCACTGTACGATCCACTTCAGTGTATGGTTTGCACATGTGCGATGATATAACAGTGCGACATAGAGAAACGTTCCACAATGATCGATGATTTCTGAAAAATGTGTGCCTGGTTTTCAGTCTGGTTTTGTTTCATCTTCACAATGACATTAATGTGTGCTTTTAAAAACGAATTGATCGTTTTTCAAGCAAATCATTTCAGAAAGACAAGGTTATGCAATGAAATGCTCATTTAGCAAATGGAATGACTTATAATAAACTATATTACGGTTTTCCATCAATTTTCATTGAATCTATTAACATAATTCAATTAAATCGTGCGTTATGTTAGAATAAACTGTTCATAGAAAATAACTAGTGTCAAGTAATCCTAAAATTGGCGGATGTAACATTTAGCCTGGAACAAGCATTAGCGTTTCTGTAAAGATTTGATGACGAATTAGCAATAAAAATAAATTAATTCTTCAAAATAAGAAAAAGCTTTCTGCAATATAATAATTTAATAATTTTGATTTAAAAATTTGACGCTTACCTTTCGGACATCTATTTGTTTTATTTACATATTCAACCCGTAACCTGAAGATTTTAAATTAAACCTTCCGGATAAAAAATGTTTATAAAACACAATATATTTTATATTGTATTCTCTGCAGATTTGACTAGCTCAAATGAATCAATAACAACATAAAGATGTTTAAGTAAAATTTGAGTGATTTTACATTGAAACTGGAGGCAGTGTTAACTCATATTTTAACGTGAAAACAAATATTAAACTCCCCTAACAAATTGTAGGGAAAAAGTCAGTACATGTACTTGTTTAATAATATTTATTCCATAGAACAAACAGCACAAATGAGTTCTCTCCCGTCCACATAAGGTGGGCACTTCAAGGAACCACATCGATCCTCTACAGAATAAAACCATGTAAAGTATCTGGATGCTCGTCAACACAGCTGTATGGTCATAATATCCCGCCATTAAGTTCCCATGTGATCTAACTTCCATCCTTTGTAAAACGTTTTTCTGGCTATAAAAAAATCATGGAATTCAATTATGTTGGTAACACGCCTACACAGACCTTGCCGTCCAAAATGCACTCCAATATCTCTTCCTGTTCTTTTTTAAGCTTTTTAACGATAAATCACTGAAGAACTTCTTCGGACGCCATTTTGAAACTTCAACCGAGTTGGTTTTAGAAACACGAATCTGATTGGATAATTCAAAAATATTTATTCATATTTGAAAGGTCACACTGACGTGACCCTGCATTGGATGTTGTTAAATGTTAGAAGCGGTAACGGATTCAGAATGTCTAGTTTTAATTAGATTGATCTCTAGGGCACTTGCTACTATTTTTCAAAACCCAGGAAAATTCTAATGCCACTATACGATCCATTTCAGTGTATGATTTGCACATGTGCGATTATATAACAGTACGACACAGAGTTCTACAATGATCGATGGTTTCTGAAATATGTTTGCCTGGTTCTCAGTCTGGTTTTGTTTCGTCATCAAAATGACATTAATGTGTGCTACATTTATATGTATAAAAACGGATTGATCGTTTTTCAAGCAAATCATTTCAGAAGACAAGGTTATGGAAGGAAATATTCGCTTAGCAAATGGAATGACTTATAACAAACTATATTACGGTTTTCCATCAATTTTCATTGAATCTATTAACATAATTCAATTAAACCGTGCGTTATTTAGAATAAACTGTTCATAGAAAACAAATAGTGTCAAGCAATCCTAAAATGGACGGATGTAAAATATAGGCTGGAACAAGCATTAGCATTTCTGGGTTGTTGTTTTTACTGAAAAGATTTAATATCGAATTAGTAATGAAAATAAATTAATTCTTCAAAATAAGAAAAAGCTTTCCGCAATGTAACAAATCATTATGATTTCAAAATACGACGCCTACCTCTCGGACATCTATTTGTTTTATTTACATTTTCAACTCGTAACCTGAAGGTTTCAAATCAAATCTTCATGATAAAAAAATTATAGAAAACACAACAGATTTTATATTGTATTCTCTGCAGATTTGACTTGCCCAAATGAATCAATAACAACATAAAGAGGTATTAATAAAATTTGAGTGATTTATTTTGAAACTGAAGACAGTGTTAACTCATATTTTACATGTAACGTAAAAACAAATATTAAATTCCCGTGAAAAAATGTAGGAAAAAAGTTAGTACTGGTTAAATAATATTTATACCATAGAACAAACAGCACAAACGAGTTCTCTCCCGTCCACATAAGGTGGACACTTCAAGGAACCAAATCGAGCCTCTACGTAATAAAACAGTCTACAGTACCGATCAGACCAAACCTAACACCAAAGTAAACCCCAACTAAACCCCGGGTTCACTTTAAGGGTTTACTTGGGGTTTACTTTTGGAAAATTTGTGTCTAGTTGGGGTTTATTTTGGGTCCACTCAGGGTTTACTTTGGGTTTACTCGGGGTTTGCTTTTGGGGTCCTCTTTAAATATTGAAATGTGAAGCAGATCCGTCTTTTATCTACTTATCTCACTGCCTGTAATTTCCACCCCTTGTATAATCCTAATACACATGTAGCGTCTGCTTCAGGAGTCTACTTCTGATCGGGGTTTACTCTCTGGGTTTATTCTGGGATTACTTAGGGCTTACTCCGGGTCCACTATAGTAAACCCGGAGTAAACCCAGAGTAAACCCCGAAAGTAAATCCAGGGTTTAGTCTGGGTTTACTTTCTGTTAGGTTGGGTCTGATCGGTACTGTATCATCGTTATTTGCACGACCACCATGTAAAGTATCTGGATGCTTGTCAACACAGGTGTACATTGTACCAGCTGTATGGTCATAAAATCCCGCCATTAAGTTCTCATGATACTCTAATTTTCATCCTTTGTAACACGTTTTTCTGGCTTAAACAATCATTTAATTCAATGCACATAAGATTGTATTTCTATGCAAAATTAAAAATTAAAAACAAAGTTCATCAATTTGAAAATTATTACAAGTATTTATACTTTGTCCATAAAATAACAGATAAAAAAATTTCTTTTAGAAAATTCTAACTTACTTTTTTTTTATTTCGAAGAAGACAAACAGCACGGTACATCATGGTTCAAAAGCATGCGCAGGTTGCCGGAAGAATCGTTTGTTTCGTATTCCGCACCATAAAGAAAAGCTCTGACTGTGAATTCCCGCCTCAAAGCCTCTACTTGCAATGCTCCTAGAGCAGATGACAAATGTTCTGTCAGATATTGCTGCAGCATGTCTTCACAATTTCCATCGTTTGTTACAGCCCGTACTTCCATCACAAAAATTACAAGATTAAGAGCCAAAATCATCTGCAGTACAGTTAAAATACATTATTAGTTCTGCAACACTTAAGGTCAAATCCACTTAATGATAGCTTGGTTCTATTTTTGGTCAAATATTGGAAAAATAATTTTCGCATGTTTGAATTTTAAGTTATATTCATGTTGTGAGACTTTTGGCAAATCTGCAGCATCCATGTTGCATGGATATTAACTAATAATTAACTCATGAAAAAACTAGTAATAAATCTGATTTACGTGTATCTAATCAAAGCTACGTGTGTTTTGTATGGGTAAGTGTGCTGTTTATGATCAGTGCGCTTACATGTGCGTGCGACTCATAAATACACTAAACATAGCCCACGCACCAAAGATAGCATGGATATTTGTGCGTTTAAAAAAGAATGAATTTCATATATACAGAAACAAATAACAACTTTGAAAAGTTCACCCTTTTTAATATCTTTGATTTAAAGATAAATTCAGTTACACCTTTTTATCTAAAAATAAAACATGAAAATAAAGATAACTAGATACGATCTCGTTACGAGTAACGAGTAGGTCTTCCGTTCATTTTTTTAAAAAAAAAATTAAGGACTTTGCCTCCTATAAATCTTTAATTAAGTAATTAATTGGTGTGGCAAAGATTTTTTCAAACAGACATTGTTACGATAAAAAACTTTGCTTCTATGATGCATTACAAAATCTTGATCGTTTTTAAGTTATTTGTAATAGAAATTACGAGTATCTGGGCCCCTAATTTAAAGGGCCAGCCCCTTTTTCTTGATTTCCTTGAAAAGGACTTAAGAATACTAACATTTTTTGTTCTTAAACCTATCCGATATTGTTGTTCATTTTTGAGATACAACCGATTAAATATTTTAGGAGCCAGTCCTGTAAATCCTTAATGGGGACATACATTGGTGTTATGATTAGTGGAATCGATAAGAATCATCAATGCAGACATTTTATATTCTACAATGCTTAACAAAATAAGTCTCCTTCTCTAGGTATATTGCGTCAAAGTTTAAGGACTTTGACCCCTTAAAATCCCTAGTTACGTAATAAATTGGTGTGGCAATAATTTTTTCTCATAGATATTGTTACAATCAACAACTTTGCTTCTATAATGCATTACAAAATCTTGATCGTTTTTAAGTTATTTGTAATAGAGTTTACGAGTATATTGGCCCCTATTTAAAGGGGCCAGCCCCTTTTTCTTGATTTTGTTCGAAAGGTCTTAAGAATACTAACATTATTTGTTCTTACACCTATCTAAAATTGTGGTTCATTTTTGAGATATGAAAGATTGAATCTTTTAGGGGCCAGCCTTCTAGATCCTTAATGGGGACAGACATTGGTGTTTTGATTAGTGGAATCGATTTAGATCATTAATACAAATATTTTCTCTTCTACAATGCTTAACAAAATATGTCACGTTCTTTAGATAAATTGTATCAAAGTTTGAGAACTTTGGCCCCTAAAAATCCCTAATTACGTAATAAATGGGCATGGCAATGATTTTTCCTGATATATATTGTTACGATCAACAACTTTGCTTCTATAATGCATTACAAAATCTTTATCATTTTAAAGTTATTTGTAATAGAGTTTACGAGTGTCTTGGCCCCTAAATATAGGGGCTAGCCCCTTTTTCCTGATTTTGTTAGAAAGAACTATTGATTCTCTACCACTTTTATTATATATGTCTTAACAAAATATTAACTGATAAAAAGATATAGATCAAATCGTCTGAAAATTTTGAATGAAAATTCGTACCCAATTTTCGAGCCTAGGCGAGCTCCAAAATAAGGCGCCACTGATGTAAAACAAAAACAATAGACACAACTTCAAACTATGGTCTACTTACCCTGAAAATTTCATAATCATATCTCTGATAGTCTCTGAGTTTATGCGTGCAGAAAAATGGTCGTCAAAAACAACAAAATGGCCGATAAATCGGTACCGGAAGTGACGACGTCAAAAATGTCAAAAACATATAAAATTCAGATCACACCCAATCATCTGTGAAAAAATGGTTCAGATCGGTCGAATAGTTTTCGAGAAATCGCGTGCACAAAATTTGGAAAAAAATAATAATAATAACTAGATAGGATCTCGTTACGAGTAACGAGTAGGTTTTCCTTTCGATTTTTTAAAACGATACGATGAATTATCGATAAAACTTTAGATACAAATGATTGAATATTTTAGGGGCTAGCCCTGTAGAACTTTAATAAATAGAACATAGAACCCATCGATTGTCTGAATATGTATAGATATCGGTCTTCAGCAAATGAGAATGTCCCAGAATTTCTATTTCAGTTGCCCATTTTCCATTTTCAATCATCTGACTGTTTGAAATATGGTTCTCAACAGAGTCTTCTTCATGTCTTAAAAAGGGTTTAAATAGCAATTGGTTCTGAAGTAAATGATGACAAACCCCTGAGCGAATTACCTCATGAAAGTCTTGTACTTCTGTCAAACTGAACGAAATTGCCTTAAACAAACAATTCCCATCTTGATCTATGTCTTTCACCCCAACTGGCTTTCCCATGTTTAATATTTCAGCTGTCACGTCTTTTGAACTGTCAACAAATGAGCATCAAATTCCAAATGACTCACACAACTGTCGTTTTTTCACATCTGATAGAGGCTTAAAATCAAAACAGTTATTTTCACTGCAAACATAATGTCATCATGTCTGGAAAAATGAGTGTTTGGTGTGACATTGCAATTTTCTCCTACATGTACTTCTGCATCCTTTGCATTTTCCATAACACTTACAGACTCTATGTTTTGCTGCATATGAACAGAAATTTCTCTACACTGAAATTATTTTATTGAACAGAGCACTCCAGTTATTTCACATTGCACTGTTTCAGAATATCCCATTGTCCTAGCCAAAGTCACAATATGATTGAATAAATCATGGACTGTCCTGTACAGTACCCTTGTACTCTTTCCACCTTCACTCAGATACCCCTCAGTAGATCTAGAATGGGAATCAAACGTAAAAAACCCTTTCATTCTTTTCCCTATTAAAAACGTATTTCCACCAAAGCAAACAAAGCAGCCATTCGTGTCTGCAAGAGCAATTTGAAGAGCCTCTAAAAGTGGATATACATTGAAGTCATCATATTGAGGTTCAACTCTAGATAGACTGATCAGACTAGGTAATGATTCATTTGCTTTAAATTCAAATGTCTGACTGAAACACTAAAAAAAACTGGGGCAATTCATCTACCAGAAGGTATCTACTTACAATTGTTGAACTGTGTTGTAAGCAAGTATATAACTCATTTCCTGTAAACAGAACAGTGTTCATGTCTCCTCTACCCCACTTATTAGTATCCTTAATTCTTTGAAATGCTATTGCGGCAAGGCAGTTTGCTACACATTGTGTTCCTGCATTATCACCAAAAATGATATCAGCTTGATGATAAGACCCTTGAACAGGAACACATACCTTATTTGTTGTTGACATACTATTGTCTTTCGTTCCATCATCATCATCATCGTCATCATTATCATCACCATCATTGTCATCATCATCACCATCATTGTCATTATCATCATCATCATCATCATTATCTTCATAATCATTACATTCATTTTTCATATATACAGTATCATAAGATTTCCGTTCAGTATTCTTTTTAGTTCTCGTCAAGTTTCTGGGTGCATCAATTGGTATCCTGCTGGACTCACCCCCACTAAAGGAGGATGACATACCCAGCTGCGCCTGTCTTGCTGAGCCAGACACGTGCACGGTGTCCGGCTCAGGTACCCTCGGTGAGGTACAAACCCACGGTGGGGAGTCAGGGGACGGTGCCATGCCGCCGCTTTGGGCACACAGACGACTTCCCTGAGAAGATGCAGAACTCAGGGCATTTGGATGCATTCTCTCACAAAGAGAGGCCTGCATCCTGGCTAGGGGTTTTTCTTCCTTCAGAGGAAACCCCATGGAAACCTGCCCCGGAAGATAACCAAGGGGAGCTGAGTCAGCTCCTTCTACTTCCCCGCAAGAGGTAGCAGAACTTTGGTAAGGCTGTTCTGTTAAATGGCCTGAAGAGATTGACTGCTGCTGCCTTGCATCCCTCATTCTCTGCCTGTTTTTTAATCGTCTGACCCTCTCATTCATGCCCTTTCTCTTTGGCGTCTGAAAACACAGACATAAACATATACATATCCTGCATAAGCTTAAAAGAAGATTATCATTATACAGTTATGCATTAAAACATAGTGTTTTTTTCTTAATAATCCCTTGTAAAAATTTGATCCCTAATTGTGACCCCAACCTACCCCCAGGGATCATGATTTAAACAAACCTGAACCTACACTACCTCAGGATACTTCCACACACGTTAGTTTTATTTGCCAATTTGTTTTTACGAAGATTTTAAAAAACTTTTCTCTATATATTCTTATGTAAAACTTAGCCCACCTCTCATTGTGACCCCATCCTACCCCCATGGATCATGATTTGAACAAACTTTATTCTACACTACATAACGATGCTTCCACACAAGATTCAATTTTCTCGACAAACAATTTTGAGAAGATTTTTTTTTTAAAATACCAACAAATTTTTGATAATTCTTAATTCTCCCTTTGAAACAGGGCATCGCCCTTCATTTAAAAAAAAACTTGAATCCCCTTTACCTTATAATGACTGTCGCCAAGTTTGGTTGAAATTGGCCCAGAGGGTCTAAAGAAGAAGTGAAAATGTAAAAAGTTACAGACGAGATGGACAGACAAATGGACAAGCAGATGCTGGACAAAAAGAGATCAGAAAAGCTCACCTGAGCTTTCAGTTCAGGTGAGCTGATATTTTAAGGCAATAAAATTTTTTTATAAGATATACCTAATTCCTTTCTACTTAACAAATAACTTTCATATTCAATAAAACAAGAGGCCCATAAGGCCTTGCTGGTCACCTTAAAGTATGAACCTGTCTGAAAAGAATAAAACACACAATAATTTCTCTACTTGCAGTTAATGAAAATAGCCATGCGAAGATCATCTGTGGATAAAACCTTGAATATGTTTCTAATCTGAGTGTTGACAGATGCAGTTTCATTTTTCAAAAATTTCCCATACAATCTCTTATAATGCAAGTCTGAAAATAGGACTATGATTTTCTTGGATGAGCATACTGACCTTGGAATAACTTACAAAACATTATCAGAAATTGCATATTTCTATTATTTTAATGCACGAAAAAGGAAAATCTAATATTACAAACTATTTTAAAATTGCCAAAAACACTACAATATATTTAAATAATCATATCATTGAGTTTGAATTTAATTTACATTCCCTTTAGACTCATCTCATCAATTTATAAGACTTCTAGGTTTAAACAGATTCTAACTATCATTTTGCAAAATAATTCATTTCTTTATAATGAAAGAAATGTTTCGTGTATATGAACCAGTATAACCAAACAAATATTGCACATTTTACTGATTATCAATTTTCCCTAAACATATGACACATGATCAATCTTAACAATGGTTCGGATAAGGGTCCCCTTAGGACAAATCTTGTCTTTAATGTTCTTGTTCCATCTTCCCATAAAATATAGACATCATTAGCAGAAAAATTCATTACTTTCTTGGAATTTTTTTAACAAAAACTTCTAGAAAATTATTACTACATGTATTTTGTTAAGATTGTACAAGAAAACCAAACATACCAATTTATTACGCAATTCATGTACATATGTTTACTTGAAAATTAGTAATAGTTTAAAGTACATTGTACTATTGTTTTTCCTTATGATCAGTTGAAAATATGTCCCAGATTTTAAAAAGATAAGAATTACTCTATGTACTATTAATAGAACGCTACTGCAGGCATCAACTCAACTTGTATGTTTTTTTTTAATTCTTAATCTGACTCTTATTTAATTCATTAACTACCTTCCGCTCTCTCTCTAGACCGTCTCTATATTCGAAAACAAAATAAATAATGCATAATTCAGACACATTGAAAATGAGACGCATGTGAATAACTATTACGTAACACTTTCTGTCTGTGTCAGCACCCGTGCTTGGACCATGTGCCGTGAGAAATTTTATAGAATGTTGAGACACCTTTCTCTCTCTCTATCTCTCTCTCTCTTTTAAAAAAACTCATATTTTATGTGAACTTATAAAGTAATACATGTAGCCGTAACGGCTATTTTCAGAAATTTATCATACCCGCTTTCGATCTTTACCGCATGAAAATATAAACATGCATAATTCAATAATTCAGACAGGTACATTGAAAATCATAAGTACAGCACAATTAAGGAAAAGCTCTACCTGGGATAATGTGTGTGTATAACTATTACATAACATTTCCTGTCTGTGACAGCACCCGTGCTCTGACCACCTGCCGTGAGAAATCATCGAATATTGGTCCCTCTCTCTCTCTCTCTCTCTAATCAAAATTTATGAATCTCTATGAAATTTGAAAATTAAAACTTTTTTTTAATTTTAACATGGCTAGAACAGTTACATGTAATAATGCATCACATATCGTGTAAAGAAGTTTTTAACTTATGCACCCAAAAACAGAAATCACATGTTCATATGATTCATGAAATGATTCATAATTTACATTAATTCAAACAATAACATTTTGCCATTTAAAAGAAAATGCAAATACTACATGTGTGTATATAAACTTTACTGTAGCCGTGTTCTCAATTACTATATCTGTTCCTGATTAACTCTGGTAATAGTCTGTTTGTTAATTGTATTTAATCGATTGCACCTATTAAGTATATTATTAACAGGTTATTATATAGATGTATTTTCTAAATTATGTGTTATACACAGCAGAGATTAACTTTTAATTTAATTTTTAAAAAATCATTTATTTGAAACTAAATTATTCTACCAAGAAAGTTTTGCTGTTTGTAAGAACAGACAAAAAACATCTATTTAGCAGACCCCAAGTCACACCAATTGCTGAGGTCACCCATCCTGATGGAGGTCACCCAAATTCTGAATACACATACTGTATATGTAATGTTACCCAATCCCTGTCCTCAGTTGATCACTTGACACTTTGCAAAATTTTAACATGTGATGGATTCCATAAAATATCATTTGGGTTTTGAACGATCAACATAAATTTTGGGCTACCAACAGAACATCATACATTTGCCGAATTGGATATGAAAGTCAGTTTTAAAACACACACGATTTTAACATTTACATTATTTGTCTACAATGTAGATGTACTTTGTTGTTCACTAAATGAATTTTTTAATGTTTTAAAGCTAAGAATTAATTATGAAAAGATTGTAAATGAAACGCCAATTATTATTCCCTTTTCCGAGGCTAGATGAGATACTTTGATGAAATGTTTAATTAAATACCTTAATTGATATCCAATCACTGTCAATGATGAATGTGCCAAGAACAACATGAACAATTATTATTATATCGGTATTACATGTATATATGAACAAAATTCTGTATTAGCAAAAATGCATGTTCATTTTATTTTCCCAATTTTTAAAAAATAAATTGTAACAATCAACTTCATTTATAAAATAAATAAATATGAATTTTCATTAATTCCCTAAATTGAATAATTATTCATGAATTCCCTCAATCATATTTCCCATGCGAGGAGAAATTGGGGGAGGTAACTTACGTTAAAAACAAGGACAGTTTTCACCTGAAACTGGTACGTTTCACAAAATCGCGACGGTGTGGACAAGGTGAGAAGCTATACCGCAAGGATGCACGGTTTTACCTGAGTTACCTCTGCTAAACCGCGATCAATTTCACACCACGAGGACTCGCAGTAAATATGCAAACCGTGTTGACCGTAGTGTATGTCTTTCAAATTATAACCATTATCGATGCGTACTATTAGTACAATATGTTTATACATGTACGCATGATGACATGATACCAAATAAATCTATATAATGTTGGCCAAGGGTAATCTATCAGGTCCAGTTCAATCACTAGATCTAGCAATGCGGGTTGATTTTCTTAAATAGGTTTATTTACCTACCTGATACTCAATCATACTTCCTTCTTAAATGGGCATTTGTGCTAAAAGTTGTACTTAAAGGCAGCAATAATTTTCAACTATGAACTGATCTGATAACAATTCATGACAAAAAAATCCTCTTAAAAATTTTGCTTTATTTCCAGAAATGCAGTAAAAGTTCTTAATGTTTTGGGGCAATGTTTAACTGTTCATGTGTTACCAAAAATCTAATTCTTAAACGGAATAACAAAGAAAAACAGTTCTGGTTAACATAATTGATCAAATGTCAGACAAGTCGGCCCAATAACACCTCAGTCCTGATGGGTCGGCCCAAGATTTGAGAAACTCGGCTCACGTAAAAGACACCTTGGCACAAGAATATTAAATTAATTTAAATATTGTTATTAACATATATATTACATATCTATGAAAACACAAAAGAAAGTGAATTAAATAAAAAAAAAAAGAAGCCAATGAAGTGTTAAAGGTTAAACAAACAAGAGGATGCAGCACTTTCTTTAGAGTCTCAAACGCGTGTCACTGGTGACAATCAGGATTTACAATTACGAGCAGGCTTAATTGTGAGACGATAATCACTGAAGTCCATATATATCCTTCCCATGATTATCCCTCCATACCAGATGTTCCATATCATTAGCCCTACTTTGGTTTTCGATATGTATACTTTTTTCGTTTTCTTTGACTCTTTCTCAAAATTTCTATTTCCATCAATAAAAAAGAAATCCTTGCTATTTGTTTTTTTTCCTTAATTGAGAAGGTCTTAACGAGTACAAGACCATAAATGAGTCATTTCATTTTATTTCAGTTTCAAACCATTAGACTGTTTATCAATTGATTTAAAAATCATTGTGAATATCATGGACATATACCCTAAGGCTTGAGGATATTCTTTATAACATAGTGCAGTCAAACAAGAAAAATACTAATGAAATGTTTTAATTACTTCAAAAGTTATAATTCTTATATTACTTTAAGCAGAAATATCTAGTCCTATATCAAAAACAGAATCAAGGCACAACCGTTACGCACTTATGGTCAGCATGTCAGCTATAATTGTGTAAATTTAAGTTAACAGTACAGTATATTAAGCACTTAATCAGTAGCACGAAAATTACAGATTTTTCATATGAAATAAAAATCAATGAAGTTGCATTATCATAAGCATATATATGAATAAATAAAGTAATTTTTGCAATGGTATCTACTTTCCTGCCCCACATGTACTCGCTTCACCCACAATGTGTTGTCTGAAATTATCTGCCCATGTTTATTTTACTGTTGTCTGAAATTATTTGTTCCTAATTGTTATATATATCTATTATGTAATAAATATATTTATTATGTACAGAGACATATATACATTTAAATTATAACCGAAAATGTCCATTGGCCGAGGTGTATTTTACATGGGCAGACGTGTCAATAAGTTTGGGCCGACCTGTCAGGGCTGATGTGTCGTTGGGCCGAGACCTCTGTCTACCAGTTGATTATATTGACCGGTAATAATTCAGCAAAATAAAGTAATTACACTAATCTATGCCCCATTGCACACAAGCTGTCATACGGTTACCCAAGCAATAGAAATGCATGTTTTAATTAAAACTGTTCAAAAGTAGTGATGTTTTAACTATTTTTGCTCTGGGTTGCTTTTATAAAAATATAGGTTGAAAGTTCCTTACAACCTTTTACCTGCTGTACATAAAAAGTTAAATTGCATAAAATTAGCTAAATAAATCTACTTCAGGTAGGTAAACAAAGCTATATAGGCAAATCACGCTACGTTGCTAAATCTAGTGATTGGGACCCAGCGAATGTACTGGACTTACTTATACAGATCAGTTGCCTATGCCGTAAATGTCAAATGAACAATACAAATAAAAAAACACAGGGGTCATACCCAACAATTTCTCATTTTGGCGCATTTTTATTGTGAATCCATCAGACATAAACTGATCCGCTGAAGCTCACTTATATTTTAAAATCAAAATGGCGCAGACAACGATGAACCTCTTCAAAAATATACGATAAAATCTGTGGTTTTTGTCCCATATACTTACACTGAATTCTTTTTAGTGCAAACACACTCTTTGTTGATGTAGGTGTCTCTAAACAATTCACACCAAGATCGGTTTCACAAGGAATTATTAAATCTCTCCACAGCCCAGAAGTTAATTTCCCTTCTCCTTTGTAAACAAATCATAGGCCAACGCTGATTGGCTAATCCCATTCTCGAGACATACTAAAGACCTGAAATTCTAGAGACCCGAATGTCCTGAAAATTTATGTAAATGATACATTTTTATGTTCTGCGTCAAATAAAATGACTCTCTGTGTGATTTTAAAATTATATTTCCATGTGAAATGTGGAAGAAAAATATCATGAAATGACTTTAATATTTATTCGGATTTTTTTTGTCAATAACTAATGACTGTGTCAATAACTGATAATGATGCCATGTCATGATATTTTTCCAACAAATTTCACATATGATATATATACTTAAAAGCCACACATATAGTCATCTTATTTGACGCAGAACATTGAAATGTAACAGATATATAAATTGTATGGTCAGGCCTTTCAGGTCTATATAATTGCAGGTCTTTAGTACGTCCCCAAATTTTCGAGTAGGTCTTCCGTGCGATATGTTTAAAATTTGATACCATGAACTATTGATACAATTTCAGAATTACTCCCTCCTACTTTCATATAATGAATAAAATTCCTACTTAATCATAAATGCTTCTATTATGCATTACAAAATCTTGATCATTTTTAAGTTATTTTAAATAGACTTTACGAGTCTCTTGGCCCCTTATTAAAGGGGCCAGCCCCTTTTTCTTGACTTCATACAAAAGGTCTCACGAATACTAAACTTTTTTGTTCTTACACCCATCTTAAATTGTTGTTCATTTTTGAGATACAAATGATTAAATATTTTAGGGACCAGCCCTGTAAATCCTTAATGGGAACATGCATTGATGTTTCGATTAGTGGAATTGAATAGAATCATCAATCCAAACATTTTCTCTTCTACAATGCTTAACAAAATGATTCTCCTTCTCTAGATATATTGAGACCAAAGTTTCAGGTTTCTGGCCCCTAAAAACCCCTTATTACGCAATAAATCGGTATGGCAGTGATTTTTTCAAACAAATATTGTTACGACCAACAACTTTGCTTCTATAGTGCATTACAAAATCCTTGTCGTTTTTAAGTTATTTGTAATTGAGTTTACGAGTCTCTTGGCCCCTAATTAAAGGGGCCAGCGCCTTTTTCTTGATTTCCTCGAAAAGAACTGTTGATATATCATCACTTTTGTTATATATGTCTTAACAAAATTTCTTCTGATAAAAAGATACAGATCATAACGTATGACAATTTTGATTCAAAATTTGTACCCAATTTTCGTGCCCCGGCGAGCTCCAAGAAATGGCGCCACTGGCGTAAAACAAATAAATGGTGCACAACTTCAAACTATGGTCTACCTATCCTAAAATTTTCAAAGTTATATCTCTAATAGTTTCTGAGATCAGCTCTGCACAAAATAGGTCGTACAAAATTACAAAATCGGCCATAAATCGGGACCGGAAGTGACGACAACAAATATTTCAAAAACATATTAAATTCAGATCATGTTCCATCATCTCTGAAAAAATGGTTGAAATCGATCCAATAGTTTTTGAGAAATCGCGTGCACAAAATTTGGAAAAAAAAATAATAATAAACAGTACGAAAACCAAAAGGTCTTCCGTTGGAAACGGAAGACCTTAATAATAGTGAAAAATAGAGAAAAAGAAACCTAACGAAAACAAAAGGGTCTTCCGTTGAAACGGAAGACCCTAATAATAAGAAACAGTACGAAAACTATAAGGTCTTCCGTTGGAAACGGAAGACCTTAATAAACAGTACGAAAACAATAAGGTCTTCCGTTGGAAACGGAAGACCTTAATAAGTAGCCCACAACACAATTTTGACTGATATTTTAAATAAATCTTTTTATTATGGATGATAAAGTTTCATCCAATACACACACGCCTTTGCGAATAAAATGCGAGAATTTCTAAAACCTCAGTTGAACAAGCAAGTAATTGTGAAATTGTATAACATTCGGAAAGGGGTTTCAAAACTGACGCAAAATATCATTACATGTATTAATCCAGAATGATACAACTGCGCAAATAGCGGACAACATGTGTCGCAAGCTAGCAAGGATGGTTCTTTTTCAAAAGTGTTTTGCACACACAGGATGTTCAATGGATTAATTTTAGATGATTAGTATAAAATATTAATTTTATTTTGATATGTTTAGCTTTTTCAAAATGCGTAGGTTTAACAAAGGCATCTGCTGTTGTGGCTTCTTTGTTGTAATATATATAAATACTTGCTGATATAGACGGTAAGTGATAGTTTAAGGATTCATAAAGGTAAGTTGATTTTGACAATTTAAAATTTATCATTACATTTTCTCATCCGTTTATCTGAATCGAACCAATTTCATGTTTTATTTTAAGTGAAAAAGATATAACTGAATTTATCTTTTCATGAAAAGTATTAAAAAGGGTGTACTTTTCAAAGATCTTATTTGTTTCTTTCTATATTAAATTCTTTTGTTAAAAAAAATAACGCACAAATATCCATGCTATCTTTGATGTGTGGGTTATGTTAGTGTACTTATAAGTCGCACGCACATGTCAGTTCATTCCTAAAAAGCACACTTACCCATACAAAACACACTTATCTTTGATTAGATATATGTAAATCAGATTTATTACTAGTTTTTTTCATGAATGTCATGCATGCAAAAAGTTAATTATCAGTTAATATCCATGCAACATGGATGCTGCAGATTTACCAAAAGTCTCACAAAATGTATATACCTCAAAATTCCAACATGCGAAAACAATTTTCCCAATATTTGACCAAAAATAGAACTAAACTAATATTAAGTGGATTTGGTCTTAAGTGTTTACAGAACTAATATTGTATTTTAACTGTACTGCAGATGATTTTGTGTCTTATTCTTGTGATTTTTGTGATGGAAGTACGGGCTGTAACAAACAGTAGCGTTGTTTACACAAGATGGGGAAAGAAAACATGTCCTTCGAATGCTGAGTTAGTTCTATCAGGTAAAATCATTGTTGAATCCACTTTTATTATTTCTGACACTTTCAAAAAAAAATATTTTTCACAGCTGCATTTAAAGACTTCAGTCCAAACATTGTGGTTAAGTTATTTAAACACAAATGTAATAATAACGTTTCTCTGATTTCCTAAGGCTTCACTGGCGGTTCATGGTACGATCACAAAGGAGCAGCGGTTGATCTACTGTGTTTACCAAGAGATCCAGAATGGGGAAAATACATTGATGGAGTTGATGGGTTAAGAGCTTACGTTTTTGGTGCGGAATACGAAACATACTACTCTACCAGCAACCTGCGCACGCTTTACAACCATGATGTACCGTGTGCTGTTTGTCTTCTTCGAAATAAATCCGTCGTCAAAATGTTTCCAGGTAAGTTAGAATTTTCTAAAAGAAAAATTTAAATATCATTTTTTTGATCTGTTTTTTATGGACAAAGTATAAATATTTGTAATAATTTTTCAAATTGACAAAATTATAACTTATTTGTGTTTGTAGATGAAAGTTTTCTCGTTTGTTTTTATTTTTGCGCAGTAATACAATCTTATGTGCATTGAATTTAATGATTTTATTAGCCAGAAAAACGTGTTACAAAGGATGGAAGTTAGAGTATCACGGGAACTTAATGGCGGGATATAATGGCCATCCAGCTGGTACAATGTACACCTGTGTTGACGAGCATCCAGATACTTTACATGGTGGTCGTGCAAATAAAGATGGTAGACTGTTTTATTCCGTAGAGGCTCGATGTGGTTCCTTGCAGTGCCCACCTTATGTGGACGGGAGAGAACTCGGTTGTGCTGTTTGTTCTATGGAATAAATATTATTAAACAAGTACATGTACTGACTTTTTCCGTACATTTTGTTAGGGGAGTTTAATATTTGTTTTCACGTCAAAATGTGAGTTAACACTGCCTTCAGTTTCAATGTAAAATCACTCAAATTTTATTTATACTTCTTTATATTGTTATTGATTCCTTTGAGCTAGTCAAATCTGCAGAGAATACAATATACAGTGTTTTATATACTTTTTTTTATCATGAAGGTTTAATTTGAAACCTTCAGGTTACGAGTTGAAAACGTAAATAAAACAAATAGATGTCCGAGAGTTAAGCGTCAAATTTTTAAATCAAAATGATTTGTTACATTGCGGAAAGCTTTTTATCATTTTGAAGAATTTATTTTTATTACTAATTCGTCATTAATTTTTTTTCAGTAAAAACAACGACTCAGAAACGCTAATGCTTGTTCCAGATGACATGTTACATCCGTATATTTTAGGATTGCTTGACACTGTTTATTTTCTATGAACAGTTTATTCTAACATAACGCACGATTTAATTTAATTATATTAATAGATTCAATGAAAATCGATGGAAAATCGTAATATATTTTGTTTTAAGTCATTCCATTTGCTAAAAGAGAATTTCATTGCATAACCTTGTCTTTCTGAAATGATTTGCTTGAAAAACGATCAATCCGTTTTGTATACATATAAATATAGCACGCATTAATGTCATTTTGAAGACGAAACAAATCCAGACTGAGAACCAGGCTTACATATTTCAGAAATCATCGATCATTGTAGAACTCTGTGTCGTACTGTTATATAATCGGACATGTGCAAATCATACACTGAAATGGGTCGTACAGTGGCATTAGAATTTTCCTGGGTTTTGAAAAATAGTAGCAAGTGCCCTAGAGATCAATGACAAAGTATAACCTATTTTCTTAGTGAATCTTGGAACCATGTCACAGGTGATGAGTATAATATGCATTGTTGACCAATTCTTGAAAACACATCAGTAGCTCTCCCGAATTTTAATACCAAAACGAATTTCTGATCCATTGAATAAAATACATGTATATGTATTGATAAAACTTTAAATAACAATCGTGAAAATATATATATATATATATATATATATATATATATATATATATATATATATATATATATATATATATATATATATAATGCAACAAATGACATGATTAGACTAAACTGCAAGGTGTGTATTAAAAGGAGTTGGTAACTTGGATACTTCTAGAGCATAAAGATACATACATGTAAGAGAAGTAAATCGATTAATTGGTAAAAGCGGGTGTATGGATGTAGGTTATATACCCGGGTAATTTGCATATTTTATCACAGAGAACAAACTATTTATTTAAAAACAAAAAATGAATGTATTTCGATGAAAACCAACCCAAAATGAATTAATGAATGAATGAAAACAAAATATATGAATAGAGATAATTGCTAATTTTTCTATAAATGAGTTCAACGATGCATGGCAATGTTTATTTATCACCCCTAATGGTTGGAGTATTTAACAGCCCAATTCACGTTTTTCTACAGTAGGTTTTGTTTTCTTTAAAATACACACTGAACTGATTATGATTTTAAACATTTGAACCTTTAACAATATAAATATGTATCCAAAAAATTGTTTTAAGTAATAATGGTTAAAATACTATTTTGTTTATATCTCCTCTTGGTCGCTTTAGTTTTTATAAAACTTCACAATAAATTGGACAAGGCTAAATTCAAAACATGACAGCCGGTAATAAATTCATCTCCCAAAAGCCGTTAACCGATATCAAAAGCCGTTATATCGAAAGACTGATAACAGCAAAAGAAAGACCCTGATGTTTTTCTCAAGGCAGACCCCTGTATTTTCTAGACAGACTGAAGGCCATGTTTACATGCTGGTGTTTTCCCGAATATTTGTACTACACATATGTACCATTTTCTCACTCTTTAAGATGAAACTGAGGGGCTCCCGAAAAGAATATTAAATGACTAAATAGGGTGAAACATAGGTAAATGTATTACTAAACGGTTAATCCTAGGTTTTTAGTTTGTACCAGGGTATGGTCACGGGTAAATTAGTGTAGATGCATATAATTTTGAAACCGAACAAATAATTACAGAATGCTTATTGTTTTTCATTATTGGCGCAACTACTAATCTACAGTTTTCAGTTTGTTACACCTTAAATTAAAGGGTTAAATAGCATTTAACTTGAACAAGAACATGCCTTTTTTTGGAACTAAACATAGACTACGTGACATGTTATTAAATTGAGTTTGTAAAACAATCCCTTGAATTTTAGTTCACGTGTGTGATAGCAGGCAATCTTTGTGTTATATTTTTGTGCTAGACAGGAATGCGAAATTCGTAGCAACGGGTATATTTACTTCCGGATCTTCTGATAAAATTGGTAAAAATCAATGAAGAAGGTTGATAAAGGTATGCTGAACTTTAATTTATATCCTAAATATGTAACCAAACTCCATTCATTCTACGTTAAAGCATATTGAATATCTCTGTACATGATGTTACGTACCAAAAACTTTTAAAATAAGTTTTTTTTTATTTTAAAAGTGTTTTAAGTGTTAAAAATTAACAAAGAACAGATAGCAATCTGAAGTGGAGAATTCAAGGAATTTAAAAAGAAAGCAACCCTATCCCCCCCAAAAAAAACAGGAGGTAAAGAGGAAAGTCGTAATTTTTACTTCGAAATTCGTTGATTTAGGTAAGTAATTCGCTAATTTGCACCCCCTAAGGCATAAAACAGTTTGTTTACTTCACAATTAGTATTGATAGAAATGAGTATTTTCAAAAAAAAAAAAAAAAGCTCCAGCGGTGTCATACTGATGTAGTTATTAAGGTTCATCAAATGGTCAAATCCCTTTTATTTTAAACAAACTCAATCTGATTCAAATGTGTCATTTTTGTAAAAGACTTTCAAAACGAAGACGTGCTTTGGTTGTTACCTCTTATGAAAATGCATTATGCACGACTTGCATAAACCAGTTTATTGCACTCAAAATCGAAATATATTAGCATCGTGCAAATAAATAAAATGAGAATTTGGATTTTTTTTTATTTTAAAGATGAATTATGTGTGTATACAAACATTCTTTGGGTTTCTTTCCCTTCTCGTAAGATAAGTCTAGAGATTATTTGTTTAGCGATTCCCATCCACGTAAGTCAATACAAACGAGTTTAGGTAGATCTTTTATTATTGTTGTTTCCTTTGTTGCATATTTACGCAACTACATGTATATCACATGTGTTATCTGTGAATTCAAGGAAACCAAGTTATATAAATTTCAAACTTGAATAACGAAGCAAAGTTATCTAAAAAAAAGTTAAAGTTATGAAGTAACTCATTTATATCACATATAATGCATATGCTTGTTCGTATGCATATATTTTTAATCATTTTATCCATTTGAAGCTTATTTTGCATACAGACAATTTTCAGTTTTAATGTTATTTTGATAGATAATTGTTTTAATTCTGATATATATGTTGCATTAAATGCTCTTGGTTTTTTTTTTAAATATAAACGTTATAAAGACAAATGGTAACTAGTGGGATTTTAAACGAATTAATATCTTTATCTTAATTGTGTTGAAGAAAGCCATTAGTTGATAAAAGTTAATAATCGTTTTAATTCTGATATCTATATTGCGTTGAATTATCTTGTTTTTTTTTAAATATGAAATTTCTAAAGACAAATGGTTACAAGTAATATTTTGAACAATTTTATATATTTTTTAAGTGTGTTGAAGAAGGCCATTACATGTAATTGATAAAAAAAAAACTGCATTGTTCAATGTGAGGAAATTTCATCGTAAGCATATAAAATATGAATTATTTATGATCTTACTACAATCATCATTTTATAAATATTAAACAAGATAAATATGAAATGACACAATGATTGACTAATGATAACTCAGGTATCGTAGATGAAAACGATTCATAATAAGAATAGATAAGTCTTGACCAAAACAGGGAGGGTCAATGATTCGCCCCACCCTCCGTCCACCACTCACCTTACACTGATGGTCCATTCAAAATGTAACGAAGATGGAATGACATCGCTCAAAATAACCATAAATATTTAAGGGTCTGACATCGGTTCGTGAAGTCCATGTTCTAAAGGAAGCTAAAGTGGATGGATAACGAAATAAAATCCATGCATATTTAATTTTAAAGGTAGAACATGAAACAAAAATATAGTTTATAAAATTAAAGGTAGTTTTTTTTTTTTTTATAAAAGGTGTTTTGCATTTAGGGCAGACATTTCAGCTTACCAGTAGCGTTTATATGGATTTTGACTTTGTTTGCGTATATATACGTATATGCGTATTTTATGACTAAATGTCTGGTTTAGGTTTACCTGGGTGAACATCTGGTTTAAGGGTTTACATTGTTACTGTTCTCGCAATAATTACAAGCAGTTGTGACCGTTATCGTCAATAAATCTATAATACTCAAGTCTAATTTTCTCTTTTATCATTTTTATATCTCAATCTACATCATAAATTTTGTCTTTGATAAATTAAATTTTAACGAGCCCAGATGTCTCTGTTTAAGTTTTATTAATGTGTGTTGTTCTGTTGTTTAGGTAAGCTCGTATATTCACATCTCGAGTCATGGACATTTTGATGAGTTTTCAATTGTTTAAGCTTATCTGTGTAACGTTAAACATCTCTCACAAATTCATACTTTTTAGAAAAAATTGCATAAATGGCATGATATTCTCTAGACTAGCTTTCTTATCATTGGTCGTGTAGAAAAAAACCCTTTTAAAGGCCAACTGGACTTTTCAAGGACCACTTTGTGATTAAAGACTATGTCTCATTATTGGATCCTACATGTAGATGCTTACCAGCGCATATACCTATATCCCAGGTATTACATGTGCCGTACTGTTTTTTATGAAATGTTTTTAGAATTCAAGGCAAGTTACACTTTTTTGTTATCGTTGAAACCTAATTCCCTTTGATTTTAACTAATCTGTTAAAGATTTACCTTTCGATAAAATATAATGGTCAATTTTTTGGATCGAAGGTGTTAACGAGCCCATAGATCAATATCCTTGTTCTAACAGCATTACATGACCCCCCCCCCCCCTTCCCCCCACTATTATCAGACTAGCTTTATATGATGGTCGTCGTGTAAACCCCATTCCATTTGAAAGTCAATTGCTCTCTTCCAGAATCAATTTCTGATCAAAGATGAATGTTAGATCATGGGATCCCCAATGCTAGCCAGCCAATTGTATAGTACCGATGATTTGAAATTTTCATATGAACTCGGGTAAACCAAATTTCTTTTCAAAGTCAAATGACAACCCTCTGATTAAATATAAAGGTAAAGTTATGCGATTCTGGATGTTAATCAAACAATTGAATTGTAATTATGTTTTAACGGTATTATATGGTATATCAATGTGTTCACTTGGTTGGTTTTGCATGTTAGTGGTCGCGTAAACCAAATCCTTTTGAAAGTCAAAAGTAATGTTCCTGGTTTACTTTATGAGCGAAGAAAAAGATTATATACTTGGATCCCGGATGTTGTTTTAACTTTTTATAATTTGTTATTGTCATATCTTTATATATATATATATATATATATATATATATATATATATATATATATATATATGTATATGTATATATATATATATATATATATATATATATATATATATATATATATATATATATATAAAGATATGACGAGTACAAATTATAAAAAGAATATAGGCTAGCTTAACAGTGGTCATGCCACTTTTGAAGAAATTATTTTTACTGTTCACTGTTTCATTTGACAAATCAAATCAGTACATGTATATGTTATTTTATTATTCATTTCTATTCGAATGCATGTATTTCAGATGATTTAAATTGGGAACCAACGAAAACAATTCTCTATTCTTATTCTAGCAAATAGCGAATAAAGTTCCTGACATCTTAATGTTGTTTGATTATAGTTCAAATTCTAATTAGGACTTTTAATATTCAATTATTTCAGCTCAATGTTTATGCATTGGTTCGAGTTATCTTTGAGATTCATGATACAATATGACGTATATAAGTCAAATATGTGATTTATAAGCTGGAGAAACATATGATTTTCTAAAATTTAATTTAGTAAAGATGAATAAAAGGCAAAATCGGATTTGAGCACGTGACCTGCGGTTCATACCCGATACTTAGAGCCACTGAACTATGCATATGATGATAAAACAAATTGATCGATACAAACAATTTCACATAGTATTTAAATCGCCATATTTTGTCGTTTTTGTCATAAAAAGTCATGATGTAGTGAACTACCTTTAAGCTAAACAAATTAAGATCTAACTTGTTTGAATCCCTTCTAAAACTTAAGTGTAAGATATATCAATTAATGTTTTCATCGTTTTTTGCGTCTTTCTTAATACTTTAATATGAGAAAAAATTGTATGATCTTAAGCGGTTCATTTTGTTAGCTACGATAATCAAGACCGCGGATTGTACGGCTGATATCAGACATCTATATGTTTAAATAACCTTTACATATATGAAAGGTATTTTTTTTAAAAACTATATATTTTATTTGTGTATATAAGACTACGTTCGACGAACCTTTTTCCAATTATTTTTAATAAACTCAATATTCTTTTATTTCCTTACACTTATTGCCTTCAGATAACTTTTTTACTGCTTTATCTATATTTAGCATCTATTTATCATTGATAGTAATGTTGGTAAGTTGTTTTGGAAAAAATTCACATTTTTGGCAAGGCTAATTTATAGGCTTACTAAACGACTTTTTTTCTCACACACTGCAGCAGATATTTATACTAATAGTTTTCAATCGTCTTATGCATTTTTAAAATTGTTTGGAAAACAAAACGTATCTTAATTTTAACTGTATACGCTCTATATAACATTTTAATAGATTAAATGGTTTTATTTTCTTATGATGGACTTTCAAGCAAATTCAGTTTAGATCAAGGAAATGAAAAAGCCTGTGAATACCATTGCCAGTAACAGTGCCACCTAGTACTTATACGGAAAGTGTTTCCCTATTTTGTTAATTTCGCCGGTCCAATTTTATTTTGTTTGGATTTTGGGTTTTTTTTCTTAAATTAAAGCAAAAAACCAAGTGACTAAACAAAATGTGTGCTAATTTTATAATTAAAATTAATATAACAAACACAGTTAGGTATTAGATATAAAGTTTACATTGGCCACATGACAAAGAATTCAAACATGAATCCTATATGCATGTACACATTAATTGTAGTATTTTACACTTCTATTTTCAGAATTAATTAAGGTAATATTAGTATCTAGGTTGTTTTATCTGATTGTACTGAATACATGACATTATATTTTAAGCCGTTGTTTATAAAAACAAACTTATCTTTTTTCAAGCGGAGACTGTAGAATAAAAGAAATATTATCTAGCAAAATAATTATATTTGTAGAATGCCTAACTATTCTGTAAATTCCACAACAACTGTACCTGTGTCGTCTGCTGACAATGAACTGTGCATCCAAATTAATCAAGGAGTTCTTTGGGGATTTTGGGTTTATGCGGTATAGAAAGAAAGAAAGATGGAAAGAAAGAAAGAATGAAAAAGAAAGATAGATTAGAATTTCAATGTTTTCCACAATCGCCTTTATCTAGCAAGAATACATCTAAATTGACCCAATATCCAAAAAAAAAATCAATCGAATACCACATCTCTCTCTCTCTCTCTCTCTCTCTCTCTCTCTCTCTCTCTCTCTCTCTCTCTCTCTCTTTATCTATCTATCTTTATTTATTTATTTATTTATTTATTTATTTATTTAGTTATTTTAAAATTTCAATTCTTTGCTTACAGATTGTAGCAATACTTATTATATCTTTGTTTGAGAAAAGACGATGTAAACCTGAAATTTGTTTTGGGAGACCTGGACTACCTTTGTAAGTACCTGTTGTATGTGTGTGGTTATTATATTCAGTTGTGCTAAATACTTTATGAAAAGTAGAACATGCGTTTTGACCATGTAACATTTATATGAAGCATAACTTTGAATAATGCATATTCAAAATAAAACTAATTAATTTTTTTATGACTGAAACTTAAAAACTGATTAAATGCATGTTTTTAATTATATAAACGAACAATTTTTTACTAAACTTAAAAAAAACCTTTAATTGTATATACTAATTGGAGTGTGTAGATAACAATATCTTATTTCAAAACTCTACCCTACATTACATAAGCTATATCATTACAGGCCCATCAATTTTTTGGACGGTACATCTAATTCAATAGCCAACGCAGCAGCATTTGGGTGCACCCTGCAACATATAGTATCCTTGTTGTTCTTTACGGAATTTAAAGTAGATAAATGGATGTACTGTAAGTAATGTTCGACAGCAACAATAATTATCCAAGTGAAGTAAAGTTAAACATGTCTTTATTCTCGCCAGTCAAATAAAAGAAATCACACTACAATACACAAAGCATATATGGAAAAAAGAATAAAAAAAACAAGAAGATTTACGCTTACATACCAGCGAACTTTATGAACTTCTATCGTTCTCATGAATAATTATTATCAATTCACTAATGAATAAGCAAAACTCTTTAGATATTTGGAGGTATGAAAAATGACGATCATGTTCTGAAAACATGCTGTTGTTGCTAGATGCATTAACAGGATTGGTGAGATTTTATCTAGGAAAGTGTGAAAAAGGCTGATCGGTCATGGTCATTTTTAGACCATGAAGTAATACCACTTCCGTTGAAGTCACAGAGTGGTTGGAAATTTGAAAACAAAGCGATTGAAAGCTGAGTTAGAGTATACTTAGCATTTTCAGGGGAAATTCTATCGCACAGTCAGATTCAAGAGCATAATGTTTGTTCTTACACATCATAGGGGCAAGCTATTTTAGTTTCTTTTACGGAACAAACCGGATAAAGATCAGAAGCAGAATGAGTTAAATTTGACCCGTAGATCTGGTAGATCTGAAGGCTAATATGTTGACCACCCAGCCTCCTTAAGATAGAACATGAATTATTTATGAGAATGGGAAACGTTCAATGAGTTGGCTGATCATGTGTATCTGATACTGATTTGATATAATAAATATTGTAAAGCTTTAGGCGCTTGAAGTATATTATTATTTATTGCAGCACTGGTGTTGTTCCTGTTCTCCTTTATTGTTGCATTGAGTTTTTATCCAATTTTTGCCTGTTTAAACTCACCATCAAGGGTATTTGGTTCTCTCGTTGGATTTTTGTATACGTTACTTTTGTAAGTTAATATATGTAGTTTACTTCATTAGCTCAGTAAAAAGTTATGGCTATGCATAAATGTGTTCCAGGAGAATAAGTGTAATCAAGATAACTGTTTCAAAGGAAATTCATTAATATAACACACATGTAAACAAAACAAGGTTCTAGCTTTGTTTACAAAACAAAAAAAATGAGCTCTGTATTTCGTTTCTAACTCGACTATTGACATTAATAATTTGACAAGCATTTTAAATGTACTATTATTATATTTAACGATTTCAGACCCAAAAAAAAAGAACAATAAAAATTATGAGCTAAAATTATGTCTAAAAGTTTTAAATATTCTGTTTTTATCAAAAAGAGTGCTTTTATTTTCACATTGTCGGCAAGTCTTTTACAATAATTTAAACTACAAAAGATTTGGTGTATAAAAGTTTAACGATGGGAAAGAAAATGATTTTAAAATTAAATTGATTTTCTCTGATAAAGCTCTTTTTTGACCAATATCAAAAAATCAATATCAATTATTTTTATAATTATCATCTCGAAGAATTATTGTCCAAGAAGTATTCAGATAAATAAATTTTGTTTAGGTTACCTAGTAAAAAATGTTTAGTTTGATTATGTCTTAAGGTAATTATCTATACGTCATAAAACAACGCCTGATGTAATTCACGAGTTATTACGTCTTGTCCGTGCCCGATGTAATTGATATCTAACGTTAAAAGGTATATTTTAAAACAAAGAAACGAAACTGACTTAGACGTTGATTTAAAACAAATATATTAAAAATCCTGACGGCAGCAATCAATTATGAATCAGCGGTATGAAAACATGACTGATTTTGTTGATTGCGTATTCGTTTTGAAAATATAGACCGCTTACTTTTTTCCTGTATAAACATCATTACGTTGAAAGGTTGAATTTAATTAGAATCTTTGAATATTAATCCCTAAACATAAACATCCCAAATGAAATCCTGACCGAGATCGATTCCAGTGCATAAGGGAGATGAATACGCAAAGGGAAATGATTTGACGCACTTGTTAAGCTATATCATCTTTATTCTATTCGCTGCAGCGAGCATAAATACACTTTCCCCCAAAAAATGTTTTCAGAATTAAAACTATACGATGATGAAAAGTTATTTGATTTTTAGAATAGTCTTTAAAACCAGTAAAAATAGTTGAATAGAGGTTTTGTCTTGAAAGCATATAGGTATTTAATGTTATCCACGTATGTGACTGTAATTTCTAAATACCGATCTCGACCCATAATACTTATCGATATCCAAAGAAATCTTAGGCGATATATTTAAATAATACAGATCAATCAACAGTTTGTTCATATCATGTTTTCTATTTAACAGTAAGCTAAACATATTTTTTTAGAGTGATGAAATAATAAACCTGTGCACAATTTAATTTTTATTGATCTTTTTTTTAAATATATATTTAATTGCTTTTACCAAACATACGCGTACGCCCAATGTGATTCTGAAAAGGCCGGTACTTTGGATAATTCTATTTCCAATTGATTAAGAGCCTTAAAGGGTTAAACAGTGTCAATATTTCAGAGAATTCTGAAAGTAAATAAAATTACAAGAAATTAAATTCTCGTTGAAAATCTATTTCATTTTATCTCATTTGTAGGAAAAATTATTTATTTTTTAATGTATAAGCAAGTGTAACCTAAAATTGTTGTTTTGAAAAATAAATTCGTTCATTTTACATCAGTCAAAAAATGATTTTCTGAAAGTAAAATTTCAGGCTTAGGCTAATATTCTTTTTGCATGAAAAAAGCACCATTTTCTGCAATCAGTTCTATTTTTAGCATCTGCCTAGCTTTTATAATACCGATGGACCAGCTAACTGAGTACATTTGATAAGAATTATCCTCATATACATGTTTGAGAAAAATGAAAAAATGTATGTATTTTATTTCTCTAGTGGGGTATGGATCATTACCACCAAGCTAAATCATCCACATTCATTTAAAATTGATTCGTTTTTAGCTCACCTGAGCTGAAAGCTCAAGTGAGCTTTTCTGATCACCCGTTGTCCGTCGTCCGTCTGTCCGTCCGTCCGTCTGTCCGTCTGTAAACTTTTTACATTTTGAACTTCTTCTCTAAAACTACTCGGCCAAATTCAACCAAATTTGGCAAAAAGCATCCTTATAAGAAGATGAATATAAATTGCAAAAATAAAAGGCCAGATTGTATTCAGAGCGGAGAAAACCTCGAAACTGTAAAAATGGGGGGGGGGGTGCGTTTTAAAAAATCTTCTTCTCAAGAACTACTGAGTTAAACTTAACGTAATTTAGCATAAATCGTCCTTATGAAAAGGAAAATATAAATTGCAAAAATTAAGGGCCAATTATGTTTCAAATTTGAGCTAATTACGAAAATACTAATAAATCGGTTTCGTTATCCCATATCTCGTAGACTGGCAATTTCGTACGATATTGACTGATCATATGACAGGCATTGCCAGTCTTTCGTACGACCATGCATCTCGAAAACGAGGTTCTTTGTTTAAAGCAACCGTATTGGATGCATGTTATCAATCCTACAAAGATCAATATGTTTGTTGTGCAACAGTTCACGAGCGAATATAATCTATAAAACATGGAAGATATATTGCAATTAGTGCCGATTATTGTGAAGTAAATTGAGGTTAAATATTTCAACGCGTTGTCAATTTCACTCGTGACGGTGGTTTTAGCTTGTTTTCATTTTCGTTTCATTTTGCTTTTTAACTTGGGGAACGATCGCCTGTATTCAGTATTCTGGTATTTGGAACATAGACTTCGGTAAATAGGCAGTTGATTGTTTGCCTGCAAAAATGATAAAATCTGATGCATTGACAACGTACTAAAAGACATTTCATTCAATTGGTAATTCGGTATGATTTCTGAGCAATTGTTGGGGTTGCAGTGGTGATTAATTCAATGTGTTTTGTTAAAATGCCTAGCATTTTCTAGAGTCTATTCATTTTAAACAGACATTAATTTCGTTGATGGAGATATGTAGGTATATATGATTTTAAAAATAAATTGTGCTCTTTCTGATTAAGTGCATTTTCCCTCTGTTTTTATTGTTTATTAATTTCTAATTGAGTGTCAACAAGGACCAAACAAGGGGGCGACTTTGGTTGAAATAATCGATTTTTGATCGGTAACTTCGCCGGAATTTCCTCCGAAAGAGAATTTGAAGTAGCCATGTATTCTGAGTTTATAATCGTGTAAATTAACTCCAAAGACAATAAAACGATGTTTATGTAATTGAAAAGACGTTTTCATAGCCTCAGTTAAACCCTGTTGTGATTAATCACCTGCAACTGTCTTATCTTTAGAGGTTATAAATACGGGTGATACAAACACATTCCGTGTATTGAAAATTACAACCAATATTTACTACATTCCATGTTGATACTACAATTAGTTGGTAACTTGTAATAAGTTAACAACTCTGCCAAATTAATGCAAAACCGTTTGTTTACAGTTATCTTCAAAATTAAAAAGATCCTCTACCTAACTGTTGTAATTGGGTCATAGGGTAGGACTAATTCCTCCAAAATACACCAGTGCATAAACTGATTTTGTGTCACTTGGCTAACTCAATTACAAAACATTTTATCTATATAATGTATGAATACATTAAAAAAATGAAATTAAACAAATTGGATTAAGTTTTTAAAAGTTGCCTATAAGTCTACGACTGACGCTGAAATGTTTGTTGATCATTAGAAATGTCTTACTATAAACATTAAATACTTGTGTACAGAAAAATCAAAAGGATGATGTGCTATAACTACTTTGTGGGATCCCTTCTCATTTGATGAATTATATGAAATCTGCAACAATTTTGGTAGTTTTCAAACGAGTAAATAAAAACGTCTTTTAAACAGTTCTGATACATCATAATTACGAGCTGTGAAAATGAAATGTATCTCATCGGCATTGTATTTTCATAGAGCTTGGCATCTTAAATATACACACAAAAATATTCGCTTAGATGTCGAAAATGAAAATTACACTAATTTAAGTTCGATTTTTTTTTAATAAATACCAATACACCAAACAAAAAAAATGCAGGTAAATGGTAACTACCTTTTCCAGTATTTTCATCATATAAAATAGATATGTATTGCATGACCTCTGAGACAAAATACTAATGAAATAAAATGTTGGCATCCATTAATTGTGTAGATTAAACATGTTCAAATTATGATTACACATGATAAGGTAGGCCCACAATGGGTGCTGATTTTTAACTGATATACGTCTTAGAAAATGTATGATTTTTTTTTATCTTTAAAGAGATAATACTGTTCACATATGTGCAACAACTGCAGGAAATAATATATCGGTGTTATATATAATTTATATATCGCAATATATTTTCAACCCTACCCCTTTATAAAATATTGAGTCTTACATCAGAAAATTATGGTACTTAACTTTGCTAAATATTAATTTTACTGTTCTTAATTATCTAAAGTGTTTTAAGTCAAAGTAGTTCGCCATTGGTGCTCAGGTGAGCGATGTGGCCCATGGGCCTCTTGTTAGTATGTCAACGTAATTCTTATATCTATTTGTAGAACATTGCTGATGTTTGCAAGAAGTTATTTCTGTAAGGTAAAAGAATGGGTAAGGAAATGTATTTCAACAATGTATTGAATGTAAAGACACGTGCATGCATACTTGACAATTGATTCACTAACCGACAAGAGAAAATGATAATGAATACATTACATGATTAATAAAATATGAAATAAAACATGAGGCCAATGCTCAACCAAACATTAGTCTGAAGTGGATCTTTGTATCCCCATTTTTTTATATAAATAGATTAGAATTAATTGAAGGAACTTAATCTATTGTTTAAATGTAAAAACGGATGTTTGCAAATCAAAATCATCAAATTGTTCAATTATTTTGTATAAAGTTTGTAAGTTGATTTTTTTATTTTCAATATATTTCTATATTGAGCTTTGAACCCCTTCTTGGGCCCAGACATTGGTTTGGGGTCATGGTTTGAATATGAATAATTTAGAATTCATTTTTATAAAGGGGCTTAGTTGAAAATATTAGCATTACTGGTACACTGTTCTCGTTAAGAAACTTTTTTAGTCCTTCATCCTATTTCCACAAGTGTTTTTATCATCTTCTCTTTGTTATATATTTATTCTTTTATTTAACAATTTAAATTCCACCTAAGGATGTTTGTTGCAAGTTTGGATTACTTCGGCCAATGGTCTACAGAGAACAAGAGGCCCATGGGCCACATCGCTCACCTGAGCAACACTAGCCAAAATGAAATCAGATTTATGGAGTCATATACAAAATATATGTAGTTGTTAAATAGATCCTGTATAAAAATTCTTCAGATATTATTATGTTGACAATTGAGCCACTTTTGAATAGGATGATTTTAAAGTCATATCAAATAATGAGTATTACAGTTCTAAGAAGATCTTAAACAAATATCTATGAACCTACATCAAACTTTGAGCCCCTGGTGGAGCCAAAAAATTATCTAGGGTCTAAGCAATAGAGAATCAACAATATGTCAAGATGCTCGCATATTAGTAAAACCATGCATTAGCGCATTTAAGATTATGAAAATAATTAATTTTTTTTCCCATGTAAATATTGCCCCTTCCCTTAATTGTAGCCCCACCCTACCCACGGGGATCATGATTTGAACAAACTTGAATCTACCCTACCTGAGAATGCTTCCACACGAGATAAAGCTTTTCTTGCCATTGGTATGAAGATTTTGAGAAGAAGATTTTTGAAAGATACTAGCAAATTTTCAATATTTCTTTATCATCTCCCTTTGAAAAAGAGCGTGGCCCTTCATTTTAACAAACTAGAATCGCCTTCAGCTAAGTTTGGTCCAAATCGCCCAGTGGTTCCAGAGAAGAATTTGAAAATGTAATTGAATAGTTTACTGACAGACTGACGACAGACAGACAGATAGACGGACGCCAGATAAAAGGTGATCAGAATAGCTCTCTTGAGCTTTCAGCTCAGGTGAGATAAAGTCAAAACTGGAAAAGCTGATAAACTTGCGGATAGACGGATGACGTATAAAATTAGATGCGGAAAGCTCAATTGAGCCTTTGTTAAAAAGCAAAAATTTCTATGCCTTAAACAAAGACAGTTTTCACTTTATCAATGCACTTTATATTTGTATGGCATATGTACATATAACATTGTACAAAAAGCAAACATACCTTGCTGATAAATTAAATTTGATAGCGGACTGTAAAAATGAATCATGTTTCAATTCCCTGAAATTCTTTCCGGAACAGATATATATAGATAATGTGTTTGACCAGCTATTTAAAGCTACTGGCATATTGATGATATTCTCAAATACTACAGTATAGGGGAAACATGTTCTTGTCAGAGTAACCAAATGCTGGATAAATATTTTTTTCTAAATTAATCCTGATCAATGATGTGGATCGTGTGTTATTTTTCAACTAAAGGTTTTTTGTTTGATGATGTATTAATGATGATCTTTTTGATACCGTTTTCAGTACTGGGCCTTTTATTCTGTTACACTTATCAGTGAAATCTACATCTTGATTTTGTTTACGTACCGATTTTGCACGGCAATCTTCAAAAAAGCCAAATTCGTAAGATCATATTTATAATGTATTTCAACTTTTCAAGATTGTAAAGAGAAGACCAATGAGTAAAAAGTTGATTTTTGTACTTTTTAAAGCACAACGAAATCCTAGTAAAGATAGATCAGATACAACATGTTAAAGAACTTCTTGTGAAGCCCAAATCGCACACGGATATGAATGATATAAGGTAAAATTATTATGTATATGTATAACTTCACAATTTTTGTCTGTGACCATTATTATTATTATTATTTTTTTTTTTTTGCTTGTACTGTATTTTTTTTTTTTTTTTTTTTTTTTTTTTTTTTATTGCATTTCCTCTTTTATGCATTTTTTACTCCTGCTTTCTGTTAACAGCCATGTACTGAATAGTTCACGTTGACAGAAAATTAGCTTAGCCTTGTACCATTGGAAAATGTATAAGTCTGCTAACATGTGTTTTTTATAAAACCAACTCGAGATACGTTTTAAGTAAACATAAATTTTATTATATCAAGTAATCAATCAATTATTTTACAAATTTCAAAAGTTTTAAGAACATTTTCAATAAGATATTTCCTTTTATATTTTAGACAAAAAATTCGAACGTATTCGAAGACCGTTTTGGCAGAAGCAAAGCTATGTTGCCTTCACAAGAGCCTGTATCGGTGTACAACTAGGACTCTTGCCATCAATACTATTGTTCTACTTGTGTTCTACTATGTAATCGTATACTTTTTTGTCATATAAAGCTAAGATTTGTTTTGTTGGTTAATATTGCTAATCGATTATCAAATGACACTTTCAAATATATATTAAATAGTGACTTGGTTTTATATCATGTTATTGTAGAATGTAATTTTTACTCTTGTGGTTGGAAAAGAGTTAGAGAGTTTCTTAAATGCAGCATTGGTTTCAAACATTTCTCTCAAAACTAATTTGCATCGACACATTGCCATCCTGTTAGACGTAATAACTGGTACAGTATTTTAGCTTTTAATGGACTTTTTTGATACTTCATATTTTTCGCAAAATGCATGATTTATTCATTGTTCAAGTAAGTATAAGTATACTATTTTAAGTAATACAAAGTTGTACTTTTTTATTATTTTGTTGATAAAACAAATAAAGAAATAATAAAACAAGGGAGGACACGGATATATATAACATCTAATATTACAGTGTCATGGATAATCGGCAACATTCTGTCCGCTGTTTATCTGATTACCAACATGGTTCTTATCTACCGGTCTCAGAGAGAACATCTCATGCGAAGATGGAAAGGAGACAAATCGTTCATTCCCAGTCAATGCAAACTTGACCACTCAGAAATGCTGGTAGGTGTTATTTTTACTAAAATTAATTGTATGAAATATATTTTGAAAACTAAGATCAATTGTTAAAGCTGAAAGTAGTCATAAATACGCATAATCCCAATTCATTCTCCAACTACAGCCATATGGGGGTGATAACACTATTCATGCTCTACTGCATTCAGGACTTTCATTCACTTAAACCCGTTACAACAGTAGAAACGATCTTTAGCAACGCGTTGCGAAGATGAACAATCACAACTAGTGCACTCGGTGGAAATGTTTAATAAGGCCTCTAACAAAAAACTGAATCCAAGTTCCCAATCTCTGATTGGCCTGCAACCCTCCAATAAGTTACCTGTAGCTGTTCAATGAGTGTCTACTTATTAGACAGTTACAGGTGGCATACTGGACTGCTGCAGATGACACAGACAGGACAGTTTTTGGCTTATTACCATTTTAGAGTTATCCATTCTTTGAGCGTTGCACACGCATTCAATCTGGACACGAAGTAAGACACCCTAGCATTTCTTTGAAAATTCTTATAAAAAGGTTTTTATGTTATTGAACGATTATTTTATATAAGGGCTGTGCAATTTGAAGCTAGCTTGATATAAAATGACAGACCGTAACGAATTACATTCCCGTTTAGTATCCCTGGAACAATTGGAAATATCATAACGACCAATTACTGTTATGCCTTTATGTCAGCTTTAAGCGAATTTTTACACGTATTTTTCCTATTTATCTATCAAAGAACAATACCCAAAGTATGCATATTTCAATACCAACAGACTATAGATCATGCGTAAAATCTAGGTTTCTTGATTCGATATTTTAACTAGGAATTTATTATTATAGCTATAGCATACTAATGAATACGACTACATTACATACATTTAACAAAAACATCAACAAACAGCTTTATCCCAATGTTACGTATCTTCGTTTCCTTCAAATAAAACCCAATAAATTCATGAAAAAATCTTCATCAAATTTACATCCTTTCAATTTGGTTGTATTTGTTCTAGGTAAAAAGTTTAATGTATGCTGGAAACCAGGTTTCGTATCTTCTTGGTGGTAAGATTCACTTTTTTTCACTATTTTTTTCATCTGGAAACGAAATTGTTTTGGTGACTTTTCAAATAAACAATATTTTTCAGATGTTTTGTATATTACATGTATTTTAGACAACAACTCATATTATGAGCTTGAAGCCAATAAAATCAAATGTCATTGTCATGGTTGGTTCCTATGTCAGTGACACCAACAAAGATAGTATAAAAAAACTAATAACAATTAAAATTAATAAAATTGCATCACTAGCAAAACAATATAGAGTTTATCGTATGTTTGGAAGGTTTTACTCTTTAAGGGGGATGTGCACCCATCTTGTACATTTGAGTATCAAAATGTTAACATTTCTTGAACTGGCTTGTTTCTGCCTCAAACTGTCAAGGGAAAAAAAGCAATAAATATGAGGTTTTACATTTGTTTTTTAATGCAAATTACACAAACAATTACAAACTAATGCGTTTTTAACCACTTAGAACAGCTGTAGAACTACACAGCTGCAGACTTATTTTGAAGATTCAAAAATACAGGTAAACATTCGTGCCGTGTTCTTTTTTCCCCTTTTTTTTTCCTTTGAATTTTTGGTTGGGTTATTTTTCGTTTTGGAGGGGATTTTTTTGTTACTGCTTTTTAAGGCGTCGAGCTAATGCTCGGCAGCCTTCTAGCGATCGTCTGGATTGGCAATCGTCCAAAATTCACGCGCTGCACCGCCTTTTAAATGCGCATTATTAAGAAATAAGTTCCTAAAAGTATTAAACGTATTACAAGATTTTTTTCCATTTATTCAACTAAATTGTGTACAAAAAACCCAACTTTGCCTCCCTGGTGATTGACAAATCATTGCATAAGAATAAATGTGCTTAATCAAGAAATGGCGGATGAATACAATCAGGCCTAAGTGTAAAGATTCACTACATATTATTTTAGTTTATCGCTTACATTTTAATTGGAGACTGTGCCCGATAGAAATAACATTTTAGATGTAAATTTATTTGTTATCGGGCACGGTCTCCAAAATAAATGTAAGCGATAAACGTATCTAGTAATTTCGTTGCAAAAAATAAACTCGATAATGCAGTTAGTTTGGTCGAGCATTTTAGATAGCACGTGTTGTGGATTTGTTTGTAAACAACCATACCATAGGAAATCTTGTTTCAAACGGGAATTGAAATAAATAAATGTATGTTTTATTATTATAATTAGGGACACAGTGTTAATGTATTCAAATTATGAACCTGTGAAAGTTGTTCAAAGACTGTTTGAAGCAGAAAGAAACAAATTATTTTTGAACTTTGGAATTTCTTCCATTTTTGCAATTATGATGAGTTATTGTATTAAAAAAGCACCACTACCTATTTTATAAGAAAATATACTGATTTTTGTTTTTAAAGCAGCAGAAAACATAATTCATATACTTTCTATTCTAAGTCTAATATCATTTGATATGACTATTAGTACAGAAATTCAAATTATTGGTATCATTCTATATAAAAGAAAAAAATGTCAGCTCGACGCCTTTGTGGCCGTTCCGGCCTTTGATTTTTTTTTTTTTTGGGGGGGGGGGGTCTGCTTGGTTTTTTTTCTTTATTAGAAGTTGAAAATATTTCCTAATCTGACGCATTTTGTATATTCGTATGTCGCTCAGTATGATAAACAATTTTTTACACTATGTTTGCAAGTTTTAAAGATTTTTTCCCATATAATCATGTTTCCCAGGGCGATACCCTCGGAAAATATGATTTCTTTTGGTGGAATAAATCTTCATATTTCCTCTCACAATCTTCCACAAATTATAGTATAGGAGAATTATTGTTTGACATAATTCCAGGTTACCTTCTTTCCCAGGCAGTAATTGTTGTGTTCTGCGTCCTCTCAGCATATTGTATTATTTTGCCGATAATGAAAATGGTTCCAAATGCGTTCCTGTATCCTGTGGAAGTTTTTGTGTATGTATAATACATATGTTTACGAACATCTTTCACTTCAAACGTCTCTTGTAAATTCTCATCGTTACTTTTACACTTTAACAGACCTGGTGTGCTGTTCATGTTTGGGCTGCAGTTCCTTCTTCGACTCATCAGTGGTCGTGTATTCCTGCAGAACCATTCTGTCAGTCTACAAAGCGGAAAGAACTTGGAGAAAGTATTGGCTCTTGATAACAGGTATGTGTATTTTTGCTTCATATGTATAGAAATATTAGTTTCAGCTTGCAATGCTCATTTTATCAAATATGGTGTGATATATCAATTTCGACATTCAGAAAATTAATAT
Organism: Magallana nippona; assembly: GCA_033439105.1. Classification (NCBI taxonomy): domain Eukaryota; kingdom Metazoa; phylum Mollusca; class Bivalvia; order Ostreida; family Ostreidae; genus Magallana; species Magallana nippona. Next base: position 43,706,931 of record CM065922.1, on the reverse strand, counting down.
TTATACACCTAATTATCCCATTAGCAGCTTTCCTAGCAGAAGTTTAAATTTTGAGACACAAAATATTCAATTACTCTGATTTAAGAATCACTATTTTAAAACGTAGACGCTTTGATGAAAGGCCACTGCAGAATCGTGTCCTTTTTTGACAAAAAATGGGTCTGCTTGGCTACAAAGATACGTAAGCTAATCAAGACAGGTTCAGACTCTTTAAATAAATCATCGCTAAGTTTGTGATATTCATTAGAACCTGACAAGACATTTATATTTATTGACTAAATACGTAAAACTGTTTCTGTGTGCATTGTCATATTTTTGTAATCGGTGCAAGTAACCGCGAATTTTTAAAACAAATATTAACAATATATAGTGTTTCTTTTACAGACGAGTATACCAGAACTTGTCATTCTTCCTGTTTTTCTACTACATCCTGACTGGGTTGTACCGATGTACATACCGTGTGCTGACTTCTATGTTTATAAGTTTATTCTATATTGCACGTATGGATAAACCACTACTTGTTTCGGGGTTTGAACACTTTGACATAGGTATGTTCGAATGCATTGTAAAATAAGTTTTTGTTTCTTATTTCATCTACGGAAGTAATGATATATTTTTAATGTCTAATCAATGGTTTTAATCAAACTGAAATTTTATTTTTCTATTTTTTTTAAATCTGTAACATTGAATGCCTTTTTGACACACTATTTAGATCATTAATTGAAAACGTCCATCATGACATAATCTGAACGTTTTTATTACTGTGATACAATAAAAATTGCATTTGTAAAAGAACTTTTCTGGTGACTAAGAATTGTGAAATATACTAAATTGAGTATGTTCTAATTAGGATATTTTTTTCTTTAGGTTACATGACATATCTTGGGTTTTTGGAGGTTGAACTTCAGCATTGCCACCCAGTTGTAGTCGTGAGCTGTGATTTGATGCTGAAATCTGTAAATGCATTGTCAACAACAAAACAAGACACAGGTGTAGAGTTGCATTCGTCGGAAAATAATAAACGAGAATTGTCCAATATATTCACACGCAGAGTCAGAAACAAATGGCAAAAGATGTTGACATTAGTTTCCAATTCGAATCTCTGCAAATATTCAAAAACTAATACTTCTTTTGAGCAAGAAATTTCCACCAATTTGGTTTAATTTGATATTTTATGATGATGTTATCATATTTTCCAAGACACTGCATATATGACCTATATAAATCATTCATGTACAACACCAGACTCCAGACATAACATACGATGATAAAAGTAATTTGAGCTTCAATTACTGTGTTTACAACATCGATATTCACGTTTTCAATAACAGAAATGATTTATAATCTTTTGCATGCTGTTGACTTTTATGGGGAGTAGGTTTAGAATATCTGATCAAATGAAATTTGCAGTGATGCCATCGTGTGCGAAAATGGTTATCTTATATATATATATATATATATATATATATATATATATATATATATATATATATATATATATATTTAAATATTTTAGCATAGAACTATTTCTAAACGCTTAAATTTTGATAATTTGCTATGTAAAAAAGATTTTTTTTTTAAAATACAATTTAAATAACCTTACATGTCATTGATATTTCATGTATTTCGATGCACGTATCTATTTTGCAACTGACAAGGTCATCGAAATTACTTGTCTGCATAATCAAATACTTTTTGCTTGTCTGCTATTTTATTAAATGTATTTTACATGAATGTACTTTTGAGAAAAAGTGTGCTCTACTATTTAAACAAGAGCACTAGAGTTGTATATAGGAAAACATATGTGTGTTTGAATTCTTATTGGGTTAATTGCTGACCTTTCAACTATCGTGCATGTAGTATACCTTGTAATAATTACATATTTGATAAGTAAAAGAAGAATATGTGTAGTTAATATGAATTAAGCGGTAATTTTAATTTTTTTTTTCATTTTTGAACAGTTCTGTAACGAGATAAGGACGAAGAACACTTCGTTATAATACAGACTTATTAATCACGTCTATATCAATGCAATCTATGATTCTTAGTATATACTGCACTTTAAATTCAAATGATATGTTTATAGATATAAATAAGTAAGTGCATTTCATTCTTTACGGTAAAACTCAACTGATAACGTTTCATAGTTTCTATATGAAGTTACATTGTTGTAAACATTTATTTATTATCATCATATACTTTATATTTGCATATTTGTGTCACCAAATTGGATTATCACATTTTTTGGTTGTTTTTTTTCATTTCATTCAAAATTGCATCAACATTTTGAAGAGATTTATAAGTGCATATCTTTATTTATATTCTAATGTTACTATTTTGTCACGTGACCATGTGTGATGGAGCTTAATGATTTAATCTAACATGAAAAATGACAATAACAAACTGTCAACCATCTCAAAAATCCATAAAACGGAATACAAATTCAAAGCAGAGCAACATGGACCTCTAAAAAGATAGAGGAAGAATCAGGTGCATAGGATGAGTAAGCATCCCCTGTTGACCGGTCGCATCCGCCGTGTGCTTCTTGTCACAACTGGGCATGTCATAATCGAGGTAAATGTTAAAATCGGGAAAATGTCATGATAGGGAAAAAAGAAACGTTGATGACACTACTGGCTTCGAAAATCCCTGTCCGTATGAAAATCCCCTGTCTTTCCCTGTCACCCCCCTGTGCTTTCCCTGTCATCCCCTGTGCACCCCCTGTCAGCCCCTGTACACATTCCCTGTACACCCTGCAATCCCCTGTCAGCCCCTGTACACATCCCCTGTGTGCCACTGTAAGCCCCTGTCACCCCCTGTACGCCCCTGGCACCCACTGTAAGCCACTGTATTTCCCTATGCATGCCCCTGACATCCCCTGTACGGTCTTTAACTGCTTGCTAAAGTAAAAAAATAGTTTTTAATTATGTTTTCAGGTTTTCTTAAATATATATTTAGCAGTTTTGGATATATAAGGAAATGGAAAGCAAGAAAAGCATTCATGGTTTAGACGGTGTTTGTTTTTCATTATATTTCATAGAGGGCAACATTAGTACAAACATGAATAATTCTGACTCAAAATAGACACATATCAAGATAAATATATACCGATAAACCGCTTAATATTTTATTCCATGTATTTAAACAAATGACCGTGTTTTGTAATTTGTGAAAAAAAAATCTAAATGGAGGATGTGCGGGAAATCTGCAACGTTCATGTAGCCTGTCTGAGTTAACGCGCTTAAAGGCCGCACATTTTAAAAACGCCCCCTTTTTTACCTGTACAAACTTCAAAACGAGGCCGCCTTTCAATCAAGTTTAAAACAATAGCACCCAGTTTGATTGACGTGATCGTCCGAGCGTGATAGACTGTTAGATTGGATTCATATTCGTATTAAATCGCTTCATATGGACATTTAGAACAATAAGATATTCCAACTAAGATCAATTCTGACTAATTATTTACTTACTGTGTATTAATTTAATTGCTTCCTGTGTTTAGAGATTAGCAGCGATCACGACCGCAGGTAGACTACATCCCCCGGAGGCTTTCACACCTCTAAAAATTAAGCACCTGAGATTTATCACCCGGTAAAAATGTTCGGCCTTTAATAACACACCATGATTAGCACGTGCAGATAATCACACACCGATCGAAATGATCACCTATATTTTGACTGTTTTGCCTTGTGTAATGATGCATAGAATAACATCGTCCCAATGAAATGCATGTTGATTCTATTTAGCAGAAAGTTAATTAGTTAATATCTAAGTCATGTAAATCGCAATCGATTATATTTGCATTCACCAATTGTTTTTTTCTGATAAATTAAGAGAGAGAGAGAGAGAGAGAGAGAGAGAGAGAGAGAGAGAGAGAGAGAGAGAGAGAGAGAGAGAGAGAGAGAGAGTTGATTTTTAGAGGGGGGATTAGCCCTGCCCTTTGACACTTTTAACTTTTATGAGGTTGCATTGATCAGTTTAGTAATTCATATGCATTATTGTATAAAATTATCCTCATACATATAAAGCAATCATGATATAGTTCGTGAATAATTTAATACATGTATACAAATACCGGTAACGGCACGCATGCATGATCTTAAAACAATATTCTGGGCTTCGGGTTTTAGAAAAAAAAAATATTATACATTTATTTAAATTCTGAATTTGAAAAATGAAAAATATGAGAGCAATACGGTTTAATTCATATAAATGTGTCAAATGATGTTCCGAATTTTAAGCCCTTTCTTCTCATGTTTGATATTCTTACATGTAGAACTGATAAATCAAAATTTTAAATTTCTGTTTTCTTTACTTGACATACTGGGAAAGAAAGTCATAAGCGGCGTTTAAACAACATATTGAATAATTGTTTAGCATTACCGAGCATTCAGATCTTAGGAAAAAAAGTGTGTGTATATAGAAGTACACGTGTGTCTGTCACCTCATTGTTCCCATCCTCGCTACCGTGCACTGCAACTTGTCAAGAAGGGTTGTGTATACAGTAGCTATAATTATATAATTAGTGACCGACCATTCAGATCTGAGGAAGTGTGTGTATTAACATGTACACGCGTGTCTGTCATCTCATTTTCCCTACCTCGCTACCGTGTGCTCTGCAAATTGTCAAGAAGGGTTGTGTACAATAGCTATTATATAACCACTGACCAAGTGAAAAAATAATGTCAACATCCTCTTCTTTGAAAACTGTAACTTCAATCAATTATTTGATCAATTGATATGGTGTAAAATAAAACATTGGTGGATTAAAATTAATATGATCGCTTAATCTAAATAATGATAAAGAATTGAATGAAAAAAGGATTGCATGTTAACTTTTTAGGAAATTAATACCCGGGTAAACTAATTTTAGTAACTTTTAATTCAAAATCAATGCAAACTCTCTCTCTCTCTCTCTCTCTCTCTCTCTCTCTCTCTCTCTCTCTCTCTCTCTCTCTCTCTCTGTGTGTGTGTCTCTCTCTCTCTCTCTCTGTGTCTTTCTCTGTCCGTGTGTGTTTGTCTGTCTCTCTCTCTGTCTCTCTCTGTGTATGTCTCTCTCTCTCTCTCTCTCTCTCTCTCTCTCTCTCTCTCTCTCTCTCTCTCTCTCTCTCTCTCTCTCTCTCACACTCCGTATCTATATAAACTCCTACATGTATAGTAAACACTAGTGCTACATTTACATGTATGTTGTGAATGTTCTTACAAAGGCCGCGGATTTCTGTTCACTGGCAATAAATAAAATTATCTTTGATATCTTCCACTTCGCAGTAAAAAAGGGAAATGAAAATTAGATTTTAGAAAGTATTAAATTGTTTATGAGAGTTAATCATCAGATAAAATTCAATTCAAGGGTCCAATAAGCCGCTCAGAAACATATTTAACAAACATAATAGAATGATTTATTAGGCAAACTTACAAGCTATTGAAGCTTTATTTTTTTATTCACGGGAAATTAATAAAGGTATAACCAGGAACTTGCTATAAAAAAAAGAAAGACGTGCTTTATCATAACATGGCTGCTTATACATGTACATTCTGCATTCTTATTAACATGTTGCAGTTTGCAAATATTTGTTTAAATACACAAAATTAAATGCTAATCACCATGTGTTGCGCTTGGTTTTTGTAGAAATAATTCACAGTATTTCTTATATCTATTTTTCAAACATTACGGAGTAGTGATGTTCCCGGCCGCTAAAGGACTAAATGCCCTGAAGGCTTTCACACCTACCGAAAATAATCCCCGCCCTCACCTGAGATTTACCACCCGGTGAATCTCGAGCCATTAGTTGTAAGCATGATTATTAAAGTACTGTATCAATAAATTATGAATGAAAACATATTATAATTTCTAAAATTACAATAACAGTGTGTCTTGTGAGTCGGCGCTCTGTCGAGTGCAAAAATTGATTCATAGCTCAATCTATAACACATGAGAGTTAAATAATTGAACTAAGAAACAAAAATATTGAAATTAAATAACAGAAATTAAATAACAGAAAAGGCTGTTATAAACTGTTAAAAACCGTACAGGGGGTGCCAGGGGCATGTACAGGGGAATACAGTGGCTTACAGGGGATGACAGTGGCGTACAGGGGGTGACAGAGGCTTACAGTGGCACACAGGGGGTGTGTACAGTGGCTGGCAGGGGATAACAGGGTGTACAGGGGCTATGTACAGGGGCTGACAGGGGATGCACAGGGGTTGACAGGGAAAACACAGGGGGTGACAGGGAAAGACAGGGGATTTTCATACGGACAGGGGTTTTTAGAGCCAGTAGCTATAGTGTGAGTTGGTTTGTTTGTGATGATAAAAATACAAACCTTGAGCAAACACGGACCTCCATTACATTGGAGGTGGGATCAGGTGCCTAGGAGGAGTAAGCATCTCCTGCTGACTGGTCGCACCCGCCGTGAGCTCATTGTCAACATCATGAAAAACGGAAGAAACCGCAGTCAGTCAGGTGTGTAAATAATAGTCTAACAAGTATGAAAAACGTCAGTCAGCATGTGTCTTAATGAAATATTGTACTTGCTGACAAGGTCATTGTATCGACCATAGAACTTGCGTAAATATGATTTTAATCAAAGTTCTTGATATTCTTGTTCCAACAACTTGTTTGTTATTAGTTTGCCTCGCAACATAATGTGTTTATATGATAACCATTAACACAATAACATGTTAAAATGACATTATATCATGAGAAAAATTCAATAGCTACTCGGACATCGCAATATCCTAGTAACTCAGGTATTTTTTTTTAAATCCAAAAGGCAGTTATAGTTCCCAGTGTAGTATCAAAGTTCACAGAAGCCAAAGAGCGTCTAATAAAAACAGTCATCCATTCGTAAACTGTACATTCCCAATAAACCGTGAGTAATTGATATCCGCGTAAAAATGCGAGAACCACATCTTGCGGATTTCAAAATCTCACTCTAATTTTTTTAAAAGATGTTAACTAAGTGCAAATGATTTGATGTTAAACGGTTGAATCACGGAATTATGTACTCGCGTTAAATAAGGAATCTACCGTAACCTATGTGGCCTTGAGAGGGCTCCAATCGAGGTCATTCCAGTCTATCCACATAGAAATATTTATGATAAGAAAACGGTTTGAATTATAAGTCGAAACATAGAAACAAAATTTCTTGAAAAAGTTTACATGCCTTTTACCACTATGATCAGGAAATTTCCCTTATCGACGGTCTTATGTAACTTAACAATATATAGAAAAAAAGCAAGCATGTGTAACGATAGATCTAGAATGTTCAATTTGATTATGATGTAGCTCCTGTCAGGCAGGGGTGAGTATATGAATAAACCAAGATGGGATTCAATTTACAATAATTTATTCTAATATACATGTATACAAGAAAAAAATCAGATATTACATAGAAGACTGTGAAACAGTTTCAAGCTAGCTTTATTATGCATTCTATATTCTCACGAACGTTTCGACGCTTTCTTCCTCTGGACCATACATATAAAATGATATACATGTATATATAGAAATCGATGCCGAAGTTTGTACCAGACTCCTATAATCCCCACAGAACTGAAGGTAAAAGTAAACGATACATTTAGATCTAAAAATGTTAGGAATTTTGCCTACAGGAAAATATGTTTCCGTGACATTTCCGGAGTAAAACAAATGTACTGAAAAATACATTATGCATATAGTCATATTCACTGGATGTTAAGTGGAATGCATAACTATTTTAGATATTTCATTGGGTTAACAATAGCTTAAATTTGTTTTCAAAAACCGAATTTAAAATATACATTTTACATATATCACCTACTTGATCAAATTCATAAAATTATACAAAATAGAGAGACAATACAACGGTCCGTGAAATTAAAGTTCAATCTTTATAGTTTTTCCGATGATATTTTCCCTTGAACGATTTTAGATTTTGACATGAGGTTCCCAGGTGTTGTAGAAGTTATTGGAAGTACGTTGAGAAGGCGGGGTTGTGCCCGGTTGAGTAAGTTGACGTGTTGCCTGCAGAGTGTGATAGAACTATCCATGAGTCTCATAGGTGTGAACATTATCAGTGTAGTCGCCAATCAATGCCACTTTGCTTTTTCATGCACATTCTTCTTGAATCTAGCATACATTGTTGTTTGCTCGTTAATGTCCTTATTATTCTCCTGACATGTTTCTAATTCAAAATCAAAATCTACTGGGATTGTCTCGTAAACGTCAACTCTAGATTTCCAGTATATAGTCTCATTACAATGGCGTGCTTTCCCACGTCTTCCTTGCTAATGGTGATTTTTCGGCAAAAATATATTTAAAAAAAATTAAGAAAAGGATTTCAATATCTAATATATCCCTTGAAAATGTTCTATTGATGACATTAGTTTCCAATACGAATCTTTGCAAATATTCAAGAACTAATAAATCTTTTGAACAACGAATTTCCATCAATCGTGTTTATTTTAATGTTTTATGATGATGTTATCATATTTTCCAAGACACTGCATATATGACCTATATAAATCATTCATGTATAACAAAAGACATAACATACGACGATAAAAGTAATTTTGAGCTTCAATTACTGTGTTTATAACATCGGTATTCACTTTTTCAATAACAGAAATGATTTATGATCTTCTGCATGCTGTTGACTTTTAAGGGGAATAGGTTTAGAATATCTGATCAAATGAAATTTGCAGTGTGCCATCGTGTGCAAAAATGGATATTTTATATATATGTTTTAATATTTTAGCATAGAACAATTTCTAAACGCGTAAAGTTTGATAATTTGCTATGTAAAAAGAATCTTTTTTTAAAAAATTTTAAAAAATTTTAAAATACAATTTATATGGCCTTACGTGTCATTGATATATTGTGTATTCCGTTGCACGTATCTATTTTGCAACTGACAAGGTCAACGAAATTACTTGTCTGCATAATCAAATACTTTTTGCATGTCTGCTATTTTATGAAATGTATTTTACAAGAATGTACTTTTGAGAAAAAGTGTGCTCTACTAGTTAAACAAGAGCACTAGAGTTATATATAGGAAAACATATGTGTGTTTGAATTCTTATTGGGTTAATTGCTGACCTTTCAACTATCGTGCATGTAGTATACTTTGTAATAATTACATATTTGATAAGTAAAAGAAGAATATATTTGGTTAATATGAATTAAACGGTAATTTTCATTTTTTTTTTCATTTTTGAACAGTTCTGTAACAAGATAAGGACGAAGAACACTTCGTAATAATACAGAAATCTTAAGACTTATTAATCACGTCTATATCAATGCAATCTATGATTACTAGTATATACTGCAATTTAAATTCAAATGATATGTTTATAGATATAGATAAGTAAGTGCATTTCATTCTTTACGGTAAAATTCAACTGAATTAACGTTTCATAGTTTTTATATGATGTTACATTGTTGTAAACATTTATTTTATAATCATATACTTTATATTTGCATATTTGTGTCAACAAATTGGAACTTTGATCATCACATATTTTGGTTTTTTTATTTTTTTCATTTCATTCAAACATGCATGAACATTTTGAAGAGATTCACAAGTGCATATCTTTATTTATATTCTAATGTTACTATTTTGTCACGTGACCATGTGTGATGGAGCTTAATGATTTAATTTAACATGAAAAATGACAATAACAAACTTCAACCATCTCAAAAATCCATAAAATGAAGTATATATTTAAAGCAGAGCAACACGGACCTCTAAAAAGATAGAGGAAGGATCAGGTGCATAGGAGGAGTAAGCATCCCCTGTTGACCGATAGCACCCGCCGTACCCCACAATTGGGTATGTCATAATCGAGGTAAATGTCAAAATCGGTAAAATGTCAGAATTGGGAAAAAAACGAAACGTTGATGATTTGGTTTGTTTGTGATGGTCAAAATACAAACCTTGAGGAAACACGGACCTCCATTACATTGGAGGTGGGATCAGGTGCCTAGGAGGAGTAAGCATCTCCTGCCGACTGGTCGCACCCGCCGTGTGCTCATTGTCAATATCATGAAAAACGGAAAAACCCGTAGTCAGTCTGGTGTATAAATAATGGTCTAACAAGTATGAAAAACGTCAGTCGCATGTATCTTAATGAAATATTGTACATTCCTAATAAACCGCGAGTAATTAATATCCGCGTAAAATCGCGTGAACCACATCTAGCAAATTTCAAAATATCGCTTTAATTTTTTGGAAAGATGTTAACTAAGTGCAAATAATTTGATGTAAAACGGTTGAATCACAGAATTAAGTACTCGTGTAAAATAAGGAATCTATAGTAACCTCTGTGGCCTTGAGAGGGCTCCAATCGAGGCCATTCCAGTCTATCCACATAGAAATATTTATATGTATAATAAATCGAAACAAAGAAACAAATTTTCTTGAAAAAGTTTATATACCTTTTACCACCATGATCAGGAAGTTTCCGTTATCGACGGTCTTATGTAACTTAACAATATATAGAAAAAAAACCTAAGCGTGTTTAAAGATAGAATGTTCAATTTGATTATGATGTAGCTCCTGTCAGGCAGGGGTGAGTATAAAAACAAAATGAGATGGGTTTCAATTTACAATAATTTATTCTAATATACATGTACGAGGGTCAATTAAAAAATACGAAGACTTTTGGTATAGCTATTTTACTTAACGTCATATTATTACTAAATTTGTTAGAATTCATTTAGCAATAGTTTCAAACAATTGGAAATCAAAAAAATTCATATATTCCTTCATTTATAAGAATTATTTAGAATCAAATCCTGCAAAAATGAGGTCACGGCGCACGGTCAAAATTTGTGTTATGTCAACAATGAACCATATAATGTCGAAAGTAATATCTCAATAAATTTGTCTTAAAACCAAATAAAACTGAAACCCAAAATTAAGCATTGTCATAATATTCTATGTACCAAATAATGACGGGATATATTATTTTGTTGAACAGAATTCAGTTACTAAAGACAGATAGTACTGTTTAAAATTGACAAAAAACGTTGACGTTGCCGGACGTCACGACACAACGAGAAATACGAACAGTATGGATTTATCACGAGGAAAAGCCAATACAAACTATCAAAGTGCTTAATGGTGCAAATAATAAGTCACAAACTATTTGCACATTTGTGTTTAACTGTACTACATTTTGTGGGGGTGGTGGTAATCGTGTTTAGGATATCAAACACTTCGAAAGAGAATATTATTTATGTAAATATTTAGTCAAAAGAATAGGAACGTCATATGACGTTCAGGGTTTTCCTTACTGTAAACTAAGAGACACACGGTGAAAAAGGAAAACTTTAGAGACCTAACTTATGATTCTAAAACAAATGTGAGCAAATGAGATGTTAAGTGATGCAGTGCCATTTAGAATTGGGAGGTGAAAGGCACAATAGAGTTAAGCGTGATATAAAGATGGGGTATTTCTATAAACCATGTGTGCGTTATCTTAACGTTATGTTTCGAACGTCACCGTGCTCCGTGATCACAATATAAATTATATTAAAATATTGCGTTAATTTTATTCAGTATTCTGTACTCTCACAAACGTTTCGACGCTCCTCTGAACCATACATATAAAATGATATATTTAGAAATCGATGCCGAAGTTTGTACCAGACTCTTATAATCCCTACAGAACTAAAGATAAAATTAAACGATACATTTAGATTTCAAAATGTCGATATTTTGCCTACAGGAAAATATGTTTCCGTGACATTTCCGGAGTAAAAAAAAATGTACTGAGACATACATTATGCATATAATCATATACACTGGATGTTAATTGAAATGTATAACTATTTTAGATATTTCACTTTGGTTATACAATAGCTTAAATTTGTTTTCAAAAAGCGAATTTAAGATATATATTGTACATATATCACCTACTTGATAATTCATAAAATCATTCAAAACAGAGAAACATTTCAACGGAATGAATGTTTACATTTTAGAGGCGTTTTTATGACTTTTCTTTGAAAGATTTTAATTCATGACTTGAGGTTCCAAGGTGTGGTAGAAATTACTGGAATCACGTTGAGAAGGCGGGGTTGTGCCCGGTTGAGTAAGTTGACGTGTTGCCTGCAGAGTGTAATAGAACTGTCCAAGAGTCTCATGGGTGTGAACATTATCAGTGTAGTCGTCAATCAATGCACGATTTGCTTTTTCATGCACATTCTTCTTGCATCTAGCATACAATATTGTTTGCTCGTTAATGTCCTTGTCATTTTCCTCCTGACATGTTTCTAATCCAAAATCAAAATCTTCTGGGATTGTCTCGTAAACGTCAACTGTGGATTTCCAGTATACACTCTCAGTACAATGGCGTGCTTCCCCATTTCTTCCTTTTTTATGGTGATTTTTCGGCAAAAGTCTATTAAAAGAAATTAAGAAAAGGGTTTCAATATCTAATATATCCCTTGAAAATGTGCTATCAAAACAATTGCAGCTACATGTACCAGAAATATTGCCATCTCCATTCATCAACCCTAGCAACAAGGTCCTTCTATGGGTTATGAATATACATCAATACATTAAAAAGCCTCTATTAAATATACATATTTGAATTCACGATAGGAATATCATTGTAATTCGTCACAAAATGAATAGAAACTAGGATTTTAAAACAAACTTCGAAATAACGCTTCTTAATACATTCTTTCTTTGATATTTAAATTTACAGTCATTATATTTTTATTTTATCCTTTATAATTGTATAAAGTTGTGAACTTTCAGTTGGTTGACATACTTTTTGAATGTACTACACCTACATGTATATACATGTACATGTATCTGTGTGAGTTTATGTAAAATCTACATCCATACTTTCATAATTTTTAGATTTAACATACCATGATTTAAAAAAGCTAAACATTTTATTAAATTGCGTGATATGCGGATACAACTGTATTTCAACTGTTTAATACTATGATCGACATCAAAAGGAGTTTAGTTATCATTTCATTTGATTTGGTTCTATAGAATATGAGACCATCCACCGGCATGTAGTTCTAATCAAGGTCCGTTTCTATAATCAATGAGCACAAAAATATAAACAAAGATATTCTAATTCGTGTAATAATAAATAATATATGATAGAATATTACTTACCTGCCTTGGTAACGAAATTTATAAATGCACCCACAAACAACTGGCAAAAGGAGGAACTCAAAAACAACTGAGCCAATGATAAGGTACACTACAACAATAAATAATTTTTTTTTAAATGACTGAAACAATATGTTTATCATAAGTGCTTATCCTTATTTCAACTTTATTTTCTCTTTACTTGGACATTTTTCCAAAGACAAAAATTAGCAAACAAGTTAGTTGAATTTCTTGACCAAAAGTAAAAGTTTTTAAACTTTAAATCATGAATGTATATTCAACCTGTAATTATGTCAAATGCTCTGTTGTCTTCTCTTTGTGTTGTCGTATTGCTACCGAATGTTGTAAACTCAACACTACTTGGTGCTGTCGTCACTGCCAATGTCAGCGATCGCAGTCGTGTTTGAAGCATTGTTCGCATTGAGAGAGATGATGGTGATATGTGTGAAATTCTTTTTCTACCTGAATTCTCTACAGTTGACGAGGACTCTTGGATCAGTTTAATTATAGACGATAAAGTGGTAATTTGTTTGTCCGACGTTGTGGCTCCTATTGTTGATGTACTTATACTATGTGATGAGGTTAACGTCGCTAGCTCTGTACTACTGGCTAACATGAAAAGAAAGCAACACAAATATACCTTTATAAAGAATGTATGCTATTTAACAACATTCTTAATAATACTTCAAACATAAGTAATAATTGCAGCTCTATTTCATCATATTGCGAAATTAAAGAAGCGTGAAAAATGTTTTAGCAATAATACACTAGAAACTGGTTTTTTTTTTGTAAAACGGGAGACTGTAAGATATGTTAAAGTTTAGTACGATTTCATTTCTATCCACACGGATTTTGGTTCAAATAATTTTTTTAATGTGTTTGTTTAACGTTTTGTCTAATTTTCACATGAATTTCATCTACAAACAATCAACGATACAAATTATTTTGGAAAAAGTTTACATATATAACTTTAACCACTTTGATCAGGAAGTTTCCTTTATATACGGTCTTTTGTAGCTAAACAATATATAGAAAAAAAGCAAGCGTGTTTAAAGATAGAATGTTCAATTTGATAATGTAGCTCCTGTCAGGCTGGGGTGAGTATATGAATAAACCAAGATGGGATTCAATTTACAATAATTTATTCTAATATACATGTATACAAGAAACAATCAGCTAATACATGGAAAACTGTGAAACAGTTTTAAGCTAGCTTTATAATGCATGGAAGTAGAGTTGTAGGGAAAGGAGCCTGTTTATACCACAGACTTAAAATATTATGTTAATTTTATTCAGTATTCTATATTCTCACAAATGATTCGACGCTTTCTTCCTCTGAACCATACATATCAAATGATATACAAAGAAATCGATGCTAAAGTTTGTACCAGACTCCTATAATCACCACAGAACTAAAGATAAAATTAAACGATACATTTAGATCTCAAAATGTCGGTATTTTGCCTACAGGAAAATATGTTTCCGTGACATTTCCGGAGTAAAACAAATGTACTGAGATATTCATTATGCATTTAATCATATACACTGGATGTTAATTGAAACGTATAGTTATTTTAGATAATTGATTTGGGTTATATAACCCATATATACATATATGTATATATTATATATTGTATATATACAATAGCTTAACTTTTTTTTCAAAAAGCGAATTTAATATATACGTTTTACATATATCATCTACTTGATCTAATTCATAAAATCATTCAAAACAGAGAGACGGTTCAACGGTACGTGAAATTAATATTCTAAATAATACTTCAAACATAAGTAATAATTACAGTTCTATTTTTTCATATTGCGAAATTAAAGAATCGTTAAAAAGGTTTTAGCAATGATACACTAGAAACTGGGGGTTTTTGTAAAAAGGGAGACTGTAAGATATGTTAAAGTTTAGTGCGAATTCATTTCTATCCACACGGATTTTGGTTCAAATACTTTTTAATGTGTTTGTTTAACGTTTTGTTTAATTTTCACATGAATTTCATCTACAAACGATCATGTTACACGTGTGACAATTTCTGCTGTTACGTTGAATTTAAAGATGAATTCTTATTTACAAGTTCTGCAATCTATATTCAATGTCTACACAGCTACTATGTGTGAATCCCTTTACCTTGGGATGACGCAGAATAAGTGTAATGTTGAAATACATTAGTTTTTTCCTCCTTTTTGTGTGATGTTGTTCCCGTTTTGTTTTTTGTCGTCGTTGACAAAATTATCGTCTGCAATGTAATGTGTACTTCTGGTGAGACTTTAGTTGGTGGTGGATAAACTGTAAAAAGTATAGATCGCTATGCAATATTTTTTCAAAATGAAGTTGCTTGCATTTAATCACAAGTTCAATAAAACTACTTCTCCTGGTAGAGTTAAACTCTCACATTATGAATTGCATAAAATAATTTTCATAATTAGAAAGCTTTCTGTTTGTTTGTCTGCCTGTCTGTTGATACATATCTCTTACTCTCTCTCTCTCTCTCTCTCTCTCTCTCTCTCTCTCTCTCTCTCTCTCTCTCTCTCTCTCTCTCTCATTGGAACTGAAAATTAGGATGTCTCACATGCCAATTGTTATTCTGGTGAACTTCATGTGAAAAATAAAACGCTTAATTTTGCGTAAATATCAGGTAGATATTACTATACATGATTTAACTTCAATTTTTTAATATATTGGATCACTGCTTACTATTTATTCAAGATTTATTACTATAGTCAGGTACTCTTTCCAAAATTGCGCTGACAAATATAGTTCCATTCATGATCAGCATATACAATATTACAACAAATGTTAAGAATATCGATGTATATGTACCACGTGGAAGAAAACAAAATTATAAAAAAGAATTTAAAAAAAAAAAAGAAAAACACCTTTCCCCAAGAAATGTGAATGTGAAGTATTCATATTTCTACGCTAGCTGCTTCCTCAGTCTTTTTCACGAAAATATTCTTCGATTGACAATATTTTCTCGAATTAATATTGCTTATATTATTACAATAATGACATTACTTTCATTATATTGATTATTATTCGTTACTTATTACACAATCTCTTTTAATTATTTAAATTTATTGTGTATGAGTATGTGGTTTTTTTCTAACGGAATGGTTACGCAACACCTGCATCATATTTCTTATCGCCGGGTGTAGATTGATGTGTGCACTGATTATATTGACGGTATTTGCTAGGGACATGAAGAACTATATACGCCAGTTTCTTAACAAGTTCAGTGGTTTTAACTTATAGAGATCGGCTGATCACAGTGAAAATTCAAGTAATTAAAAAGTCGAATATCTTGGATATGGGGTAACCCATATCTATTCTTGTTCCACTTTTATGCTATATTTTACATTTTTTGTAATAAATCGTTGTCGAACGCTTTATATTTTTATTTATTGATTGAATAAGTATTGATTATCAATTACATACAAAAATGTATAAATGAATCAGATAAATAGAGATATTATTTTTCGTTAACTTCAACTGAATTTTATGTTACACGAATCTCGCTTGAAACGTTTTGATTCAAATATTCAAATTCATCACTTCTGTGCTTAAAAAAATCGAGAACGTTTATGATTATATCAGATTTTTTTTTACATGACTCTTATTTTAAAACGTTATACATCGATTTGATAATTGGATATGTATCTTTTGATTATACAACTACAAACATTGCAATTCATAGATGATAAAAGAATATATTGCAGTAATTTACATTGTAATTTCCTTTACCTTGTGATGAAATAGTAGTTGTGGTCATATGTTGTAATACGGTTGTTTTGACCTCCCTTTTCTTTGAGATTGTATTTTTTGTCGTCTTAGACAATATTTTCTGCGTCGTCACTCTCGTTTCATGCAATGTTTTTGTCGATGGTAGATCTACTGAAAAGGGTTACAAATAATACGGCATTTATTTTTCTTAATAAAAGGAGAATAACAATTAAATGTTTGTAGTAAGTAGATCAAAGACATCTACCTCTCCAGGTGAGGTTAAATCCTTTTTCCGTCATACTTTCGTCTGATATGAAAGATATCCTGATTTTCTCTCCTCGTCCAGATATGTTTCTGTTCTTTAAATGGCCACATTGTTTAAAAAGGCGATAGTAACGAGGTTCAATTTCCGTTATCTACAAGTAATAAATTTATTTTCATTAGACAAGAGGGACATTAATGTTATCTATCACTTGAGTATGATAAAGCTGCGAGAGGAATCCGTAGAACTGCGTTAAGGTAGTTTCAATACCGTCTTCCGCATTAATTATCTTTTAAAGAGTGCATCAAATAAGGTATATTTTGCAAATAAAGCAATTTATTTTAATCCTCGATATGTTATATGTTCTTATATGCATCTATCTTTAATTTACTTGTTTAATTTTTTTTGAAGACTTACGTAATTCCCCACTGTTGTACTCTGCTTTTTTTATCCGGTCATTAAGATTTTATATTATGCAGATTTGATGAGCGATCAGCCAATCACAGAGCCGGACAGTCTCTGTACAGTATGATCGTTTAAGATACCTCCAACCTCCCCATCCATCCACCACATTTAATTTATATAAGCAAACTATATTCTGTAATTTCTTTTCTAGTCAAATGTTTAAGGATTCGTCCGTCCTTTTTTGTTTATGTTTATAATGCCTTTTTTTGTGCACCACTTTTGTTTCCATTGTATTCCATTTTTGTAGTTTTTTAACATGTGTACTAGTTGTAGCAATTTTATGGCTTTTGTTCTGTTCTCTGTAATTTCTTTTCTAGTCAAATGTTTGTGGATTCTTCCAGCCAGTTTTGTTTATGTCTATAATGTTCTATATTTTTGAGTCATTTTTAAATAAATGACAATAATTTAACTATCACGAGGTGTTAACTCTTTTAATTACGTTTACGAGCTAATGGAAACAAACGAGCTTCAATGTTGCCTTGCTGGGTTAAAAAGGGGTTTTAACATAACATTATTTATAATTGTGTTGTTATAGTTCACCAGCATTCATTGGGAATTGTAATATGTACATATGATTTCAACCAAACATGGCACAAAGCATCCTTGGAGAAAGGGCTTTTTAGATTGCATAAATGTAGGGTAGGGTCTCCTTTAAAAGGGATATAATTTTGAATTATTGTAAATATGCTGGTATTATTTTTTCAAAAATCTTCCTCTCAAAAGCAGTTTCCTAAAAAAAACTGAAACTTGTGTGGAAGCATCCTCAAGCAGTGTAGATTCATGTTTGTTCGTATCATTCCCAGTGGTAGGGTGGGGTCGCAATTGGGTAAGGATGTTAATTTTTTATAGAGGATTATATTGAGAACAAGAGGCCAACAGGCCTTAAGAGTCACTTTATGAAAATATAATGCCCTTTGATGGACCTGTCGGCGAGTTGCATCTTTGCATTTTATGCTTCATTTTGCAGTCAGAACCCTTTTATAAGACTTCTTTGACTTTTCATCCCCTTTTCATTATAACCCTAGTTCAAGGGGATAGAAATTGTAAACTTTTCGGTAAAAAGAGTCCTGCAGACCTTTAACGGTAAGTCTTTCATAATATTAACAGTTTTATTTATAAAGCACATAACATTTATACAGTTTATTGCTACAAGCATATTTCGAACATTTTTCAAGAAGTTAAATGTTAAATTTTTAACGGACGATACACGACAAACGGAAATACGTTACACGATTGTCTAAAGTGACCTAAAAAATACATGTTCACTACATGGCTATACCCCCCCCCCCCCTACGGAAGCGTATCGGGCCTACACTTGTTGTGTTATAACTTATACATTGTCATATTTTTTATCGTCCTATTGACATATAATTTATTTTGTCGTATTTTTAATGCAAATATTTTGCATTGTATTGAGGTAAGTTTACATAATTTAAATCACCTTATTGTAATTGATCAGTTTTCTTGCAATCTGCTATATCGACTAAACAAAATATGGGGTTATAAATAATAACTTAAGAATGAGTTTTAGTCATATCGAGAAAGAAATGTTGACATAGAACAATGAAATTGTATACATTATAGGTATATCGACATACATATGTTTCATTTCTTGGGAAAATATTGCAAAAATTTTGTTATCGTATGAATTTCGCGGGGGCGGAAGTTCTGATGGTACGACACTTCATCTGACTCTAGCTCTGAGAAACACATGTAGACTGACATTTGTGGACTCATTGGAATTCGTATGCTCGATTTTCATGGATTTCGATTATCTTTTCATCAATGAATTTAAATCCACAACGAATTATGAGTAAAAGTATTGATATAATTATCATACAATTTATTCCAAGAAATATAGTACCCATTAACCTATGAAAAAATAGTAATCTACGAATATTGTCTCCACGAAATTCAATCCAAAATAAAGTAAATAAATTTAAACTCTAAAAATCAGATACTTCTTTTATTGTCAAGCAATTAACAAAATATATGCATTTGTTATTGTAGTTAGGGGCGGTAGATGTGAGCAGTGCTACATATGTACCCGAAAATTATGACCATGTTTCAATAATCATGTTTTTACAACGGTCTCCCATCGAAAAGGCTTGTTTCACCCATCTGTCTTGAAGCAATTTGATTGGATGATAACCCACCCTCTCAACTACAATGTAATCTAACTACGACATCAACTGCTATTATAAATGAACTAACTGAACAAGCGTTGCATTTTCTCATTGCCATGACCTGATGTGAGGCTTTTCTTTATTCGCTTGGTGAAAAGACTTGCATCAAATCATGATAGTAAGAAAAATGTAACGCTCATGCAATCAGTTCATGCATACTATTATTTAAAAGCAAATACACTAATTTTATAATTTATTTCGACGCTTTGGTAAATAAAACATTTTTAGGGGGAGGGGGGTAATATAATACGTATAAGTAAATGGGTTCACGTACTTTTAATGTTCTACCATGTTTTCAAAACTCATATCTAATGCTTAATTTAGAGTAACCCAAACATAAAAGATCATAACTACAATATCAACTACTAATATGATTGATGCAATTAATATAAAGTAATTACTGCTCTTTGTTTTTTATTCATATGAAACTGTCAATGTCAGTCTACATGTGCTGTCTACAGCTAGATTCAAAGTGAGGTGACGTACATGTACATGTACCTTCAGAACTCCCGCGACCGCGACGTGCATTCAATAGTATCATTTTCGCAATAGGTTCCCCAGAAATGAAAGCATTTTGATATCATCATGACTATAAAGCATTTATTTAATTTTTCGTTGTCTCAATATAATTAAATTACATTCTTAAATCAACATTTCAAACTCCATATTTTGTGAAGTCGATAACGCAGATAGCAATAAAACTTGTAAACTTCAATAAGACGAATTAAATTATATATAAATCACAAGACACAATTCAACACATTTACATAAATAAGAGGTCACAATGCTTTATATGTTGACAATAAAATAAAACGAAGGACATTTTATAAGTTGAAACACAACAAGTGTAGGCCCCGATACGCTTCCGTAGCCCCCCCCCCCCCCCCCACCCCGAATGAAGAGCCTCAACCTCTGCCCTATTGGCAATGAATTTCACAACTTAAGAAGAGCGCATTAGGAACATAATGACAATACATTTAGTTTATCTCCCACATGTGTGAAATATGGACGAAAATATCATACAATGTTATACAACTGTACATTTTCACTATGTGGCCATTTTGGCCTTACCCAAGGGCCTGAACTCCTGACCCAGGGACCATGCATTTCAGAAATAAAATAGAGAGCTTAATCAACATCATAGCCACGTGTTTAGTTCAGTTTTTTAAAAATATATATTGGAGTAGAAAAGAAGATTTTCTTATATGAAATACAATCTGACTATAAGGCCATATAAGCCCACCCTAGGGCCTGAACCCTTGTTTCAGAGGTCATGAATTTCACAATTTAAGTTAAGCGCTTCAACATTATAAGCATGCATATATATTTCTTCAAATAAATATATTGGGGTTGAGAAGATTTCTAAAATTGAATAAATTTTCACTATTTGGCAATATTTGCCCCGCTCTAGGGCCTGAACCCCTGACTCAAAGACCATGAATGTAACAATTCGTAGAGGGCTTCATTGACATTATAACAATGAATTTAGTGTTTTGCCAAATGTGCGGGAGTAGAAAACATGATTTTTGAAAATTTCTCAAAAATATTAACCAAAAAAGCAATTTTTCCCACACATAAAAAGAAATTAAACACTGCCTTGCATTCTTTGACATATTTTTAGTGTGTATTTTTAGGAAAAATGAGAATGGTCAAACATTGCAAAATCAAGTACCCCTTTCATACTTAATGGCCACGTGTTTTAAGTAAACACTGTAAAAGTTAATGATTTTCAAAAATGTCCTTTCTACAAAGAAAGTAAGAGTACTATTGATTATTTATGAAAGTAGTTTTTAAATGTTTACATATTCTGATATAAAATCAAGCTCGATGTGTCAAATCATAAACGAAACGCAAGGTTATACAAAGTAAATAATTTGAAAGGAAAAAAATGACTTTCCACATCCAAAATTAAGTTGGTTTCTTTGCTAAAAATATGCATGTTTAGTCATGAGTTGAAAGTCTGAAATGTGAAACTAGGCCTTATCTACCTAATGCTTGTCATCTGTCATTACATGCTAGTTTAAGCTTTATTTTGCTTTTCGATTTTCACCATGACTGGGAAATAAACTATTTTTAAAATTATGTCTTAGCAAACAGAAAATACAATTCTCATAGTGTAAACATTTCCTGTACCAATCTTTATTAAAGATTAAACATACTTTTAACTTCATATTCTTGCGTTGTATAGTCATTTTTCGTATGTCTTTGAAAACATTCAAAACAACAGAATTTAAACATTATCCCTTACTTAACTTGTTTCCCTGTGACTATTCAAATCCAACTGCGCTAAATTCCTAACTATTTGAAATTAAAAATATTAAGCTTGTTCATGTTGAAAGTTGGCAAGTTTGACTCTTAAGTGAGATACTAGTATTTTGTATATGCTATTTATAAAGTAGTCTTCATTGTTATCAAGAAAAACACACTTTTATGTAGAGAGAGAGAGAGAGAGAGAGAGAGAGAGAGAGAGAGAGAGAGAGAGAGAGAGAGAGAGAGAGAGAGAGAGAGAGAGAGAGAGATGATGATGATGATGAACCATAATGTAATTAGAAAGAAAAATGTATTAAACGTGTTTTCCTGTTTTAGGTGCAGTTCTGTCTGATGGATTGTTTTGATTTATTAGTCTTTCATTTTTTTTTATTAAATAAAAATAGTATTGCCAGGTATCTTATGAAATTGTTTTGGTTTGTTAGATACTTGTGCGCAAGTTTGCATATGCAAAAATCTCTTATTCTTTTTATTAAATGACTGACTGAATTTTTGTAATTATATACTAATGAAAAAGAAAAAATGTTTTCTTATAGAAAAGATGTAAGCTTGTAAAAACATTAAAAATGTTTACGTGAGGTTTCTCGATATAAAGTTTTCTTTCATTTTCAAGTTTACCTCCAAATAATCATCACATTTCCATATTTCGATATTCATTTCAATTATTCTGAAGGTTACGTTTGAAGGTTACGTCTGAAGGTGAAGCGGTCTCCGGTCCTTATTATCCATGTATAGTTTGCATTGGTGGGATAGTATCCAGGGTATCCCGGGGATGTTATTTGACCACTGATGCTGTCTTCGTATTGCAAAACATTGACAGCAACCAATTCTGCAAAATTCACGTATTACAATATGATTCATTGGGTATCCAGTTTCTTTTCCTGACAATATAAACTTTACAATAAAATATGTTACCTGAACATGAAATCCAAACAACAGTCAATTTGAGAAGTATTGCTGCGTTCATTTTAGTCGCACCGTTTTGGTTTTTCTGATGCAGTTTTCTCTAAAATAACAGCACTTCCTTAAGCAGACGGAAAAGAGAAATAGCAAATTGAAACATACATAAATAATGTAGGTGAAATAAAATGGGATCTATATAGCATCATTATGACAATGGTTTATATGGCTTTTCTGGCTTTGCCTTAAAAGAAAATTTATTAAATTGTACGTGTATTTTATTCTGTGCGTTTATTTGATTGATTGATTGATTAATTGATTGACTGACTCACTGATTGCTTGATTGGTGGATGGATTGATTAATTGATTGACTGACTCACTGAATGATTGATTGATTGATTAATTAATTGATTGATTGATTGATTGATTGATTGATTGATTGATTGATTGATTGATTGATTGATTGATTGACACACTGATTGATTGATTGAATGACTCATTGATTAATTGATTGATTGACTCACACACTGATTGCTTGATTGGTGGATGGATTGATTAATTGATTGATTGATTGACTCACTGATTGATTGATTGATTGATTGATTGATTGATTGATTGATTGATTGATTGATTGATTCACTGATTGATTGATTGATTGATTGATTGATTGATTGATTGATTGATTGATTGATTGATTGATTGATTGATTGATTGATTGATTGACTCATTGCTTGATTGACTCACTGATTGATTGATTGATTGATTGATTGATTGATTGATTGATTGATTGATTGATTGATTGATTGATTGATTGATCGATCGATCGATCGATCGATCGATCGATTGATTGATTTTTAAAATTAATTTTCAGATTAACATTTCACGTTATAATTTTTTGTTTAGCAAGAATGACTAAAAAAGTCAGACCACATAGTTTTGATTACAAAAAAAACCAATCCCAATCATCAGAGAGTGTTTTCTGATCTAAGAAGGACACATAATTTCTTGTGAACTTGCCCCACAATTTGACTTCTTTACTTTTTCTTTTTAATATATATATATATATATATATATATATATATATATATATATATATATATATATATATATATATATATATATATATATATATATATGAAATCGGAATATTGCATTTGTACTTAAGTGTATTACTATATATAATTTTATAAGCCTAGAACATTTGTTTGAGAGTTAATTAATAACCTGCAGGCATGTTCACGAAACGTTTCTAAGATATTACCTAAGTGTGTTCCTAAGATATCGACGGTAACTTAGGAACATCTTAAGTTAGGATATCTTAACCTACTAAAATCATTCTTATTTATCATTTTAATTCATACATATAGAATTTCAGAGATTTATGCAGGGATAAATCATGAAACATTTTCCCAGAGAAAATTATACGTGTCGGTAACACGATAAGCCTAAAACCAGTAATTTTAATTCGTATACATTTTCAAAAATATACATTTAGATATACATGTATTTAATAGCATTGTAACAATTTAGTTCAAATAAAAAAAGAACCCCAGAAATCCAAATAACTGGTATTTGGTGTAAAGAAAATATATATCAGGACAGCTTGTGGCTTACAAGCAAATCATTATTTAAACAAAATTCTTTGAGGTAAATTAATGTTTGATATTCTTGTCATTCAAGTAATGTATAAGCACGTGTCAAACAACCAATTTTCGTGTAATCTGCAATATAAAGCATACACGTACAGGTTAAATAAGAAATAACTTGTAATCTATCTCGAAAATACATAAATACAGTTTATTTAACATTTTTTTAAGATAATTTTTTTTTTCAGAATGAAATGAATAAAATTAAAAATGATCATGCATGGCTTATATAAACTGATGTAGATTTACTCTTTAGCCAAGGACATTTGGATACTTTTTTGGCCAGTACTAGTAATCAAAGCAATGAACTTACTTAGTGTAGATATTTAAAAAAGTGATTATTGCTTTCTTTTGCCAAACAGAGCCAGTATTTGCGAAAAAAAAAATGTGTTTAATTGTCAGCTCCCAGGCAGGCATATTGCAACGGAGAATGGGGTTGGGGGAGAGTTCGGGGTCCCTCTTAACTTAATTATGTTTAAACACATGTACATGATGGAATGATTGACTATGCCCCCTCCCAGATTATGAAATCGAGGCTTGCCGGAAATGCTGGAACTGTAGAAAAGATTGCCTTATTCTACCGGTCTTACAAAGAGGATTCACAACAGTCCAATATCCCAAATACATGATTTTGCAACCTTACGATGGTCTTAGGACAAGGTTAGTGATGTCCTAAAGTAAGGACAAAGTTATGGCGATTCCTAAATTTAGGAGAGCTTCGAGGATTAGAATGAATTTAAACACTGTTCGTTATCACCACATGTCACTTAAGACTAAGACATATCCTAAGACATACTTAGGACACTTTAGTCCTAAGATAGCTTCGTGAACGTGCCTGTAGAACAGAAACTTATGTTGATTTTAATAATTTTGAATACAATCCTATTCGTTGGAATCAAGTGAAGTCATACCCAAACAGACTCGTAATCAAATGGTCCAGTCGAACCAAAAACTCTTTGGTCCACTTGTAACGAAACATTTGATTACAACCTCACCAGTGGACTCGTACACACGGAAAAAAATATATTTATACTATAAAATAAAATACAATGGTTTTTATTCATAGGTTCTTATCTTTTATATATTATTATTTTCATTACCTGATTTGTATAACAAATTTTAAAATTATCTATTATATACAAACATGCCTAGTTCTGTACTTGAATGTGGAAGGATTAACAGTTTATAATAAGAAAATAAAATGAATGGTCTTCATTCATATGTCGTAATTTTTTTGTATATTATTACTATTATTATGTGATTTATATAACATTTTTCTATGTTATTTGATATGTACAAACAAGCTTAGTCTTGTACTTGAATGCGAACGGATCAACGGAAGATTATTAGCAGGTTATAATAATTGAAAGTAAGATTGCTTATATCATTCAAAATATTTTGTAATAATGTTGCATTTCTATTATACAGTTATTGGTTATTTAAGGTTTCAATATTTTGTGTTATTGTCCGCCATTGAACATGTATTCATTCAAAGTCGGTATTAGTACTGATATTGCATGAAATGTTTTAATTTTGATAGAACAATATTTAAATGATCAGAAAACACATATAAGAGCTATTAGAAAGAAAATATTATGTATTGCAAATATATGCAACAAATTCAGTGTAATTTTAGTAGTGAATTACGTTATTCCTAGAATGCTTCTCAATATTTAAATCAATTATCATTGTAGCTTTCAAAATAGTGTTTCAAGTAGAAATATTTAATAGAGCTAAAATAACAACCCAATTAAAACAATAGTTCAAAGGAAAATTAAATATAAATTCTAAATATTCCTTTCTTACACCTAGTTAATTTCAGGAAAAAGGAAAAATGGTTTGTGATTTAAAAGATACATTTTATTTATTCTTTATTTAGATTCATGTTATTTATACACATCTTTTATCATGGGGTAATGAGTCTTAGACTATATATTGGCCTTGACACGCGCGCACTAAAACAACAAGCTACTGAATTAATCCCGATTACACAATCGAAGAGTTATCATTAGAATCAAATCAATTGGAAAAAAGAAACTTAATCGAAAGAAAGTCAGTTATTTGAATTCAAAAGCATGAGCAGTTATTAGATAAAAAGGTAATTATTTGGCAATAGATATTATCATAGAAGGTAAAAGAATTACTATAATCATAATTAATTTCAGTGCATTCGATTGTCGATTTAAAAAAATAATAAAATCACAACAACGAAATATGCCTATGGTGGATTCAAAATGATGATAAATGATTACCAACATATTACCCAGTTGGCATCTCTAGCAATAGCCAACCAGTGGTTCATCGATGGAACTTTCAAACTTGTTAGAAAGCCATTCAAGCAACTGGTGTCAGTTCATGCTTACCTGAAGAGTGAAGGCCATTGGAAACAGGTGCCACTGGCCTTCATCATTATGCCAGGGAAACATGGGAAGGATTACAAGAAGGTACATGCATGTAATATGATCTATTATTACTTCATTGTTATTAAAGTGCAGTACAATGCATAAACTTGTTTTCTTATAACTAATATATTTCCTTTACTTTAATTGGTCTTTAAGGAAATCCTTGACTTGCTGCCATTACCTCCAAAAGTTCAACTCTTCACAGCTGACATTGAAAGGGGGGTCTGGAAAGGACTGCGGTCGGTCGTCCCTGATGTAAGGATCAGAGGCTGTGCTTTCCACTGGTCAAAGACAGTGTTTGGAAAGGTGCAGGATCTAGATTCACAGGTGAACATGCAATCTATTCATCTTTAATCATCTTATTTACTGTTGAAAATATAGTTAAGGTAATATCTAATAATACCTTTAAGTTATATTTTGTATCTTATAATAGAATGAGAAAAACATTTTTTTTCTAATCATGAATAATTCATTTGTAGGTCGCTTATCGGGAGAGGGATGACATCAACAAGTTCATCCATAAGCTGATGGCTCTGCCCCTGATCCCCTTAGAACATGTCCAACCTGCCTTCCAAGAACCAAGCCAACTACTGGATTACATCAGGGAGACCTGTATACCGAGCAGGACCTGGCCAGTGTCATCATGTTTTGCTTTGAACAAGGTGTAAGAACGAATAACAAAGTGAAGGGATTGCACACCCGTATGAACGACCAGAAAGCAAAAGGATGCAACAACCTACCTTTCTATACCCTTCTGACTCTTCTTCGACATTAGGCTGATCTGGTGCCCCTACAGAAGCATTTAGTGATTAATGGGAATTTGAAACGCCTTCAGAGGAAGACCTCAAGAATGGTACATGCTGAGACGACTCGGAAGAGTTTACGCCCCTGTATGAGGACTGCATGAAGGCTGTGACTGTGAACTGTGAACCTGTTTATATTGTGAAATGTGAACTGTTTGAAGATTGCATCATAGTGTCTGTGAACTCTGAACCTGTATATTTTGTGAAATGTGAACTGTTTAAGGACTGCATAAACTTGTGTACATGAGTGTATAATTATTGTATATGACCTTTGTGTCTGCCTTTATGTGAATGTAAATATTGTTAACCTACTTAAAAATGTTGAAAGTAATGATTATAAATGACTTAATTTTCCTTTTTCTTATTATACATTATATGTATTATTATACATTATTATATAAGTTGAGTAGTAGCCCAAGATCTTGATTAAACTGAAATAGACATCAAAGTTTTTTTAATAGATAATTTAAAAAACAAAAAAAAAGAAAACCTACAAAAAACTTAAACTTGCAAAGCCCTTGAGGTGAAATATTAATTCTCCTAAAAATATTATTTTAAAATCTTTATTTTAAAATGATTTTTTACGTTACGTATTGAACGATCATGACAATATTCAAAGAGTAATGGATTAGTCTGAGTGTCCCAAGTTATCGTTTCCGTCACATTTTGGCGAATTTTAAAAATTAACATAGAACTGCAACATAGATACCTGAAAAATTATTACTGTTAATGTTACATGTACGCATAAAAATATTGTGGGTACGAGTCAACTGGTGAAGTCAAATGTTTTGTTACGAGTGGACCACAAAGTTTTGGGTTCGACTGAACCATTTGATTACGAGTCTGTTTGGGTTCGAGTCAGTTTGGATACGACTTCACTCCATGTGATCTAAGTATGACAAATACTGTTGCTTGGAATCTGTTCCCGTTTGAATATACTTTCTATCTATCCTTGGTAAGTACTACGAAATTGGATTATTTTTCATTCATATTTCTAGTTTTTTTTCTTCTTTTTATCAAATTAAAATTCTGCTTTATCATCTTTCCTTTTTTCTTTCTTTATTTTTTCTTCTTCGGCTTCCTATATGTATTGAGTACAGTGCTTTAGACAGATTCTCCATTATGAATAACACTTCTTTAATAGAATTCAATTTTTTGTTGAATAGTTCATTTTTTATTTCATGCTGAAAATTATCAATTCTTAAAGACAAATAAAAACAAATATGCATACATTAACAGTGATCTGTACACATTCACATTCATTTTTTCTGATTAGGAAATATGCTGATTGATCATTGTAAAATGACTGGCCGTAAACTTGATGATTACTGTGACAAGAGCAGGTAGGTGATGAGGTACATGTAATTGTGCAGGAAGAAGATGATCTGTCTCATTTTGCCAAAATACGCATTGTTTTTAAACCTCAGCCCGCCGCAGTAATACGCGTTGACTAGTCAGAAAGGTTGCGGTTTGTTGCTTATTCGATGTATTCAGATCGTATGGCCTTTTTTATATAAACGCTATACTTTGAAAATGACAACTTTGAAAACTTGGAACAACAGCGCCGTTCTTTACGGGAAGTAAAATAGTAAAAATTTCCGGACAAAGTAGATAGACTGAATATCACCATTTAGTCCGCACATGTTTCATCTGACGGTCGGGGAGTATCAATTGTGTTATTTCTATTTGTTTATTGTATATTATCACAAACTCCTTGGTGGTGTCTTCTAGTTCACCATTTTCAATGATTTATATAAAAAATGATGCGTATACAAGACGGAGTAATATATACCAAGATAATTATTATACATAAAATCATGAACATAATTAATTTGATCATTTCAGATATTTGATTGGGTTTTTTAAAAATAATATGTATATAAATATCTTAAAGGCTGAAGTCTAAGTTCCTTCCACAATGTACGTTACACAAATATTTTCTTTTGAATCTAATTTTAATTGCCATCCAAAATAGACGATACAACGGTCGTAGATATTTTGTAACCATGTTAGTCTTGAATTTTATAAAATGTGTACCAAAGGTGTGGTAAACATTAAAGGAATATTACGTGATTAATCTAATTCACAATTGTCATCCAACGTAGATGACACAGCGGTCGTAGACATTTAGTTTGTACTGATGATATTTTCCTTTGTTTGACTTGAATTTATGAAATGAGGATTCAACGTGTGGTAAAAGTTGTTGGAATCTCGTTTAGTTGGTGTGGAAGTACTCCGCCATGTTTTTGGTTTGTGTAACTCACGAAAGGGTTAAACCAATAACAGAAGTGATGACAATATCAATTTTCAATTTTGAAAATTTATAACTTTTTTACAAATTTCATTAGATAAACAATGCTTTGATTGTGCAAAAGCGAAGTTAAAATATACGCTGCACATAAATACCTACTGAATCTCATCCAAAACATCATTCAAAATAGAGAGACAATCCAACGGTCCGTGAAATTAATAGTCAAATTTTAAAGTTTTTTTTTCGATGACTTTATATATTTTAAGTCATGACAGAAGGTGCCAAGGTTTGGTAAAAGTTCATTGAATCACGTTGAGAAGGCGGGGCTTGTCCGGTTGAGTAAGTTGACATGTTGACTGCAGAGTGTGATAGAACTGTCAATGAGTCTCTTAGGTGTGCACATTATCAGTGTTGTCTTCAACCATTACTCGATTTGCTCTATCATGTCCATTCTTCTTGCACTAGCATACATTGTTGTTTGCTCGGTAATGACCTTCAGCTTATCATTTTACTCTTGAAATGTTTCTCATCCTAAATCAAAATATACTGGGATTGTCTCGTAAACGTCAACTGTAGATTTCCAGTGTATACTCTCAGTACATTGGCGTTCCTCTCCATTTCTTTCCTGCTTGTGGTGATTTTTCGACGAAGATTTATAAAAAAAAAAAAAATTTAAAAGTCTTCAATATCTACATGTATCATACCATGATCTATTAAAATATCAATATAAACCACAGGTACCAGAAGTACTGCCATCTCTATTCATCACCTTAGCACCAAAGCCTTTCGGTAGAACATGCAGATATATCAACACATTACAAAAACCTCTTTTAAATATATTTTTCAAGCCATGCGATGGACACCGATGCTTCGTCATGAAGACATTACAAAAACCTCTTTTGATTACATATTTTAAGCCACACGAGGAACATCACTGTTTTGCGATAAAATGAAGTGGGAAAAAAGGGATTTTAAAACAACCTTTGAAATGACGTTTCTATATACATTCTTTCATCGATATTGAAATTTACAGTCATTATATTTTGGTTTAAATTATTGAAATCCAACTCGTAAAGTGTTTGTTCACTCAAAGTCAAGGAGAAGCAATTTCAATGATTTGTTTAATACCCAAAACTTTCCCATTTAATAAAGATCGCATGATGACAGATTATTTATGTTTTACGTCTGCAGTGAATATTGTCCACATAAGTTTCAAATTCTACCCTATATTATCTCTCAATTTTTTATATATCGAATGCATTAAATTGTTTTTATTTTCTTAAAGTTGTGAGGCTGAAATATGATTTATAATTTGGAAGAAAATGCATGCCATGACTCTTTCAATCTTTCAAATTTGACCATTGGTATTCTGACGACGGGGTATTTATGTGCTCAGACATACTAATGCATAGAAGTTTGGTAATTCTAAACGTTCGATAGGATAAAAAAAATATTCTACAATTTGTTTATATCTGTCTCAAAAGTTGAAGTAAAGTTCTACGTAATATAAATTCACTTGTAGAATCTAATTCAAAATTGTCTTTCAAAATAGAAGATACAATGGTCGTAGACGTAAATTTGTCTCTAATCCACAGACAGCATCCAGGGATAGTCTCGTAAAAGTGAATAGAAGATTTTCAATAAGTGTTTTCCATGAAATGGCAGTTCTCCTAATCTCTTCTTTGCAGGTTATCTCCGACACCCTCGATAAAACTTCCTTATTTTGGTGGGGTTTTTTCTGAAATGTTTGAGGTTTTATACAACTTTTGTAAAAGAACCAAATCGATTTAAAAAGGAAACTTCAAAAACTGCTCATCCTTCTTTTAAAACATTTTTTCAGGTTTCAAAAATTTGTATTTAGTTTAAAGTTTGTTTAAAATTGGGGGTTCTGGCAAAGAAAATAAAAATGCAAAAATCAACGCCTGATATCAACATTCCTGACAAAACTGGATGGACACAATTTGGCTAAAATTAGCTTAATAGTTTTAAGATATGAAAACTTACTGTGAAATAAAATTACAATGACTCTCCTGTATGCTGCTTAAAAAAAGCTCTACTCATCAAATACAATTTTGACGCAGAGGTTGAAATTGTGTAAATACAAATATTTAAGGAGAATTTGATCATTAACTAATTAATCGTTAATAAGAAAATATTGCTTACCTTCCTGAATTAGGGCATCTATAAAAATCTAATAAAACATTCAGCAAAAATCAACTGCATTTGTAAGCCTATAATCAGGTTCACTAAATTAGTAAAACAAAACAATATTTGACTTTAATAATTTAAAACTGTTTTACCCTTCCAATTTTTAAAACCTCGTCTTCGCTTTTTTGTGAATGTGGTCTATAGAGACAGATTATAATAACATAAATGATATTCTAATCCAATTCTAATCCAATTGATGAGAGTTCTTATATAAATATTATAGATGTAGTAAAAGAGAAATATTTGTATTTAGTTGCTGTACAAAGTGTTGACAGAAAGTAAACATTGCTAGATCTGTACTGAGTAACATAGAGAGAAAGCAACAAATTGAAGTATACTATGCATAAAGGACACTTCTTATGTTATATATTGCTTTTAAAATGCAATTCTTAATTAGATCATATTTCAAAAGAACATATGCATAAACCTTCTTATATTATATATGGTAATAATCATAGTATCAATACACAGTTCTGAAATTGTCATTCAAGTAAATTTCACATGAAAAAAATCTTATATCTAATTGTTGTCAGTGTGTACATTAATAAAAATTAAAGTAAATGTTACACAAAACAAAACAATGTCGTTTGAAAATTATTAAAGTATATGACACTTGCGCTTAAAATATAAAAATAGTCGAAACAAGTCTCGCTAACATCGCCGCTTTTTTCAAATGAGATCTTTCATCGTTTCGTGTTAATTTTAAACTTGTAAATTAGATAGGATTCCCTTTTAAAAGTATCAGTAAAATATAAAAAAAAAAAAAAAAAAAAAAAAAACATATTAAGTTGTATGTTCATACTGTGGGGCTTCAGATATCCGGACGCCACATATCCGGACGCTTCAGTTTACGGACTATTTTATTTGGGAACAGATTTTTTATACGTTATTTTATCTCATATATCCGGAATTTGGCGTTCCGGATCCGGACGGTCTGTTTTCACCACAAAACACTGTTTAACTATAAATTTTGCTTCATTTAACAAGACGGTAAAATTTCATGATACTCCGATAAATACATGTACAATAGAAAGACTACGCCGGTCAATTGAGTTTCGCGCCTTTTCACCTGCTAGCCCCTAAGAGTAGCTTGTATAAAAACTCTGACTTCCCAAATCACTTTCATATATTACCGACATTGCTGGTTAGACAGGATAAGTCACGCCTTACTGCAAGTGGCTTGGGTATCTTTAAACTGTGCACCTATCAAGTGCAATCACTTTTTTAAACATCCCTCTATTTCAAAGGAAGAATGTGCCTAATAAATCTTGAAAGTTTTTTTTTATAGTTTTGTGATATTTATATTTGTAAAAAATGTCTCAAGAATGCCTTGTTATATTAAGTCAAAACTGGAAGTATAGGAAGAAAACAATAAGGAAAGCATTTCAACTGGTCGGAAGTGCATTGGTGGAAAATTGACCCGTCTATATACAGATTGTTAAAACATAACGTAAATAGGTATATTTCACACTTGGACACAATATATTTAGCAACATTTGTCTATTATTATAGTTTGGTTAATATTTCCTGACTTAATAACAATATAAAGAAGGGTTCCATGTATTAAAACCTGATGAATTTCAAAGGACAATTCTAATTTGTTGCCATGTAGTATGAAAAGCAAAGAAAACAGTATTAACACTCATTATAAACATATAAATTATCATTTATGACAACAATAGACTCATTTCAGATATTCGGACGCCTCACATATCCGGACGAATGGACTTTTTTTTTCCGTGTAATTGTTTAAATCCTAGATGACATAGAAATACTTGCTGTATTTTGTGAAACCTTTTGCATTGTACCTTGACATAATGGAAGAGTTGTGGTATTTTGTGTCAATGCAGTAGTTTTGACGTCGTCCACTGACATGGCTTTTTCCAAAATTTTCTGCGTTGTAAGTTTTGTTTCAGGAAAAACTTTTGTTGATGGTAGATATACTAAAATGTATGAGATATTGATGGTATGTATTTTTTTTCTAAATACAAATATGATTGCTTTGTGATTTCAAAATTAAAGAAAGCTACCTCTCCAGATAAGGTTGAATCCTCTGTCTGTCAAACTTTGGTCTGATATGAAAGTTACTCTGATTTTCTTTCCTCGTCCATGTATATCTTCATTTTTCAAATGACCACATCGTTTAAAAATTTGAAAGCAACAAGGTTCAATTTCTTCTATCTACAAGCAATTATTAACAATTCATTAGATAGATGATATATTGACATTTTCTGTCAATTGAATAAAACACAACCCTATATATATGGAAATCAATTTAAGTAATTACATTATTTTGTGCATTATAAATTGTTTTAACACATGATTGTGTTGGTATATACATCATTCGCCAAGATATTGAACAAGGAGTACTTTTTGGTAAGTGGGGGATGTATAATAAACCTAAATAAATGCAAAATGATTTTTGTTTCCTTTGAAATGTTGCCTCCTAGTCCAATCGCAATTTTGTTCCATAAAAACTTATGGAAGAAAACATGTTTAAAGGTATACGAATTGCACTTTATCACACGTACAAAAGTGGCGGTTGAAAGATGGTCATGGTAGATGATATATTTAATAATTTTAAATAGAAGAATTAACAATTTTAGCATAAGCATATATTACTCAGTAGCTTAAGATTTGTGCTAATGGACGATTTTTTTATAAGGTCAACAAAATGAATAGTTTTACTTTTTGACAAATAGAGCCCTGTCATTAACACCAAAATCCTTAATCCTTCGCCCAGTAGGTTTTACTTTCACAATATTAATAAGTGTATCATAGCTTACTATGTTAGTAATCATTGGTAAAGTATGTCCCAATAGATTCTCAGTAGTAAGGAACTGAAAAATATTCAATTGTTAACTGGCTACCACAAACGAAACGCTCCGCATAATTGTTTTAGAATGAAAACCTGCAAACCTCTCTTTACTATGTTTTCTGCTTTTTCAAACTTACCTCCAAATAATCATTACATTGATTCCTTTCAATCATATCCATTTCAAATATGCTGAAGGTTACATTTGCTAACGGGTTTCCGGTCCTTATTACCCATGTATAGTTGGAATTGTTGGGATACCCCATAGGATATCCTGGTGAAGTTATGTGACCAACGATGTTGTCTTCGTATTTGAAGTATTGGAAGAAGTCAAGTCTGCAAAATACACAAACTGCTATTTAACTTTTTGACATACATGTTTCAAGGAAATATGTGTTACTTGAACATAAATTCAAAAAAAAAAAATGAAGAAAAGTATGTAAATGCATGTGTTCATTTTATGTACTTATCATATAAGGCAAAATTATTTTTTTTCATTTGCTTTGTTTTGGGTTTTTTCTTATGCAGTTTGTTATATGTTGTGTATCTTCCACACCGAAAGTTTTCTCTAACAAATGAAATAAAATAAAGATATAGCAATCAATATTTTTCTTTTTATAATTTGATCTGGAATTAAAAAAAACAAACATAAGTAAAAACGGAAGTTGACTATTGGTGTTTTTATGAGTATACACTATTCCAAGTCATTTTTATCACTCAAAGAGGGAATATCCTAATTTTTTTTTATGAAAAACACCTTTACAACACCATTTACAAACATTATTGCTCACGTCTGGGTAGACTATCCCTGCATTAATAAATTATCATTCCTACATTTGTATTAAAAGTCATTAGAATGAATATTAATTTCTAGTTCAAAAACAATTGTAGTAAATGTATTCTATTCGATTGATAGATGGACGGATGAATAAATGGATAGATGACTTTGAGTCCTAGGTCGCCATTTGATTTATTCACGCAGAATGCATGTTTTCGAGTTTGAATTGTGTTTATTTTTAAACTGTTTGGTCAGATTTTTTTCACTATTTTTTGGAAAAAAACATTTATATATTTTATGGTTAAAGAATCTAAGCATCTAATATATTGAATTTTTGGGGGTTTTGTTGAAGATATTGGAACACCTAAGATTTGATTGGTCATTAACTAATACCAATATAATGAATCATGAATTTCATGTGCAGTGTTTTACGCAAAATATGAATTGGAATAAAACTTTCTGAAACAAAAAATAAAATCTTTTGTAGCATTGTTTATATTTTTAATTCATTTTTTAGGTTGTAACATTCTTTGTGACAACACAACAAGAATATACACACATCAATATTGAACTATACATATAACATCAGTTTCTGTTCGGGGGAGTCAGTCCTGTTTCTTAACAAAAACTAGCTGAATAATGAAATTCACTGCAATTGAGTAGAATGGTTGATGAGTTTAACGCGGAAAATAAGGGATTCGCGTTGACTATACTCGATAACAGTAAAAACAAATTACGGTTAGCTGTTTACTTATGGAAGCAACCAGACTAAATGGCCTACTTGATATTAACAGTATACGTTTAAAATGGCACCTACTATTTATTTTATTTTTCAAAGGAATAGTAATAATCAAAAAGGGAAGAGAATTTCCAAAACACCCGAACTTGCACCAAAAAGTTGGTTAACCAGGCGTACATATTGAACACTTGTGTTGTTCCTTAGATATAGTAAGAAGGAAGCGAGTTATTTATCGCTCAATTCATCTCTAGACAGAGAAGACTGAGTCGCAACATTTTGTCTGAGCAACTCTATGAGGTTAACTTCTTCTGCGCCTTAATAAACAATATATATATATATATATATATATATATATATATATATATATATATATATATATATATATATATATAATGATAGGTGTACAATACAGTTTAATATGTACATAGACATTTATTATGTATAAAATCATTAATACATGTAGCTTGATGATATTAGATATTTGACTGGGTAATAATATTAGTCTATATCTATTTCAAACGGTGAAGTCAAGTTATTTCAAGTTACACAAATATCACATGTTGAATCCAATTCAAAAATGTCATCCAAACAAGACGATTAAAGGGTCACAGACATTTAGTTTGTGATATTGATATTTTACTTTCGAAGGCTTGAACTTATAAAATGAGTATCCAAGGTGTGATAAAAGTTGAGTAGTTGTGGGGGTGGCCGGCTGAGTATGTGAACGTGGGTGTGTGGCCTGCAGAGTAAAATAGAATTGCTCACTGGTCTATAGGTGCATAATATATCAGTCAATTTAAAACTGTCATCCAAGCAAGACGAAAAAACGGTCGCAGTCATTTAGTTTTTAATATTGATATTTTACTTCGTTAGGCCTGAATTGTCCAAGGTGTGGTAAAAGTTGGTGGAATCTCGTTGAGTTGATGTGGGTGTGGCAGACTGAGCATTCGGATGTGATTCCTGCAGAGTAAAATAGAATCTCTCACATGCATCATATGTGTGCGAATTATCTCTGCTGTATTCCTCCATTGCTGTCTGTGTTCTGTCTTGATCATTCCTCCAGCACTTATCATACAATGTTGATTGCTGGTCAATCTCCTCATTTGTCTCCTCTGGACATGTTTCTAATCCACAGACAGCATCCACTGGGATAGTCTCGTAAACGTGAGCTGATTTCCAGTATGCACCGTTGGTAAATTTGCGGGCTCCTTCTTCTCTCTTTTGCTGACACTGGTTTTTCTGCAAAGATCTAAACCAAATAAAGAAAAAAAACTCAATATAAAATATTTCTTGATAGTGTGCACTAAAGAAAAAACATGATTTACATTAATATCTTAGCAGCATCACTATGAATACAACATGACTACGGAGATTACAACATTACACAAAAAATATTTATCAAAATATTATTTTTTATTAGGCAAGCATTATATTTCAATTTTAAATACTTCGGTATTATAATGACCACATCTATTTTTGTGGTCCTTCAGTTTTATCAGAAAACCTTTTGTAAAAAGGAGAAAGGAATGCTGTAAGATATTTGGAATATTTTCAAGATTGGAAGATTGGGTTATCTATCATAAAATGTACCTACCTGCCTTTATTACGACATCTATATATGCTAACACAAGCAACCACCAAAAGAAAGAACTCAAAAACAACAGCACCAATGATCAGGTACACTACAACATTAATACAATATAAATAAATTTGACAATATACTCTATTACTATTTACAAAATACTCTTTTTACTCTTTTTGTCATTTGTCTTTTCATTACCAAGACAGAAACGTTATAATTAGTTCTCGAAAGTTTGTATGATTTTTTTTTACCAAAGGAAAGACACTTCTCAAACTATAACCCAGGAATGTATACTTAACCTGTGTGTATGTCAAATGTGTTCTGGTCTTCTGTCTGAGTTGTTGCATTGAAATCTAATGTTGTCAACTTAACACTAGATGATCTTGTCGTCGATGACAATGTCAGCGTTCGCGATCGTTTTTGGGGCGTTTCTGAATACTGTTTGGAGAGAGATGATGGTAGCTCAGAGGGTATGGGTGGACTGGCTGTTCTACCTGTATTCTTCACAGTTGCTGGGGACTCTGGTAAAGGTGTTGTAAATGTTGTAGAGGAGATATATTTGTACGTAGTTGTGTCCTCTGTAGTTGATTCAGTTGTTCCAGATGTTGATGTAAACAATGCCTGCATTGTACTCCATGCTAACATAAAGAGGAAGTAGAAAAAACCATAATGCTTAAAGGGTATTTCTAGAATTATCTAACGCTACTCAACACAATTCTCAAATATTCCTCAAATCACGAGAGAGTTTCATCTCTTCATATTACAAAGCAACAGGTGTGTGAAAAACAAGCTGTTAGCAATAACCATAGTAACAATACACAGAAAACTTTTCTCAAGTATATTTCATGTGAACACAGGCTCATAATTGATTTTTTTCAATCATAAAAAGTTGAGTACAATTGAAAGTCACGTTACACGAATCTCGATTGAAAATATCTTCAATATTCAAATTTATTATCCTTGCGCATCATATCGTCGTGTTTGAAGTTCGTAGCGCATATGATCATTTTTTTAAATAGTTATAGTCTGTCCCAAGATATTTATGCAGCACATTTGGCCGATTTTGAATAAAAATACACATATCTGTGAAAGAAGTGCAATTAAAATCGATGAAAGGGAAAATTTCCAAGATATCTTCATTGATACATTATCATTTTTCACTCATAAAAGTTCACAGGAACGAAAACAGATTTCCTACGGAGATTTATAATGGGGAATATTCACATCTTTTCTCCATTCGGAAGTCACTCGGAATACCTCGCGCAATTTTTCAACGTTATCATCCGGGCCTGCTTCAATACAAAATCCCCGTAGACATTACATTTTTTAGCCGTGTATTGAAACATGATCACCTAGAGGGGGCATTTCAACGGAAATATCTTGGAAATTTTTCATACTTTTAAATGAACATCGTTTGAACTCTGAGGTATTTATAAATATCGAGTAATTAAGCAAAATGTGAATCCAGGATATCTTGGAACAGAGTATAATAAAATATTTTTTTAAAACACAGCACATAAAGATTACTACATGTATTTTATTATTACAAAACATAAATAAAGAAAATTCAAGAAAAATTAATAATTAGATAAGTGTTGAAAACATTTCTAGACAAACAGCATAACAACTATAAAAATTTGATATTCAAAAAGCTTAATATACATGTATTCGAAATCAATTTGTGAATTTAAACAAGAGGCCAATAGGCCTCAACAGTCACCTTAGTACCATAGCCCATACACAAAATTGTGGAGGAGTCTCATAAATGCATTTAATTGAGTTTCCTCCCTTACTGAATTCTTTTGAAATGGACTCTTAATCCAGACCTATCACTCGTATCAAAGTGTATGACCTACTACTGAAAAAGAGCACAGCTTCCATGCATAGTATTTTTTTCCCAGATATGTTAACTTTCAAAATAGGCTTTATGTTTATATGTTTTCATAGATAAACTAAAACAAGGTGGCTAGTATACTACTTATTACTTTACTATTAACAAGTCTACTTGTTTATTTTAAGAAATTTAAAAACTGTTTTTGTTTCAAATGATAGAATACTTGCATAACTATTTTGATCATACAACTTATTAATTACATTATATTTAATGATTAATTACTAAATATGAACAAGCGAAGGAGGTTAACTCCATTTTGAAGAAGCAAGGGAAGAGAACTCCATTAACTGTTATAATCCTCTTCCCCGAACTCCTTTCAAATGCTTTCACAATATCATATCGATAACATTGATGGACAGCTACATTATTTTTCTTTTCTAAACATATGAATTAACTCATTTCTTTCATTGAAATTTCTGAGCAGAAAAAAATAAGACAAATACATACCTCCCCCCCCCCCCCCCCTTCCAAGCCATAACCCTTGCGATACATGCAGGTGACAAGGAATATTATTAAAAATGACAGGATAATTTTTTTTCTAAATATGCTGTTGGTTTTTATTCCGTGTTCTGTGTCTGTAGAGAAGAAGATTTTTTAAACAGTATGTGCATTAACACTATACGGCCATATTGCCACCCCCCCCCCCCACCCTACGACCTGAACCCCTGACCCAGGGGCCATGAATTTCACAATTTAGGTAGAGGAGTTTGTGGACATCATAACCATGCATTCAGTTTTTTTCCCCACATGTGTGGGAGTAAAGAAGAAGATTTTCTAAGGTTTAATACATTTTCACTGTATGGCTAAATTGGCCCCGCCCTAGGGCCTAAAGCCCTGTCCCAGGGGTCATGAATTTCACTATTTAGGTAGAGCAGTCCGTGGACATCATAACCATGCACTCAGTTTTATTCAAATATATATTGGAGTAAAGAAGATTTTCTAAGATTTAATACATTTTCACTATATGGCCAAAGTGGGCCCACCCTAAAGCCTGAACCCCTGATCCAGGGGCCATGAATTTCAAAATTTTCGTAGAGGGCTTCATGGACATCATAACCATGCATTCAGTTTTTTCCTCACATGTGTGGGAGTAGAGAAGAAGATTTTTGAAAATTATGCTTTTTTTGCATATTTTGCCCCGCCTGTGGCCCCCCGGGGAAGGTAGAGCCAAGAATTTCACAATTTAAATTCCTCTTACGATAGAGATGCTTCACACCAAAAATAATAACAATTGGCCTTGTAGTTTTTAAGAAGTTAAAAATGTAAAATTGTTAACGCACGACGCACAGACGCACGACGCACGACGACGGACGAAGACCAATTGCAATAGGTCACCTGAGTGACTCAGGTGACTTAAAAATTAGCCAATTTTGGGTACAAAAAGGTCATGGATAAATTTATGCACTTTATACAGATTTTTTTCTTATCTTCTTAATTCAATCTGATCATTCTGCATGATTAAAACAATATTTGATTTTATTATTCCGCTTAGATCAAATCCTGGCTTGAAAGGTCAATAGAAGGATAATCGAATTTTAGTGCAAAAAGGGCAAATTATATGCACGATAAAGCGTGAACACTGCCCCTCCCCCTGGTCTTTTTTCTGTAAAATGTTACAGTATGTTTTGTCTACGAATTTCAATGATATACTTCTCATAAAATATCTAAGTAATGAAATACCTTAAAACGTTTATAATTAACGTCTATGGGGGTTTTTTTCACATGAATCGTATCACCAAAAGTTGCACATTAATTTAATCTATAGGGTGCAGTTCCGTTTGATAAAAAAAATGGTAAAATATGGCATTAATTTTTATTTGCATGTGCATTGATCACATTTCTTTTTAACTCCTCTAATCTGTGAATGGTCCAGTTATTCATCTGTTATTTTTGAATTCATTCACCTTGAGATGACGTAGGAGTTATGGTCTTTTGTTGCAATTCAGTAGTTTTGACGTCCAGTTTCTTGGATGTTGTTCTAACCCTGTATTTTGTTGTCGTTGTCAACATTTTCTGCGTCGTTACTTGTGTTTCCGGTAAAGCTTTTGTTGGTGGTAGACTTACTGAAACAAATATTTATAAAACATACAACTCACATTTTTCTTTGAATAAATAAAATATTGACTTGTGATAACAAGATTAAATAAAGCTACCTCTCCAGGTTAGGTTGAATCCTTTATCTGTCATACTCTTGTCTGATATAAAAGATACTCTGATTTTCTTTCCTCGTCCGATAATAGATACATTCTCCACATGGCCACATCGTTTAAAAAGGCTAAAGTAATTAGGTTCGATTTCTACTATCTACAAAAACCCAATGACATTTCGTTAGACATGAGGTTCATAGGCATTACAGATCATCTGATTATTGTATAGCCCCATGAGGAATCCACAGAAATGCATTATAATTTTGCGCCGTATTTAATCAGCTGGTTTTAACGCATGGGTAGAAATTCATGTATATACGTATGGTTGTATTGGTTTATTCATCAGGATATTTTACAATAAAAGAAAAATTGGGTTAAGTTGTTATGAGTTTTTTGTTACAAATAGACATTGAAAGTGTAAATGCATTTTTACTACACAAGAAAAAGTGGCTGTGCAGTAGGAGTGTGTGGTACAATGTAGATGATATCCCCCAATCACTTGTGTTGCTTACTAGACTGATCAGAGAATGTCTATAAGTACATGATGATAGTTTCCAGAAATAAATGATATGAATAGTAATAGAAACTTCCCTTAACATTAAATATTATTATGTATGTATTAATTTGTTCCGCTCAGTGGTTAAACAATTATAACTTTTTCATAAGTTCAATACATACTATTATAGACGTGATAAGTGTACATGTATATCTACCGAGGACGAAGTCCGAGGTTGATATAACAACACCCGGTCTTTAAAAGCTTGTATTGACGATATCCAAAAGCTTTAATTGTTTTGCTGTCATAAACTTAACCCTGTAAGCTTCAAAATAATTACAGTAAATAACGGATCCACACTTCATGTGTGTCGATCGATGTTGCAATTGTATAGCATTCAGATTTATTTTTCTATTTTAATTTGAATGAGATTAACGATACAATTTATAATATGATTGCGAGATATAGTCGTTTCATCATTTTTTAATGCAGTATTTTAATAATTGGATTATGGTTTTACTAAGAATTTACGGTCTTTAAACAGTGGAAGTTATGATTTTTACAATTCTTGGTCCTCTTCTATACATGTAAATATGAAACAATTAAAATTTGATCAAGATAGGCCTTGTAGATTTCTTTAAATAGTCGTAATAGCTCAGTATATCAATTATAAAATGTTTAAAGACGACTAACGACG
Source organism: Magallana nippona (assembly GCA_033439105.1). Lineage (NCBI taxonomy): Eukaryota > Metazoa > Mollusca > Bivalvia > Ostreida > Ostreidae > Magallana > Magallana nippona. Next base: position 43,663,541 of record CM065922.1, on the reverse strand, counting down.
ATTGATAATGTACACAAAAGAAGAAATATGCCTACTATTTTTTCATAACAAATTTTAAGGTTTCTCTATACAAAGTTTTCTATCATTATCAAGTTTACCTCCAAATAATCATCACATGGACTCCATTTTTCGATATTCATTTCAATTATTCTGAAGGTTACGTTTGCTGAGTGGCTCCCGGTCCTTATTATCCATGTATAATTGACATTGTTGGGATAGTTCCAAGGGTAGCCCGGTGATGTTATTTGACCACTGTTGCTGTCTTTGTATTCAAAAACATTGATAGCAACCAATTCTGCAAAATTCACGTATTACAATATGATTCGTAAGGCATCCAGTTTCTTGACAATACAAATATTACAAGAAAATCTGTTACCTGAACATAAAATCCAAACAACAGTAAATTTGAAAAGTATGACTGCGTTCATTTTCTAAACGTATCAAAAGTATTAAAATCGTTTCAGTCGCTGTGCCTTGGTCTATCTGATGCAGTTTGCTCTGTTATATTATCAAAATTCTAAAAACAGCGAATGCTTCCTGTAGCCAATAAGGAAATAACAGCTGAAAAACTTATATCATTTTGTCTACAATTAATTCAAAAATAGTTAGAAAACGGAAAGATACAACGTTTCACGAGTAAAATTTAACAATCTGTAACGCTTAATGAAGCTGTTACCCACATTGAACCTTGAACAATCAGTACACAAAATAAAGAGACCATATGTAAATTAACATAAGCAATTTAATCGCCTTTAATATAACCCTCTGTTTACTGAGAATACTTGCTACTGCCCCTCCCCCGACCCCCCATTTCTTTTTTTAAATTTACATACTGTAGATTCCTTATTTTACGCGAGTACTTAATATCCGCGATTCACCCCTTTTGCATCATATCGCGAGAATATAATATCGCGAACGCCAAATTTTTATCATAGTTTTTTTTTTTTTAGTTTACATCTGATCGATAAACAAAAGCGAGACTTTAATATCCGCGAGATGTGCTTCTTGCAATTTTACGCGGATAAATTATCATTTCCTTGCGTTTAATTATACAGTATAGAAAAAGATATTTCGAGCGAGGAGGGACCCAACCTTTTTAGACAGCTTTATAATTAAGTTAAAATTATAGGGGAACTTAACAGAAATATTAAAATTTTAAAAAGGATGCACATCTCTATAACTCCCCCTCCCGATCATGGATTCGGAATGGGTAGCCCCCGCCCCCCCCCCCCCCCCCCCCCCATTTTCAATCACGATGTTACGTGCTCGTGAATAGCGCAACTGCGAATAATACTGTGTAAGTCAACAGCCAGAGTTTTCAATTTTGCGTCCAACGTTCAAGACATGAACATTTCTATTTTCATTGCTTCTTGTCAATTCAGCAAAATACGCAATCAACATCATATTGAAATTGATTATGCGTGATACAAGTAATTGAATATACATATGTCATATATGTAACGCCGAACATTTATATCAATAATTGCGATTTCACTAATTAAGATATATTTATCTTTTTGATAAATATTAATCGCATTATTCAAGGAGAAAATTATTTTATATTCCTTGTTTTACGGAAGAAACCATGCAGTGCTTCCTTTTCCAATCATCCATTGAGCTCTATGTGCCACATACTTATACATACATCGTTTGATATGAATATCGTGTATCTAGAGAATACATAATACTAATACATGTGAAAAAAACAAAAACAAAATTCCAAACACAAACGCCTATTAAAAATGATTGGATTGAAATCACTCTGTGAACAACTTATCTCCTTTAGTCAGAATCATTTACTTAAAAAGTTTGCCTTTCAAATGCGCAGATTTGTTGTGCAGAAAAAATGCTACATTTTGTGGAAGTTCTTAAAGCCAACATGGATTCATAATAGTATTCGGTCGCTAAATACTGTTGGATCGTTTGTAACAACGCACTCAAAAAATAACGCACGCTGAATTTTATTTTAATGTGCGTTATTTTTTATTATGCGGCTGTATTTTTGGTTGTCCCGTTCGCGTTTCAGTTTCGTCAGCCTAGATTACAATCATCAGTGTTTACAAAGAAAATTAATATTAACAATTAATCATACTGTATACTGTTTAAAAACGAAGTCCATAATTTATATGTTTTTATCAGTACGTTAAGTGTCTCCATGATAAGAAATGCTGATGTACATTCAGACCAAACTTTTAAACAATGACTTCGTCTGCTTATAATTTGGTGTGCATAACATTGACATAATATTACAGGCGCCGAGTTTCTATCAAATAGGAATATTTGATAATAAATCATAGTAAATAAAAATTAAATGGTTTTGGGTTTTCCCCTAAATAATTAGCTTTCTGGTAAAATGTCTAGTAATCTGCATTTTCAATTCTATTCAACCTAAAATCATTGGACTATAAATGTGCACAAGTATAAGAAAATGCCGTGTCAGCAACCAAATTAAATGTAGTTCACTTATAGAAGAGCAACTCACTAGAATAACAACAAGTGACAAATATATCGAGATACAAAAAAAAAATATTTGAGGACAACTACATGTACTCTACTAAAAATATTTTTAAAACATATTCTGTACTTCCTTTCCAGAATTCACTAAATTACATACTTTTAAGTATTAAAGTATGAAATAACTTAGGTCAGCGTATTGTCCATATCAAATCATGCTAATTTATTTCAGAAACTAAACAATGAACATTAAGTTTAGACATAAAGCATATTTTTAGTCTAAATATTTAAATATGTCAGTGGGTCAAAACTATTTTCTGTCGATGTGCTTTTCCTGTTTTTTATTTGATGGAACAAGTAATTGTATTATGTTGTTTGATAAAATGTCATATATAGATTAATTTTTATTAATAAATCAACCAGGCAACTTAAAGTCACGAAATTATTTTTGTACACATTATCATAGATTAATATTTTTTTCATAAATGTGTCATTTCTATCTTCCAATGACCAGTTTTTACTTAATATTTTATCAGCGTTGAAAAATCAAAGGGGAATAACTCTTTTTAAAGTTGATATAAGATCGTAAAAATTTTAATATTCTCCAATCCTCCGCCTCAAAGTATTTTTGTTTCATCATAAAATTGTTAATTATCCTTCAAACTTTATAAATGAAATAAAATAGAAAGAAATTTGTTGATAGTATCCGTGATTTTTACGAAGTTATTGCAATTTTGGCCGCGATGGATATGATGGAATAAATATGCAAGTTGAGATCAAATTAGAAACAAACATAATCATATTGTCTTTTATGAATTTATTTTTACATTGAGATCAAAATACATAACATCATTTTCACATTTTGACAACTTAACAAAAAAAAAGGTTTTTGAGGGAGATGCTTTCAGATCTGTATCAAAACATCAGAAAAGCTTGATATATGAACAAGATGTGTGTAGAAAAAAAAAGCCAAATAAAAATATTAATATTAAAGCATATGATTTATAATGAAACAAATGATCATTGATCCACATTGTTTTCAGATAATAAATCAAAACACTGCAGTGTGTGTTTAAAATGTAAAACACATGTATAATCATGACAAAGACTGCAGTAAAGGATACGAACAGAAAACGAATGCTTCATCAATACATTTACACTCTGTCATATCCCAACATGTACAGGGAGTATAACAGGGAGCATTAATGAACAGTCCACAGAGATTGCTACCCTCTATTCCCAATCATACACCACCTTCATTAAAATTTTACTTACCAGTAATGTTAGATAAGCTTGCGCCTTTTACTGCAAGATTGTACTGAGCGTGTAAACTAATATATGTATAATACATCTATTGAATTCTAATTTAAATGAAAACAATCAGAGACAGTCACACAATAAATAGATGTATACAAATAACAACAGTCTCAAATTCCAGTCTTTGGTCCTTATGTGATGTCTAGACAGGGCCTAGAAAAAATGGTCCCTTTATATCACTGAATCATTAATATGTTCAGTACAAATCAGACCGGGCAGTATGGAGCACTCTTAAAAAGCATCCAAACATTGATGATCAGATAAAACAGTATCGCTCCAAAAAAGGACCCAACTTGTTGCATCACACTAATCCACATCAACGCTCTAGCACCATACTGCCGAAAAGCAGTTGCTATGGTAACTTTGGAATAGGTTAACAGTAGTCCACCAAGAACCCACACAGTGACCTAAAAAATAAGTTTAACATTGTTTAAACACATTGTATGGCAATGCTTGTATATACATAACCCATCAGAACCAACTATTAATAAATACTGTAAATGTATTACATTTAGCTGTGTATTCTATTTAGCGTTTTTGGCGGAAAACGGCGTCCGATAAATCAAGTACATCGCCAGATGTAAAATATATAAGTAGATATATAGGTACATTGAGCAATGCTAAATGAAATCCACGCAAACCTGCTGAAACATCATATTCTGCCAAATATCGTACACGACAAATACAGTCAAACTTCGTTATCTTGAACTCGAGGGGACCGTTTAAAGACTTTGAGATATCCGAATATTTGAGATATCAAGGGTAAAATACTTAAAAAATAAGTGGTTGGGACTTACAATTCACTTCGACATATCCATTGTATTCGAGATATCAGTGTTCGAGATATTGAAGTTCAACTGTATAATACGTTTACAGTAATGTATACTGGGAAATATTCGCCCCTTTCACCCTTGTTGTCAGCAGGCGAATTTAAGACTGTGCAAATTCAAATGTCTCGTATTATCTCTCTTTAAACACAACTGTGTCTGGCCGAAGTTCAAGAAGGAGTGAAGCTGTTTGCAAGTGTAGAAGGGCGAAATTTACACATGGGAAAAAAGCCCCGTATACAGTAAATCTAATAATTTTATTAATAAGTCTGACATTTGATTAAAGGACCATATATGATATTGTCCTAAAATGGCCCCCTAAAATGAACCTCATCATTTTGCTGTAATTCTTTGCTTTCTTTGTGCAGATATATATTTGATGTTTTTTCATAATTTTTATTTTGATTCAAGTGCCCACAATTTAGAAATATGACATCGTAAAGATAACCTTTTCCCACCATTTTTGCACTTTTAGCATAAAACGGGCCTGTTTTCAAGCAGTTTTTCTTTTAGAAAACATAGAGTGCATGCTTGAACACACAAAATATTTTAATCAGAGATGTATCTAGCCAAGACTAATAGGTGACAAAAAAAATTTTCTTGTTCGTCGCTCTATATTTCCCATTCGTAAAAAGATGAGAAAAATGTCAATTTTTGACTGATTCTGATTGAATTATAAAAATAGCGTCACTTCTGACATCATATACTGCCAGTGAGTGCAAATAAATCAAATAAATAGATGAAAAATACATTTTATAACAACTCTTCTAAATAATAACATAACAATTTATTGTACCCGAAACACTTTTAAAAATGGCAAATTATGGGGGCCAAATTTGATTCATATCATATATAGTTCTTTCCATACTTTTCATCTAGAAGGAAGATGATTACTTAATATCATTTGCAATTTCAATATAGAGAAGTCTCATGAAATTATCAACTTTAAACAAATTTTATATCAAATTATATGCATTCATTCACAACTATGGAGCATAACATGGAGTTATGATTATCGAAATATCAAGCGCAAAGTGGCGGAAGCAAAAACTCGGGACAGAGTATAGAAGGAAGATGATTACTTAATATCATTTGCAATTTGAATATTGAGAAGTCTCATGAAATTATCAACTTTAAACAATTTAATATAAAATTACATGTATTCATTCACAACTATGGAGCATATGGCCTAGAGGTGATCGGCGTTAGGCCAGTTACTGATAGGTCGCTGGTTCAAACCATGCTGTGGTCATGCACTTAATGTTGTGTGTTGTGCATTTAGACAAAGCACTTTATCTTCATTGCCTCAATTCACCCAACAGAAATTGGGTACCGGCTTACACAGGGAGTTAACCTGCGATGTACTGGTGTCCCATCCAAGGGGAATCAATGACCCTGATCCTCTTAGCACCATGGAAACCGGGGATAGGCACCAGCCTTATGTACCTTCATGGCATGGAGAAGGATTTTAATTTACAGCCTAAATACTATAATAGTGAACATTTATTAATTTGGTCTTAAGTAAATTTTTAAGTTCATTTGTATAACAATGCTCTGAAAAGCAAATTGTTATATTATCATTAATATTACATATTCACAAAATACTTACAATGAGGATTTCTTCAGATTTTGTTCCCACAAGTAATGGAGTTGGGCTGGCAGCTGCAGTGTACAAGATGATGGCGGCTGCTAAGGATCCCAGGAAAGACAGGACACTAATGACAACATAGGATGTAGAGGAATAGAACAACACAATGAAGCACGATACAGGGTTACAATGTTGTACAAAACAGCTGTTAGATGGTACACTGAAATGCCATATGGCATGCAGGAATAAGTTTGAATTGATGGCAACACACTGTTTGTGAGAGAGTTCAGAAAGGCAGTCAAAATCAAGAAGTATCCATAGCGTAATTTGAATATTGACTGATCTACTGCTATTTCAACTCTATCACTGTTCTGCGTTTTTGTTGAAGTAACTGTTTGAAATTTTCTATTTTTTTCCACTAACGCAGACTGAGAAATTCCTATGGTTGCAGGGTCTGAGAAAGTAACACTCCCGGAGTTTTCACCATTACTCAGTTCATAGCTGTGGCATCTGCTATCCTCAGATGAATCCTCATCATCATTTTCCACAGCATATTCCTTTCTTAGTAAGGACAGTATTTCAGCAATGTGAAAGCAATGCCACTGAAAAAAACCATAGCAAACAAAAACAGAAAAAAATCACGGACCGGGAAATTGGGTGGGTTTGACCGTGGGTATACATTGTAAGTGGTTATGTTGGTGGTAGCATTTGTAGAGGACACATTGACACAAGACACAGACCCACTGCCTTGGTCAAGGGCTACCACACTGGGTATCATCCCACTCATGCCTTCGCCAATGAAATAGGCCGTCATGTAATCAGACTTAAAATGAGTCATGAACGGCAAAAAGACGACCGACGTTGTGCAGTCCACTAGGGCCAAGAAGAATTGTAGAATGAGAAGCACTATGCTTCTTTCTTCTCCAGCAACAAATGCAGTAGTTTTCCAGAAGAATGCCAGAAAAAGGCAAGCCAAGCTACCTATTCCTAGAATGCAATATATGACTTCATTATTGTTTTCCAGGGGCAAACACATGGCAAAGTGTCACAAAAAGAGGTCTAATGTTGGCTATTTGAATTATAACTGACAAATATGAAGGCAGTTTCCATCCTTCTGGAAGACCCTCTATGATCATTGCTGGGAGTTCTACCCATAATCCATTGATGTCTACCCATGATCCAATGACAAAAATGATAACTGTTGCATACACAATCAAGTCAATATTTCTACATTTGAACACTCTCTTGTTCCTCTCTGAATTTTCTGTGGTACACTTGACTGAAAAAATAGAGAAAACTGTTCTTAGAATCTGAACAAAATTAATATTCCGTAGACAACATGAAGAACTTTGGATAAGAAAACAACGATAATGTTGAAAGTGTGGGGAATCTTTCAAGTCCACAGTGTACCAATGTTAATGTAATGGAACTTTTTAATAACACCAAGAGACGTAGGCGTAGTCTTATAACAAACCAATTATACACGATGTTTCCTTTGATTCATTATTACCTTATGTAAATAAACAATATTCTTAATCACAAACAATTTCAGTCCTGCATTCCGCCATATTTCAGGATAAAGTCAACCCCTTGTATTTCATACAATTATACTCCAACCATTGTTTCCAAACTCTTCAATTACAAACAAACTCTACAAGACCTTAATATCGAACATCTGAAAGATAATCCTCCAACGTGTTCATGTTCTTCTTCAGCCTACAACTATAGTCCTGCCGGACACGTCATTACTGGTGATGTTAATTTAGTTAACACCGAAGACCTAAGATCACTTATTATGAAAGGACCAAAATTTAGGGAGCCTAGATCCTTCATATGGCGTCGTAATTTTATACATATTATGAATTCTGTTGAAGATTACGCCAAGCGATGGGCAAAATCTGAAAAAGAAGACCTTGATACCTTTTCAGAGTGGGTTAAAAGCATCAGATGTATATTAAACTCTCGTATTAAACGACTGAGAGGTCAAATGAAAACCATCTATCCTTCTGTTTTCAATAAAGCAGAAGTGAGAAAAGAACTAGATAGATTGCACGATCAGTATGTACTGGTCCCTGCTGATAAGGCAAGTAATAACATTGTCTTTGTTTGTAAGGCACATTATATTAGTTGCATTTTCAAAGAACTAGGTTTCGATTCTACACATGGTAATATACTTACACCAATAGCAGCCTTTCCAAGCAGGAAATACTTCAAAATCATAAATCGGTTATGGATATCTTTAATATCCCCAATAAACAAAACAAATTTTTGATTTACCTTATTTGTACTGGATTCCACAGCTTCACAAAAGTCTTTACAAAGAGAGATATAAAGCAGGTTCCAGTAAATGTTCTACCAAACCTCTCTCTTTACTCCTTACTAAAATTGTTACAGTAGTGAAGGAGAAACTTCAAGAGAACTGTATAACAATATACTCCAGAAGTGGTGTGAATCAGATGTGGATACTAAAAAACTCTAAAGAAGTATTAGAAACTTTGAGGTCACAAAATCTTACCAAAATCAATAGCATCAAAACGTACGATTTTTCAACGCTTTATACATCCACTCCCCATGACAAATTAAAATCTAGGCTTTTTGATATCATCGACAGTTATTTCTTCAATTAAAATGGAAGTCGTAAAAATGCTTACCTTGTCATTGAGAATCTAACAAATTATTTTGTTAAAAACCATTCTAATTGCACATATAAGTACTATGAAGTTGACATTAAAAAGATGCTTGAGTTTCTGGTAGACAACATCTATGTAGTTTTTGGAAATCAAGTCTTCCAACAATCTGTTAGAATTCCCATGAGTACCAATTGTGCCCCATTGTTTGCAGACCTATTTTTGTATTCTTGTGAAGCAGAATTTATTCAAAAAACTGTACGTGAAAAAAATAAATCACTCGCTGTGGCTTTCAACTCAACATTCAGGTATATCGACGACGTATTATCAATTAACAATTGTTATTTCCATACTTACGTCGACTCGATATATCCCAGTGAACTTGAAATAAAAGATACCACAGAGTCTGTGTCATCTGTTTCATATTTGGATATTTTACAGGAAATGGACATTGATGGTAACTTAACAACAAAAGTTTATGATAAATGCGATGACTTCAATTTTTCTGTAGTCAACTTTCCTTACTTATGTAGCAAGATACCTTCATCACCTGCATATGGTGTTTTTGTTTCTCAGTTAATTCGATACGCAAGGGCATGCTCTTCGTATGAACAGTTTCTAAGGCGAGGCAAGCTACTGACAAACAAGTTGATAAAACAGGGCAATCAACAGGCTTGTATGAAGTCATCTTTCCTTAAGTTCTATGGTCGATACAACGACCTTGTCAGCAAATACAATCATCCACTGGGTCGCATGCTGACTGACGTTTTTCATACTAATTGTTAGACCATAATTTATCACCTAATTGTCTACAGACTTTTCCGCTTTTTCCCGATTACGACAAAGAGCACACGGCGGGTGTGACCTGTCAGCAGAGGATGCTCACTCCTCCTAGGCACCTGTACCTACCTCTATCTTTTTGGAGGTCCGTGTTGCTCTGCTTTGAATTTGTATTTCGTTTTATGGATTTTTGAGATGGTTGACGGTTTGTTATGGTAATTTTTTAATTAAAGAGAATTCTTTTCATTGAAATGGCAACAATTGATTTAAATAATATCTGCAAAATTTCACAAATAAAAAAAATACATGTAATTTCAAAAATACTGTCCATTTGGTTATGATGTATGATGCTAACTAAACATTATACATTTCAATCATTTTTTTTTTATTTTTTGAATAGTCACTGGCGTCCCAAGATATCAATTATGGAAGTAATATTGAGTAATACTAGATGTTGAGGCTGATAGCAATCTGACAAATAGCACCAATTTATTGCATGTATACATGTATAATGCTAGCTAGGTTAACAGTTAAATGTGAAATGTTCCTTTTCTCCATTACAATAAAAAGTACATGTCCATATATATATACAGCAGTAAGTTAGTAACTGCTGTTAAAATCTGATGAAGAGTCATTTTGTTCATGATGCAATGATTGCCCTTGTGTACTTCACTATGTTATTAGTCATGTATTGACACATCAGATACTTGTAATACTGCATGTGACAATGCAACGTCACATTTTATAGCGAGTGCAGCACCGGCAAGCACTGCGAGCTCCAACAACAACACCTATGCAAAGAGTAAATGTGAACTATTGCTCCCTTAATAGACAAACTGAGTTTTCTGTTATGAGAATTGTACCCACAAAACCTGAAAAGCCAATGTGAACTGTGACGTCACAATCATTTTTTAAAACGGGAAAGACCTGTGCATTGAAATAAATCGTACCTGAGATGCAACTTTAATGATTAACCAAGTTCCTCTCATTTTTTAATTAAAACACCTTAGTAATCTTCACCTGACGCATTTTTGTTTTAAATTAGAGAAAAATATTTTTTTTTTCATTAATTTCTTTCATCATAAAAATGACTTTGATGCATCCATTTGGTATTTACTTTATCATTATGAAACATATGTACCTGGGCATGTTTTATTTTATGCTGCTGGCCCTGACAGTCGCACCACCATCAAACATATTACAGTGCATTTATCATGCAATAGTAAAACAACAACAAATCAGAAAATCAACATGAACAAAAACAAACTGGATTTGCAACATCATCAGAAGCCCACGATCGTTCCTCTCTCCTTGGGTTTCCGCTACTGGCATAACAGTTAAAAGATGTCAATTTTAACATGCCAACAAAGCATGTACCGGGAACAGTGAAAATATTTCAGACGTTTCCTGGCTTTTTTAACGATTTTGATATTCTATTTGCCAGGAAAACGCCTTTACAAAATCTGGAAATTCACCGCTTCCAACTGGAGGCGACATTCTCGGCTGAATTTTGGAATATGTATTTAAACTCACCAATATATCGCTTAAAATAAAATTCTACTCAGTATTTTGATCATCACACTGATAAACAATTGTACCAGACTCTGTATTCTCGCGAGATTTCAAAAATGCACGAAATTGAAACACAAATCTCGACAGTTCGATAAAATGTGTTCAACAGTTTATTAAGGGGATGCAAGAACCCATAAAAGCGAGAGTGAGAAGTAGTATCATCGTTATATTTGTGAGTTAAACATTTAATTCCAAAATTTTAAAATTGAGTCAAGAATGCCGCCTCCATTTGGAGGCAGTGAATTTCCAGTTTTCATAAAAGCGCTGGTTCTGACGTTCTGACGTTTTCCAGGCAAGTAAAATCAAAATAGTTAAAAAGAATCCAAGAAAACAGCAGGTATTTTGGTCTAGTACCTGGAAGTGTAAAACGTCCATTAAAAAAAAAGAATTAAAGCGAACAAACCCATAAAATACTAAAAACTGAACAGACAATCTTAATAAATATTAAATTACTCACAAGGTTAACGCCACTATTCCGACAAAGAGTCATGTTGTTAATGATGTAGTGATTGCCCTTGTGTATTTCACTAGGTTATTAGTCATGTATTGACACATCAGATACGTGTCATACTGTATAACTACACAGTCAGTACACGGACAAAACTCACTCAAGAACACAGACAAAGTAATCGTGTGTGCGGCCACGAGTTCCCATGATTAAAAAGTCTTTTAATCAGATATTCACATGTCCTGAAGAATGATTTTGTAGTGATATTTTTGTTGCTGTCAAATCGTAAATGAAACTAGATGCTGTCATTAGACAGTAATACCCGCACCAAGTGTTAGCCTCTAAATAACACTCTCTTGTACCAGTTTTAGTCAAAAAGAAGGCCACATGCAATTTCCGGTACTTTTTAAAAATTATAATTTTCATAAATGATGAGTTCACATCCAATAATACACATATTGCCTTTATGTACAATTTGGGGTTGATCTGTTTTCATCTGTTTGTGATCTTCATATTATTTCCATTAAAAACTCGTTTTTAAATATGACACAAACAAACATTCTTAGGATTTTATATTTGTATTTGTGCCCTCATGCAGAAAAAAATATGATAAAATAAAAAAAAATCCCTACCTACCTAACCTAATTTTTTCATCAGTGTTACCCTAAACACACAATATTTTTCTTAGGACTAACTGTTAGGTAACATTATTTTGGGGGGAAATATTATATTTTATACACTTTGTTTAATGTTTCGTTCAATAAGGAGTACATCACAATGTGGGTGTCCCATACCACCTTAAAGCTGAAAATTGTGCTTTACATGGTTAATTACCTAATAAAATTGTGCACGGGGTTTTAAAGAATAAAGTTATGAAAATACATGCAATATATTACAATTAAATTATCTTTGTCTGAAGTTACGTACACAACACAGGTCTACAGGTTGCATTAGCGGGTACTAGTCTTACCCAGCTCTTTGGTTTGATGAGTATCACATGGTGTACATGCATGTGTGTTTTCGATATGCAGAATAGGATTAATTAAGACGAATAAACGTTTCTTTTGTGGTGATCAGCTAAAGGAATTCATATTGTGCTAATTGGATTATCATTATGATGTTGACCAATATAGGTAAGTATAATACATGTAATAGCGCAATATTATGAGACACCGGTATACAAAACATTTAAGTTTTACTTTCACTTTCTAAAATGTGATCTCCCTTTGCCAGCATACTGTATCATCATCTTTATTTAAATGAACTTATCTACAGTTTCTGTCAGTTTAATTGCAGAATTATTTTATTTTTTCATTTGTCAGACTTACACTAACTATTGAGTTGACTCCATATTGACCCTATTTTGTATTAAATTTGGGTGTTAAATATCATGTTTATGTGAGTTATAATAGGGAGGAAGGGGAAGGGGCCTTAACCGTTCCCCATCCCCAGGATGTGTGGATTAGATATACATTTCTAGTGAGAATGAAGGCATGCTGCAGCTTTTTTTTCATTATACCCCCTACCCCATCATCATACACCAATAATAGTTAATGACTAATTTTCTTTTATTTTAAATTGCTTATTCTTTTTTGTCAAGAGATATGTGGTATATCAAGATTTATGACTCATGAAAATTTGTGCATTTAAATCCTGATTGTTAACATACATGTATAATTATATATAAAAAATAACATGTGATATTATACTAGGGATCATGCAATCAATTGCAGAATTGCCAATCGGTTATTTATAACTCATTTTGACTGCTTAATTTGTTAATCATTTTGAAAATAAAGACATTTCTAAATACATGTATAACATATTATCAATAGATTGATTTTGTAACTATTTAGGGCCCCACTCTGCAGATGCCCTATAGTGATCATTCTGTCCAATTCTGCTGATCATGTCAAGATACATTAGATACAGTTAAGACAAATTGGCCCCTGCCCCTTGGGTTATTCCCCCACCCCCTGGATTGTTTTTAAACAACCACCCCCCCCCCTCCTCTGAAATAGGAAATTATAATACATTTTAATAACTGTTGATTGAGATCCCCACCCTAGACCATATTTATTCTTCCTCCTTGTGTCATTGCACATCAATTGGTACATGTATATAGGTAATGCCCCCTTTGAGATGCCCAGTGACTTTCCAGAGTTGGAACTAATCAAGTATTAATCTATCTTATTCATATGTAGTGTGATCCTAGCCCTAGTCCAATGATGACCTGTCTTTGGTTTTTACAGCAAGCTCTAGGTTTTTGTTGACTGACTTTACAATTTCTACAATTACATATAACATTTTGTTTATCTTTAAGATTAAAAAGCAATTTCCAAAATCTCTTTATGTACATCTGACATCATGCAGAAAAATATTAATCAAGAAATGATTTTGCTACTGTAAAAATGTGAGAAGAGACTCTGAATCTCCCCACCCCCTGAAAACATGAATAGTTAAATATTTTTAAAATATCCTCAAAATCATCAAAATCCCCACTCCTAAACCATATATATTTTTGTTTCTTCAGCCATGACCGTGTCAAGGCAAATCTTTTTGTGGTATTAGTAGGTCATGGCCTTTGGGGGTCACCTTAACCCCACCCCACCATCTCAAAATCAGAAGTGATCAAATAACTTGCAAAAAATGCTTGTGATCCTCACCCCTAAAGCATAATTTTATATATTCTTCCTCCTTATGTATCTTATGGTACGTTATTTCAATCACAAGATATAAGAGGAGATCCAGGAATAAGGTTTTTTCATGGGACGGAACATCATTTTGCAGATAGTATTGACCCTCAGAATCAAATTTATATTTCTAAAACCTTATTGCATATCTATAGCTCAGCCCCTGTTATATCCCTATCAATGATGTGGCTATTCATTAAATCATGAGAGGAGTTCTGGGAAGTAGGTTTTTTTAGGAGTGATAAACGTCAATTTTCAGCTACTATTTGACTCCCTGGATGAAATTTAAATTTTTAAAACCTTATTGCACATCTATAGGACAGTCCCTATCATATCTCAAGAGATGACATAGCTACTGCATAAATTGTAAGAGAAGTTCTGGGAACCATATTTTTTTTGCAAAAATACGTCATTTTTTATGCCCACAGACCCCCGTGATAAAAACAAAAATTCTGAGACATGATTACATGTCAACATGACACCCCGAAGCATATCCTATTAGATCATTAGGCTACTGCAAAAAGAAATTGACGTTTTTTGAAACCAGACTTTTTGTAAAAAAAAAAAAAAAAACGTCATTTTTCAGCCATTTAATGACCCCCAGGACAAAATTGAAATTTCCGAAACCTTATTGCGCATCTATAAGACACCCCAAAACATATTCCAAGAGATGATTTGTCTACTGTTGAAAATGTAAAAGGAGTTCGAGGAAGAAGGTTTTTTGTCAAAAAACGTCATTTTTTACCAATTATTTGACCCACAGGACTAACAGAGAATTTTTGAAACCTGTTTACAAAACAACATGACACCCCAAATCATACTCCAAGAGTTCAGTCTGCTGGTTTATAAGATGCAAGAGCGGTTTGAGAAAGTAAAACGTGACAGATGGACGGACGGACGGACGGAACAGGGTAACAACAATATACCCGAACTTTCTTTAGAAAGTGCGGGTAAAAATATCAAAAAAGAAACTCTAACGAGGTGATTACATCAGTATGACAACACTATGTCCAATAGTACAATCCACACTAACGTCATAAAACATGTTGCTTGTACTTAGTAATCAGTGCTGCTGTGACTACATATAGGCAGTTGAGGCAAATGCGAATTTAAACAAGAAACAATAAACATTTCAATGTGGGTCATTTCAAATATGCTGAAGTTAACATTTGCTAACGGGTTTCCGATCCTTAATACCAACTATAGTTGGAATTGTTGGGATACTCTATAGAATATCCTGGTGATACTCTGTGATGTTGTCTTCGTATTTCAAAGTATACGAAGAAGTCAATTCTGCAAAATACATGAATTGCTATTTAATTTTTTGACATACATGTTTTAGGAAAATGTCTGTTACTTAAAAATATAAATTGGACACAACAATAAAGAAAAGTATTTAAATGTATGTGTCCATTCTATGTACGTATAATACATGTATAAGGTAAAATTATCTTTTCATTTGCCTTGGGTTTTTTATGCAGTGGCCCTTTTCACAAGAAAACATTTGGGTATAGTTGTACTCAGGTGACTGTTAAGGCCCTTGGTCTCTTGTTTTATTCAGATTAAGGATCACAAGGTTTAAAAAGGTATATAAAAGTAACAAATATTGACATATACAAAAACAATGGTTATGTAAACTATTTACATTAATAAAGGACGAAATTACCGAGGACCGAAAATAGTACTAGTATAATCTCGCCAAGAACTGTGCTATGAATCTAATCCCTTTTCCTTTGGTGCTACGAATCTAAGAGATCCGGTTCTGAAGGTCACAGTCTCTGGGGTTCCCCTATCCGTACAAGATACAGAGATAGTGTCTATGATGTTGAATTTCAATGTCGAATTAAAGAGTGAAATACGGTATGAAAACATCAGGAATCCGGTAACAGGGAAAATGACAAGCGTACTGAACGGCAATCGGTTCGTATACATTGTCCCCTTACCAGACGGTATATATCTGCCAAGAGTGTCTTATTGTGCTGGTCGAAAATGCCGAATTAATCATTTTGGCCAAAACAAAGCTAAACAGGAAATAAAATGTAAAAACTGCTGGGAAAACGGCCACTATGCGCGCAATTGCAAAAACGACAAGCGATGCAAAGTGTGCAAGCAAACTGGTCATGATCCCGGTTCGGAAAAACCGAGCAATACGAAGATGAAAGTGAGAATATCGTGGCTTTCCACGGTCATAAAAATGTGTTGTCAAATTTTTATCCCGTTGATGTTAACGTTAACGGTGAAAATCATAAATCTGCAGAACATGCGTTCCAGCTGACAAAGGCACTGCGCAACGGTGATATCAATGCTGCTGAGCGTATCAGAAGTGCGAATACGGCACTCGATGCTAAGCGTATCGGCGATACTATCAACACAAATTCCGCATGGGAAACTAAAAAAGTAGAAGTTATGACGAATATAGTCGAGGCAAAACTCAACCAAGTCGAAGTTTTCCGAGATAAAGTAAAAAAATGTGCTCCAAAGTGCGTAATAGTTGAAGCTACCTACGACAATTTCTGAGGAAGTGGTATCGACGAGCATGCAACCCTGCACACAAAACCGAAAGCATGGCCTGGATCCAACAAGTTGGGGCAAATAATAACTTCGGTTGCCCAGATATACCGTCAAAGAAATCGCGCCAACCGTAGCCTCTCAGTCCCGAGACAACCTGCCCAGAAGGCATTGAAACACACACAGCAGGAGATCACTACCTTCGTCAGTCAACTGAAAGCCCACCAAACGCTCTCACGACAGCCTTTACGCGGGAGATGATAGCCAACATTCAGACGATAACTGAGGTATCACTCTTATCAGTACCCTTTACTCATGAACCTTGATTTAATGAAATGTTTTTCCCTTAATGCAAGGGGTTTAAACGATTATAACAAACGTAATACTTTGTATGATTGGCTTCAAGATATTGATATTGACATTGTTATGTTACAAGAAACTCATATTATAGAATCAAAAGAACATATATATATAATGCAAGATGGCGAGGGCATACGTTTCATTGTTTTTCAAGCTCATTGTCAAGTAGAGGTGTTTCTATTTTTATAAAAAAAAAAAAAAAAAAAAAAAAAAAAAAAAAAAGATTTTCCTTTTGAACTAATCAATTATCATAGGTCATCTGATGGTCGAAAGATATTACTTAATAAAAAAATTAAAGATGAAATTTATAGTATTGTCAATTTATATGTTTCAAACAAGGTGCTTGATAGAAAAGCTTTCTTTACAACTGCTAAATCTTGGGTTAAAAAATTTGCTCTTAATGAAAATAATATGTTAATGGTAGGAGATTTTAATTGTAAACTAGACGAACAATATCATTGTTTCGATACCAGCACACATCATTTTAAATCTATTGCTAAACAATTTCATTTGATTGATACATGGAAAAAACTTAACGACACTAAATCTGGATTTACATGGTGCAATGCACAAAATACACCAAGTAGTCGAATAGATTATATTTTTATTTCGGAAAACTTCTTACTCTCCATTGAATCGTTAATCCTTAGAAATTGTTCACAAGTAAACCAAAATAGAATGAGCGATCACTTAGGAATGAAAATAGACTTTATTCTAAAAAAAAAAATAAAAGAGGGCAAGGATACTGGAAAATGAACACATCACATTTATTAGATATAAAATATAAAACCCAATTAAAAGAGTTATTAAAAAACAAGGAATCAGAACTCAAACAAATAAATTGCCCTCATGAACGATGGGAAACTGTGAAATATATTATTAAAGATTTCTCAATTGACTTCTCAAAACAAAAGAGTAGCAACTTAAAAAACCAAATAACAAATATAGAAAGAAAAATTAGAGACATTGAAGAAGGGCCTTTTAATGTAATACAAAACTCTTGTAAAAAACAACTTGAAAAAGAGCTAGATGAAATATATGATAAGAAATCAAAAGGGACGTATATTAGATCAAGGGCCAATTGGATAAAACAAGGTGAAAAATGTACGTCGTACTTTTTAAAATTAGAACAAAGTCGACAACAAAATAATGTTATAGAAAAAATTGATGACGGAAAAAAATATGTTTATAGCAACAATGAAATATTAAGAGCACTGTGTAAATTTTATGAAAATCTTTATACATCCCAATTACCTATAAACGAAGAAATTTCAACATATATAAATGAAACTGAAATAAAATCAAAACTTAATGATAATGAAAAAACTACTGTGATGATTAACCCTCAATAAAAGAATGTAAAGAAGCAATTAAAAATTTGAAAAATAATAAATCGCCAGGATTAGACGGAATACCAGTTGAGTTCTATAAATTATTTTGGAATGAAATTAAAACCTACTTCTATGATGCATTGATAAAATCTTTCACATTGGAAGAGCTTACTATTACACAGAGAATGTCAGTAATTAGTCTTATACACAAAAAAGGCGGTAGAGACAAAGTTAAAAATTATAGACCAATTAGTTTAACTAACTGTGACTATAAGATTTTAGCATTTGTATTAGCCAAACGACTTCAAACAGCGATCCCAAAACTAATTAACAATGACCAATCAGCATATGTGAAAGGAAGATATATTAGATATAACGCAATATTAATTCAAGATATTTTTGACTATTGTGAAGATCAAAATGAAAATGGAATTCTTTTATTTTTAGACTTTGAGAAAGCTTTCGACACTGTAGAATGGTCTTTTATGTTTGAAACATTAATAGCTCTAACTTTCGGACCAAACTTTATCAAATGGATACAAATATTGTAAAATAATCCTAAATTCAGAGTAAAAAATAATGGATTTATTTCTAAAACGTGTGATATGACCAGAGGTATTAGACAAGGATGCCCAATATCTGCACTACTATTTATTTTGACGGTAGAAACATTAGCTATTCGAATAAAAAGTTCAAAAGAAATACATGGTTTTAAAATTGGCAACGATAAAGAGATAAAAAGGGTACAACATGCAGATGATTCAACAAATATACTTAAAGATTTAGAATCTGTGAAAAATGTAGTTGAATTGATAAATAATTTTTCTGAAGTAGCCGGTCCAAAACATAATATTGAAAGAAATAATGAACACATTGATTATTTCAAAACTGCAATATAATGCAACCATTCTCCCAAGTCCACCATTAAAACTCATACAGCAAATAAATAACCTTATCTTTAACTTTTTATGGAGTAAAAAAGATCGTATCAAGATAAAAACTGTTATTGGAAAGGAAAAAAAAGGAGGAATTAACATTATTGACTTTGAATCTAAACTGAAAGCGTCAAAGGCATCATGGGTTCAACGATTAACTAACAAAAAGCAGTCTTTTGCTTTTCATAGAGAATTTACTATACAGAGAAAATCTGACTCTAGAATATATAATAAAAACTAACTTAGAAAATCTAAGTGACTACAACGAGATTAACAAACTTCCGACATTCTATAAAGAAGCAATATGTGCTCTTAACTGTTCCAAAAAGACTAAAGAATTAACAAAGATTTCCACAGATGAATTCCTAACCTTGCCAATTTGGAAAAACAGTTCTTTTACGTTCAAAAATAAACCAATTTACTTTGAAAACTGGATAAAATCAGGCATACTTTACGCAAAAGATTTGTATGATATGAACGGATCATTTCGTCAAATAGAATATTTTTACGACAAAATTTCTAATAAAAATAATATTTTATGTGAATATCTTATTCTCAGGACAATATTTGGTAAATACTCAAAACAGTACCAATGCGAAAAAGCACCCTATATCAATATAAAAAACAGTAATTATGTACTTCTAAAAGGTAATACATATATTTCCTATGCGAACTTAAAATCTTCAATTTGATATCATATTTTTGTTGAAATAAAATTTTCAAAGCCTTTAGTAGAAAATTTTTGAGCAAAATTTTTGATACTCCTAAGCATTTATGGTCTTCCATATATTACATGAAAATCACAAAAATGTATGATAAGCAAATTGCAGAATTTAATTATAAATTACTGCACAATATTTCGAATAATTACTTATGTGTGAGTAAATGGAATCCAAATGTAAACATGTCTTGTGAAAATTGTGGAGAGATTGAAAATGTTTAACACTTGTTATACGATTGTAATGACTCTTCATTCATATGGCAAAAAATAAGCTCTATTGTTGGTTTTGATGTTAGTTGGAAACACATTGTCATAGGCTTTTATGAAAACTCAGATTTTAATAATGGTATGAATACACTTATTTCATATACTGCAATGAAAATTTATAAATACAAAATGAAATGTAGATTGACGAATTCAAAATCAGATAGAGAAACTTTATATTACTTTGTACAATCATCTTTGAAAACTTATCCATATATTGTACAATATCAAATGAAAAGCAAAATGTTATCAAATCGTATACTTTTTTAGATTTAAAAAACTTTCTGTTATGACGTTCAAAAGATTACGTTCGGTTTATGCCTCCGCATGCTTCAAATAGTGCAAGTCAAAATGAGAGCATACGACAGTTTTTTCAATAAAAATATAATAAATTGTAACTAATTAAGCAAAAAAGTTACTTAGTGGATATTCTCAATCCATCATTTTGTATTTCCATACAGCAGACAACGTTTGTTTACGTTTTTAAGCGGCGTAGTTATACACAGTGTAAGACAGAAAACTCTCACACTGCTGTCTCACACTGGACAAACCGATCTCACACCGGTGATAATGTGAGAAATATTTGTTATTTAATAACTGTTCTATGATAAATCTTATGAAATTAAAATAATTTGAAAAGAAAAGTAGAAACTGAATAAATCATTTGATACTCATTTCAGCTAACAGAGAAATAGAGAGATGTATATGCAAAAATGCAAAATTTAAAACAGAACTTTTTCATACATTAACCTCTTTTGCAATAAGAACTATATTCTAAAGGTAACAATGTACTTATTTTGCGGGGTTTTTCATATATCATTAGTGGATCTGAATTTTGACCATTAATAATATAATTTTGAAACAGTTATCATTAGAGGTTGCTACACAGCCCTCATGACATATTTAACAAAACCAGAACTCAACTTATCAAAATAGTTGGTAGTCATGTTTGATTTATTGAAAACTAGTTTTCAAACTATGAACCATGAAATACCTACTTAATTTGTGTGTCTGTCAAATGAATACTTTTCTTCTCTATAAGGCGTCGTTTCTTCACCGAATGATGAACGGTAGTTTAATAGTACATCGTCGTTGCTGCCAATGTCAGTGGTCGCGAATATTTTTAAACTCTTCGCTGAATGGTGTTTACAGACATATGACTCAAATGACATGTGCATACTGGATATTCATCTTCAATTCTCCTCAATTGATGAGGGTTCTGATATCAATATGAGAGATGCGGTTAAACATAAATGTTTGTACGTATTGCACTAGGCGTTGAAAATAACACTACTAGATCTGTAATACTGGGTAACAATTCTAAATTAACTTTCAAACATAGAAATCATTAGAGAGATCAATATTGCATATAACATATACATGAACCTTAGTATATTATATATTTTTAGTATCACAGTAATCACAGTATCAATACAAAGTTCTGAAATTGTTATTCAAGTAAATTTCACGTGCACATAATCTTATATTTCATTTTTATCAATGTTTATATGAATTACAATTGACTTATATGTTACACGACTTTCGTTCGAAAATTATTAAGTATATGCCCCAAGCGCTTAAACTATGAGCAGGTTTTACTTACATCGCTGCTATTTTCATATGAGATCCTTAATCGTTTCGCGTTAATTTAATACTCGTAAATTGCATAGAATTCCCTTTTGAAAGTACCAATACAAGAGAGAAAATAAACTTTAACTTTATGTTTATACATATATCAACTTAAAGGTTTCCGTGTAATTGTTTAAATCCATGACATAGGATATACTTGCTGTATTTTGTGAAATCATTAACGTTGACATGATGGAAGTGTTCTGATATTTTCTTTCTATGCAGTAGTTTTGACATAAATATTCTTAGATTTTTCAACAATGCTCTACGTTTTATGTTTTGTTTCGTGCAAAACTTTTGTTGATGGTAGAAATGTTAAAACAAACATTTGTGGTATTGATGGTATGGGTTTTTTTTTTTTTTTTTTAAATTGCTTTGTTATTCCATAATCAAAAGAAGATACCTCTCCAGATAAGGTTGAATCCTCTTTCTGTCAAACTTTGGTCTGATATAAACGATACTCTGAATTCCTTTCCTCGTCCAAATATATCTTTATTTTCCAAATGACCACATCGCTTAAAAAGGCGAACACAACAAGACTCAATTTCCTCTATCTACAAACAATTGATGATATTTCATTAGCTTCAGGAGACACAACTATTAACTTTTACCGTAATATAATATAACCCTGCGATATATCTATAGAAATTCGTTTAAGTATTTATGTTATCTTGGCTCAGTAGGTTTTTTAGAAATCAGAAGCTGCACCTGATTCATTGTTAACTGAAAACCAAACATTAACGGATACGTCTAGCAGTAGGCTCTGAATATTATTCTTGGAATGAAAAGTTGAAAAGCCTTCTCTTTTCTAGGTTTTTTGCCTTTTAAACTTACCTCTATAAAATCATCACATGAATTTCCAGTGCTTTCTTTGGCAAGAATATGGAATATTCTGAACATTATGTTTGCTGACGAGTTTCCGATCCTTATCACCCATGTATAGTTGGAATTGTTGGGATACTCCATAGGATATCCTGGTGATGTTATATGACCTATGATGTTGTCTTCGTATTTCAAAGTAGCAATCAATTCTGCAAAATACATTTCTATTTATTTTTCGACATACAAATGTTTTAAGAAAATGTTTTACCTGAACATTCATTCCAAACAATGGAAAATATGAGGAAAATATCTGTGTTCATGAATTCATGTGCAGTGTTTTACGCAAAATATGAATTGGAATAAAACTTTCTTAAACAAAAATAAAATCTTTTGTACCATTGTTTATATTTTAAATTCATTTTTTAGGTTGTAACATTCTTTGTGACAACATAACAAGAATATACATACATCAATATTGAACTATACATATAACATCAGTTTTTGTTCGGGGCGAGTCAGTCCTGTTTATTAACAAAAACTAGCTGATTAATGAAATTCACTGCAATTGAGTAGAATGTTTGATGAGTTTAACGCGGAAAATAAGGGATTCGCGTTGACTATACTCGATAACAGTAAAAAATATGACGGTTAGCTTTTTACTTATGGAAGCAACCAGACTAAATGGCCTACTTGATATTAACAGTATACGTTTAATTTGGCACCTACTATTTATTTTATTTTATAAAAGAATAGTAATAATCAAAAAGGGAAGAGCATTTCCAAAACTACCGAACTTGCACCAAAAGGTTGGTTAACCAGGCGTACATATTGAACACTTGTGTTGTTCCTTAGATATAGTAAGAAGGATTGGAGTTATTTATCGCTCAATTCATCTCTAAACAGAGAAGACTGAATCGCAACATTTTGTCTGAGCAACTCTATGAGGTTAACTTCTTCTACGCCTTAATAAACTATATATATATATATATATATATATATATATATATATATATATAAAATGATAGGTGTACAATACAGGATAAATATGTACATAGATATTTATTATGTATAAAATAAAATCATTAGTATATGTAGCTTGATGATATTAGATATTTTACTGGGTAAAAATATTATTCTATATCTGTTTCAAACGTTGAAGTCAAGTTATTTCAAGTTACACAAATATCACATGTTGAATCCAATTCAAAAATGTCATCCAAACAAGACGATAAAAAGGGTCACACACATTTAGTATGTGATATTGATATTTTACGTTGGAAGGCCTAAATTTATAAAATGAGTATGGGGTGGCCGGCTGAGTATGTGAACGTGGGTGTGTGGCCTGCAGAGTAAAATAGAATCGCTCACTGGTCTCATAGGTGTGCATAGAATATCAGTCAATTTAAAAATGTCATCCAAGCAAGACGAAAAAACGGTCGCAGTCATTTAGTTTTTAATATTGATATTTTACTTTGGTAGGCCTGAATTGTCCAAGGTGTGGTAAAAGTTGGTGGAATCTCGTTGATTTGATGTGGGTGTGGCATACTGAGCATTCGGATGTGATTCCTGCAGAGTAAAATAGAATCTCTCACATGTATCATACGTGTGCGAATTATCTCTGCTGTATTCCTCCATTGCTGTCTGTGTTCTGTCTTGCTCATTCCTCCAGCACTTATCATACAATGTTGATTGCTGGTCAAGCTCCTCATTGGTCTCCTCTGGACATGTTTCTAATCCACAGACAACATCCACTGGGATAGTCTCGTAAACGTGAGCTGATTTGCAGTATGCACCGTTGGTAAATTTGCGGGCTCCTTCATCTGCTGACACTGGTTTTTCTGCAAAGATCTAAACCAAATAAAGAAAACAATTCAATATAAAATATTTCTTGATAGTGTGCACTAAAGAAAACACATGATCTACATTAATAACCAGCATCACTATGACTACAACATGACTATGGAGATTACAACATTACACAATAAATAATTATCAAAAAATTATTTTTTATCAGGCAAGCATTATATTTCAATTTTAAATACTTCGGTATTATAATGACCACATCTATTTTTTTGTGGTCCCTTTAGTTTTATCAGAAAACCTTTTGTAAAAAGGAGAAAGGAATGCCGGCATTGTACTCCATGCTAACATAAAGAGGAAGTAGAAAAAACAATAATGCTTAAAGGGTATTTCTAGAATTATCTAACGCTACTCAACACAATTCTCAAATAATCTTCAAATCACGAGAGAGTTTCATCTCTTTGTATTACAAAGCAACAGGTGTGTGAAAAACAAGCTGTTAGCAATAACCATAGTATCAATACACAGGAAAACTTTTCTCAAGTATATTTCATGTGAACACAGGCACATGATTGATTTTTTTTTTCAATCATAAAAGGTTGAGTACAATTGAAGGTCATGTTACACGAATATCGATTGAAAATATCTTCAATATTCAAATTTATGATCCTTGCGCATCATATCGTCGTGTTTGAAGTTCGTATCGCATATGATCATTTTTTTTAAATAGTTAATAAAATAATTTTTTTTTAAACACAGCACATAAAGATTACTATTTTATTATTACAAAACATAAATAAAGAAAATTCAAAGAAAAATTAATAATTAGATAAGTTTTGAAAACATTTCTAGACAATTAGCATAACAACTATCAAAATTTGATATTCAAAAAGCTTAATATACATGTATTCGAAATCAATTTGTGAATTTAAACAAGAGGCCAATAGGCATCAACAGTCACCTTAGTACCATAGCCCATACACAAAATTGTGGAGGAGTCTCATATATGCATTTAATTGAGTTTCCTCCCTGACTGAATTCTTTTGAAATGGACTCTTAATCCAGACCTATCACTCGTATCAGAGAGTATGACCTACTACTGAAAAGGAGCACAGCTTCCATGCTTAGTATTTTTTTCCCAGGTATGTTAACTTTCAAAATAGGTTTGATGTTTATATGTTTTCATAGATAAACTAAAACAAGGTGGCTAGTATACTACTTATTACTTTACTATTAACAAGTCTACTTGTTTTTTAAAGAAATTTAAAAACTTTTTGTTTCAAGTGATAAAATACTTGCATAACTATTTTGATCATACAACTTATTAATTACATTATATTTAATTATTAATTACTAAATATGAACAAGCGAAGGAGGATAACTCCATTTTGAAGAAGCAAGGGAAGAGAACTCCATTAACTGTTATAATCCTCTTCCCCGAACTCCTTTCAAATGCTTTCACAGTATCATATCGATAACTTTGATGGACAGCTACATTATTTTTCTTTTCTAAACATATGAATAAACTCATTTCTTTCATTGAAATTTCTGAGCAGAATAAAATAAGACAAATACATACCCCCCCCCCTTCCCAGCCATAACCCTTGCCATACATGCAGGTGACAAGGAATATTATTAAAGATGACAGGATATTTTTTTTTCTAAATATGCAGTTGGTTTTTATTCCGTGTTCTGTGTCTGTAGAGAAGAATATTTTTTAAACAATATGTGCATTAACACTATATGGCCATATTGACACCCCCTCCCCACCCCTACGACCTGAACCCCTGACCCAGGGGCCATGAATTTCACAAATTAGGTAGAGGAGTTTGTGGACATCATAACCATGCATTCAGTTTTTTTCCCCACATGTGTGGGAGTAAAGAAGATTTTCTAAGGTTTAACACATTTTCACTGTATGGCTAAATTGGCCTAAAGCCCTCTCCCAGGGGTCATGAATTTCACAATTTAGGTAGAGCAGTCCGTGGACATATTAACCATGTACTCAGTTTTATTCAAATATATATGGGAGAAAAGAAGATTTTCTAATATTTAATACATTTTCACTATATGGCCAAAGTGGCCCCACCCTAAAGCCTGAACCCCTGATCCAGGGGCCATGAATTTCAAATTTTGGTAGAGAGCTTCATGGACATCATAACCATGCATTCAGTTTTTTCCTCACATGTGTGGGAATAGAGAAGACGATTTCTGAAAATATGGCTTTTTTGCATATTTTGCCCCGCCTGTGGCCCCCCGGGGAAGGTAGAGCCAAGAATTTCACAATTTAAATTCCTCTTACCATAGAGATGCTTCACCCAAAAATAATAACAATTGGCCTTGTAGTTTTTAAGAAGTTAAAAATGTAAAATTGTTAACGCACGACGCACAGACGCACGACGCACGACGACGGACGAAGACCAATTGCAATAGGTCACCTGAGTGACTCAGGTGACCTAAAAATTAACCAGTTTTGGGTACAAAAGGTCATGGATAAATTTTTGCACTTTATACAGATTTTTTCTTATCTTCCTAATTCAATCTGATCATTTTGCATGATTAAAACAGTATTTGATTTTATTAATCCGCTTAGATCAAATCCTGGCTTGAAAGGTCAATAGAAGAATAATCGAATTTTAGTGCAAAAAGGGCAAATTATATGCACGATAACTAAGCGTGAACACTGCCCCTCCCCCTGGTCTTTTTCTGTAAAATGTTACAGTATGTTTTGTCTACGAATTTCAATGATATACTTCTCATAAAATATCTAAGTAATGAGATACCTTAAAACGTTGATAATTAACGTCCGTGGTTTTTTTTTAACATGAATCGTATCACTAAAAGTTGCACATTAATTTAATCTATAGGGTGCAGTTCCGTTTGATAAAAAACGGTAAAAGATGGCATTAATTTTTATTTGCATGTGCATTGATCACATTTCTTTTTAACTCCTCTAATCTGTGAATGGTCCAGTTATTCATCTGTTATTTTTAAATTCATTCACCTTGAGATGACGTAGGAGTTGTGGTCTTTTGTTGCAATGCAGTAGTTTTGACGTCCAGTTTCTTGGATGTTGTTCTAACCCTGTATTTTGTTGTCGTTGTCGTTGTCGTTGTTTCTGCGTCGTTACTTGTGTTTCCGGTAAAGCTTTTGTTGGTGGTAGACTTACTGAAACAAATATTTATAAAACAACTCACATATTTCTTTGAATAAATAAAATATTGACTTGTGATAACAAGATTAAAGAAAGCTACCTCTCCAGGTTAGGTTGAATCCTTTATCTGTCATTCTCTTGTCTGATATAATAGATACTCTGATTTTCTTTCCTCGTCCGATAATAGATACATTCTCAAAATGGCCACATCGTTTAAAAAGGTTAAAGTAATTATATTCGATTTCTACTATCTACAAAAACCCAATGACATTTCGTTAGACATGAGGTTCATAGGCATTACGGATCAACTGATCATTGTATAGCCCCATGAGGAATCCATAGAAATGCATTATAATTTTGCGCTGTATTTAATCAGCTGGTTTTAACGCATGGGTAGAAATTCATGTATATATACGTATGGTTGTATTGGTTTATTCATCAGGATATTTTACAATAAAAGATAAATTGGGTTAAGTTGTTATGAGTTTTTTGTTACAAATAGACATTGAAAGTGTAAATGCATTTTTACTACACAAGAAAAAGTGGCTGTGCAGTAGGAGTGTGTGGTACAATGTAGATGATATCCCCCCAATGTTTACATATACTTTTGGTACAGGCATCTTTACTTAGCATAATGTATAACTTATCACTTGTGTTGCTTACTAGACTGATCAGAGAATGTCTATAAGTACATGTTGATAGTTTCAAAAAGTAAATGATATGAATAGTAATAGACGCTTCCCTTAACATTATATGTTATTATGTATGTATTAATTTGTTCCGCTCAGTGGTTAAACAATTATAACTTTTTCATAAGTTCAATACATACTATTATAGACCTGATAAGTGTACATGTATATCTACCGAGGACGAAGTCCGAGGTTGATATACCATCACTCGGTCTTTAAAAGCTTGTATTGACGATATTTAAAGGCTTTAATTGTTTTGCTGTAATAAACTCAACCCTGTATGCTTCAAAATAATTACAGAAAATAACGGATCCACACTACATGTGTGTCGATCGATGTTGCAATTGTATAGTATTCAGATTTATTTTTCTATTTTAATTTGAATGAGATTACCGATACAATTTATAATATGATTGCGAGACATAGCCGTTTCATCATTTTTTGATGCGGTATTTTAATAATTGGATTATGGTTTTACTAAGAATTTACGGTCTCTAAACAGTGGAGGTTATGATTTTTACAATTCTTGGTCCTCTTCTATACATGTAAATATGAAGCAATTAAAATTTGATCAAGATAGGCCTTGTAGATTTCTTTAAATAGTCGTAATAGCTCAGTATATCAATTATAAATTGTTTAAAGACGACTAACGACGATAGGTTATGTACACAAAAGAAGAAAATATCATGCCCACTATTTTTTCAAACAAATTTTTAAGGTTTCTCTATACAAAGTTTTCTATCATTTTCAAGTTTACCTCCAAATAATCATCACATGGACTCCATTTTTCGATATTCATTTCAATTATTTTGAAGGTAACGTTTGCTGAGTGGCTCCCGGTCCTTATTATCCATGTATAATTGACATTGTTGGGATAGTTCCCAGGGTAGCCCGGTGATGTTATTTGACCACTGTTGCTGTCTTTGTATTCAAAAAAATTGATAGCAACCAATTCTGCAAAATTCATGTATTACAATATGATTCGTAAGGCATCCAGTTTCTTGACAATACAAATATTACAAGAAAATCTGTTACCTGAACATAAAATCCAAACAACAGTAAATTTGAAAAGTATGACTGTGTTCATTTTCTAAACGTATCAAAAGTATTAAAATCGTTTCAGTCACTGTGCCTTGGTCTATCTGATGCAGTTTGCTCTGTTATATTATCAAAATTCTAAAAACAGCGAATGCTTCCTGTAGCCAATAAGGAAATAACAGCTGAAAAACTTATATCATTTTGTCTACAACTAATTCAAAAATAGTAAGAAAACGGAAAGATACAACGTTTCACGAGTAAAATTTTCACAATCTGCAACGCTTAATTAAGCTGTTACCTATCATTGAACCTTGAACAATCAGTACACAAAATAAAGAGACCATATGTAAATTAACATAAGCAATTTAATCGCCTTTAATTTAACCCTTTGTTTACTGAGAATACTTGCTACTGCCCCTCCCCCAATCCCCCATTTCTTTATCTAAATTTACATACTGTAGATTCCTTATTTTACGCGAGTACTTAATTCCGCGATTCATCCCTTTTGCATGATATCGCGA
Source organism: Magallana nippona (assembly GCA_033439105.1). NCBI lineage: Eukaryota > Metazoa > Mollusca > Bivalvia > Ostreida > Ostreidae > Magallana > Magallana nippona. Next base: position 43,633,463 of record CM065922.1, on the reverse strand, counting down.
GAATATAATATCGCGAACGCCAAATTTTTATCATAGTTTTTTTTTTAGTTTACATCTGATCGATAAACAAAAGCGAGACTTTATAATCCGCGAGATGTGCTTCTTGCGATCTTACGCGGATAAATTATCATTTCCTTGCGTTTAATTATACAGTATAGAAAAAGATATTTCGAGCGAGGAGGGACCCAACCTTTTTAGACAGCTTCATAACTAAGTTAAAATTATAGGGAAACTTAACAGAAATATTAAAATTTTAAAAAGGATGCCCATCTCTATAACTCCCGCTCCCGATCATGGGTTCGGAATGGGTAGCCCCCCCCCCCCCCCATTTTCAATCACGATGCTACGTGCTTGTGAATAGCGCAACTGCGAATAATACTGTGTAAATCAACAGCCAATGTTTTCAATTTTGCGTCCAACGTTCAAGACATGAACATTTCTATTTTCATTGCTTCTTGTCAATTCAGCAAAATACGCAATCAACATAATATTGATATTGATTATGCGTGATACAAGTAATTGAATATACATATGTCATATATGTAACGCCGAACATTTATATCAATAATTGCGATTCATTAATTAAGATGCATTTATGTTTTTGATAAATATTAATCACATTATTCAAGGAGAAAATTATTTTATATTCCTTGTTTTACGGAAGAAACCATGCAGTGCTTCCTTTTCCAATCATCCATTGAGCTCTATGTGCCACGTACTTATACATACATCGTTTGATATGAATATCGTGTATCTAGAGAATACATAATACTAATACATGTGAAAAAAAAAAAACACAAACACAAACGCCTATTAAAAATGATTGGATTGAAATCACTCTATGAACAACTTATCTCCTTTAGTCAGAATCATTTACTTAAAAAGTTTGCCTTTCAAATGCGCATATTTTCTGTGCAGAAAAAATGCTACATTTTGTGGAAGTTCTTAAAGCGAACATGAATTCATAAAAGTATTCGGTCGTTAAATAATGTTGGATCGTTTGTAACAACGCACTCTAAAAATAACGCACGCTGAATTTTATTTCAATGTGCGTTATTTTTTATTATGCGGCTGTATTTTTGGTTGTCCCGTTCGCGTTTCAGTTTCGTCAGCCTAGATTACATTCATCAGTGTTTACAAAGAAAATTAATATTAACAATTAATCATACTGTATGCTGTTTAAAAACGAAGTCCATGATTTATTTGTTTTTATTAGTACGTTAAGTGTCTCCATGATAAGAAATGCTGATGTACATTCAGACCAAACTTTTAAACAATGACTTCGTCTCCTTATAATTTGGTGTGCATAACATTGACATAATATTACAGGCGCCGAGTTTCTATCAAATAGAAAATATTTGATAATAAATCATAGTAAATGAAAATTAAATGGTTTTGGGTTTTCCCCTAAATAATTAGCTTTCTGGTAAAATGTCTAGTAATCTGCATTTTTAATTCTATTCAACCTAAAATCATTGAACAAAATATGTGCACAAGTATAAGAAAATACCGTGTCAACAACCAAATTAAATGTGGTTCACTTATAGAAGAGCAACTTACTAGAATAACAACAAGTTACAAATATATCGAGATACAAAAAAAAAATATTTGAGGACAACTACATGTACTCTACTAAAAGTATTTTTAAAACATATTCTATATCTCCTTTCCAGAATTCACTAAATTACATACTTTTTAGTATTAAAGTATGAAATAACTTAGGTCAGCGTATTGTCCATATCAAATCATGCTAATTTTTTTCAAACACTAAACTATGAACATTAAGTCAAGACATAAAGCATTTTTTTAGTCTAAATATTCAAATATGTCAGTGGGTCAAAACTCTTTTCTGTCGACATGCTTTTCCTGTTTTTCTATTTGATGGAACAATTAAGTTGTTTGATAAAATGTCAAATATAGATTATTTTTATTAATAAATCAACCAGGCAACTTAAAGTCACGAAATTATTTTTGTACACATTATCATAGATTAGTATTTTTTCATAAATGTATTATTTCTATCAATAATACCCCATAATTGACCCAAATGACCCATAATTCAGGTTATCAACAATTTTTACCACTACAGTTTTTACTTAGTACTTTGCCAGTGTTGAAAAATCAAAGGGGAATAACTCTTTTTAAAGTTGATATAAAATCGTAAAAATTTTAAGGTTCTCCAATCCTCCGCCTCAAAGTATTTTTTTCATCATAAAATCATTACTTATCCTTCAAACTTTATAAATGAAATAAAATAAAAAGAAATTTGTGATAGTATCCGTGATTTTTACGAAGTTATTGCAATTTTGGCCGCGATGGATATAATGGAATAAATTTGCAAGTTGACATTAAATTAGAAACAAAAGGTTCCACTGGTGCATCGCTTGCTCGAACACCTTTACCTTTATGTAGTGGGTCTCCGCGGAACCACTAAGCCAAGCAGTTCGATGAAAAGTTGGGTGTAATATTAACACTACAAGACTAATTAAATTTGTCTATATAAAAGGCAGATTTATGGTGCGAATAAAAAACATCCGGATAATTTAGAGTTATTGCTGAGGATCGGAGATCGTTAAGTTCTTAGGTTACGTAGATGGATAGATACGTGAATCTTATAAACTGTCAATATAATACCAAAATTCAGTATTTCAAACAAAAATTAAATATAATTGTATTGTTGTTGTAGGGAGGGGTATAGTTGAATTACATCAAGGAGCATTGCTAGAATCCAATTCTCTCGACAAAGTACACAATCAATTTTGAGAAACAGTAATTTCAAAATATAAATGTACTATCGATAAATGATCCAAAGCCCTACTTTAATACCAGAACCCCTGATATTCATTCTAAGGTTTAGTAGAAACACCTTTGCTCATTCTAACCATTCATTTAGCCTCCCAGATGTAAACACAGTACACTACATAAAGTCTAAACATTATTAATGCACTTTCACCATGTTATGATTCATATTGTTATCATATTAACACTGTCTGTTAATTAAGGCCATAATCATATTGTCTTTTATGAATTTATTTTTACATTGAGATCAAAATAGTTACATAACATCATTTTCACATTTTAACAACTTAACAAAAAATAGGTTTTTGAAGGAGATGCTTTCAGATCTGTATCAAAACATCAGAAAAGCTTGATATATGAACAAGATGTGTAGAAAACAAAAAGCAAAAAAAAAAATAAATAAATATTAAAGTATATGATTAAAAATGAAATAAATGATCATTGATCCACATTTTCAGATAATAGATCAAAACACTGCAGTGTGTGTTTAACATGTAAAACAGTTGTATAATCATGAAAAAGACTGCAGTAAAGGATACTAACAGAAAACGAATGCTTCATCAATACATTTACACTCTGTCATATCCCAACATGTACCAGGAGTATAACAGGGAGCATTAATGAACAGTCCACAGAGATTGCTACCCTCTATTCCCAAGCATACACCACCTTCATTAAAATTTTACTTAATATTAGATAAGCTTGCGCCTTTTACTGCAAGATTGTAATGAGCGTATAAGCTAATATAATACATGTATTGAATTCTAATCTAAATGAAAACAATCAGAGACAGTCACACAATAAATAGATGTATACAAATAACAATTATATTAACAGTCTCAAATTCCAGTCTTTGGTCCTTATGTGATGTCTAGAAGGGTCCTAGAAAAAATGGTCCCTTTGTATCACTGATGCATTGATCTGTTCAGTACAAATCAGACCGGGCAGTATGGAGCACTCTTAAAAAGCATCCAAACATTGATAATCAGATAAAACAGTATCGCTCCAAAAAAGGACCCAACTTGTTGCATCACACCAATCCACATCAATGCTCTAGTACCATACTGCCGAAAAACAGTTGCTATGGTAACTTTGGAATAGGTTAACAGTAGTCCACCAAGAACCCACACAGTGACCTAAAAAAATAAGTTTAACATTGTTTAAACACATTGTATGGCAATACTTGTATATACATAACCCATCAGAGCCAACTATTAATAAATACTGTAAACATATTACATTTAGCTGTGTATTCTATTTAGCGTTTTTGGTGGAAAACGGTGTCCGATAAATCAAGTACATCGCCAAATGTAAAATATATACGTAGATATATAGGTACATTGAGAAATGTGCTAAATGAAATCCACGCTAACCTGCTGAAAAATCATATTCTGCCAAATATCGTACAGGCCAAATACAGTCAAACTTCATTATCTTGAACTCGATGGGACTGTTTAAAGACTTTGAGATATCTGAGTATTTGAGATATCAAGGGTAAAATACTTAAAAAAAGAAGTGGTTGGGACTTACAAATCACTTCGACATATCCATTGTATTCGAGATGTCAGTGTTTGAGATATTGAAGTTCAACTGTATAATACGTTTACAGTAATGTATACTGGGAAATATTCGCCCCGTTTTATTTTCGCCCCTTTCACCCTTGTTGTCAGCAGGCGAATTTAAGACTGTGCAAATTCCAATGTCTCATATTATCTCTCTTTAAACACAACTGTGTCTGGCTGAAGTTCAAGAAGGGGTGAAGCTGTTTGCAAGTGTAGAAGGGCGAAAATAACACATGGGAAAATAGCCCCTTATACAGTAAATCTAATAATTTTATTAATAAGTCTGACATTTGATTAAAGGACTATATATGATATTGGCCTAAAATGGCCCCCTAAAATGAACCTCATCATTTTGCTGTAATTCTTTGCTTTCTTTGTGCAGATTTGTATGTGATGTTTTTTCATAATTTTTATTTTGATTCAAGTGCCCACAATTTAGAAATATGACATCATAAAGATAACCTTTTCCCACCATTTTTGCATTTTTAGCATAAAACGGCTTGTTTTCAAGCAGGTTTTCTTTTAGAAAACATAGAGCGCATGCTTGAACAAACAAAATATTTTAATCAGAGATGTATCTAGCCAAGACTAATAAGTGACAAAAAAAATTTTCTTGTTCAAAGAGTCACTCTATATTTCCCATTCGTAAAAAGATGAGAAAAGTCAATTTTTGACTGATTTTGATTGAATTATAAAAATAGTGTCACTTCTGACGTCATATACTCCCAGTGAGTGCAAATAAATCAAATAAATAGATGAAAAATACATTTTATAACAACTCTTCTGAAAAATAACATAACAATTTATTGTACCCGAAACACTTTTAAAAATGGCAAATTATGGGGACCAAATTTGACTCATATCATATATAGTTATTTCCATACTTTTCATCTAGAAGGAAGATGATTACTTAATATCATTTGCAATTTTAATATAGAGAAGTCTCATGAAATTATCAACTTTAAACAAATTTTATATAAAATTACATGCATTCATTCACAACTATGGAGCATAAGGCCTAGAGGTCATAGGCGTTAGGCCAGTTATTGATAGGTCGCTGGTTCAAACCATGCTGTGGTCATGCACTTAATGTTGTGTGTTGTGCACTTTGACAAAGCACTTGATCTTCATTGTCTCAGTCCACCCAGCAGATATTGGTTACCAGCTTACGCAGGGAGTTAACCTGTTATGTACTGGTGTCCCATCCAAGGGGAATCAATGACCCTAATCCTCTTAGCACCATGGAAACCAGGGATAGGCACCAGCCTTATGCACCTTCATGGCATGGAGAAGGATTTTAATTTACAGCTATACTATAATAGCGAACATTCATTAATTTGGTCTTAAGTAAAGTTGTAAGTTCATTTGTATAACGATACCCTGAAAAGCAAATTGTTATATTATTATTAATATTATATATTCACAAAAGACTTACAATGAGGACTTCTCCAGATTTTGTTCCCACAAGTAATGGAGTTGGGCTGGCAGCTGCAGTGTACAAGATGATGGCGGCTGCTAAGGATCCCAGGAAAGACAGGACACTAATGACAACATAAGATGTAGAGGAATAGAACAACACAATGAAGCACGCTACAGGGTTAGCAATATTGTACAACACAGCTGTTAGATGGTACACTGAAATGCCATATGGCATGCAGGAATAAGTTTGAATTGATGGCAAAACACTGTTTGTGAGAGAGTTCAGAAAGGCAGTCAAAATCAAGAAGTATCCATAGCGTAATTTGGATATTGACTGATCTACTGCTATTTCAACTCTATCACTGTCCTGCGTTTTTGTTGAAGTAACTGTTTGAAATTTTCTATTTTTTTCCACTAACGTAGACTGAGAAATTCCTATGGTTGCAGGGTCAGAAAAAGTAACACTTCCGGAGTTTTCACCATTACTGAGTTCATAGCTGTGGCATCTGCTATCCTCAGATGATTCCTCATCATCATTTTCTACAGCATATTCATTTTTATAGTAAGGACAGTATTTCAGCAATGTGAAAGCAATGCCACTGAAAAAAACCATAGCAAACAAAAACAGAAAAAAATCACGGACCGGGAAATTGGGTGGGTTTGACCGTGGGTATACATTGTAAGTGGTTATGTTGGTGGTAGCATTTGTAGAGGACACATTGACACAAGACACAGACCCACTGCCTTGGCCAAGGGCTACCACACTGGGTATCATCCCACTCATGCCTTCGCCAATGAAATAGGCCGTCATGTAATCAGACTTAAAATGAGTCATGAACGGCAAAAAGACGACCGACGTTGTGCAGTCCACAAGGGCCAAGAAGAATTGTAGAATGAGAAGCACTATGCTTCTTTCTTCTCCAGCAACAAATGCAGTGGTTTTCCAGAAGAATGCCAGAAAAAGGCAAGCCAAGCTACCTATTCCAAGAATGCAATATATGACTCCATTGTTGTTAAGTTTTCCAGGGGCAAACACATGGCAAAGTGTCACAAAAAGAGGTCCAATGTTGGCTATTTGGATTATGACTGACAAATATGAAGGCAGTTTCCATCCTTCTGGAAGACCCTCTGTGATCATTGCTGGGAGTTCTACCCATAATCCATTGATGTCTACCCATGATCCAATGCCAAAAATGATAACTGTCGCATACACAATCAAGTCAATATTTCTACATTTGAACACTCTCTTGGTCCTGTCTGAATTTTCTGTCTGTGGTACACTTGACTGAAAAATAGAGAAAATTATTTTTAGAATCTGAACAAAATTGATATTAAAGAGAATTCTTTTCATTGAAATAGCAACAATTGATTTAAATAATATCTGCAAAATTTCACAAATAAGTTACATGTAATTTCAAAAATAATGTCAATTTAGTTATGATGTAATGCTAACCAAACATTATACATTTCAATCATTTTTTTTTTATTTTTAAATACTCAGTTGAGTCCCAAGAGATCAATTATGGAAGTAATTTTGAGTAATACCAGATGTTAATTTTTTATCCGCTTGCCATATAAATCAGCAGTAGAGGCTGATAGCAATCTGACATATAGCGCCAATTTATTGCATGTATATGATGCTAGCTAGGTTAACAGTTAAATGTGAAATGTTCCTTTTTTTCATTACAATAAAAAGTACATGTCCATATATATACATCAGTAAGTTAGTAACTGCTGTTAAAATCCGATGAAGAGTCATTTTGTTCATGATGTAATGATTGCCCTTGTGTACTTCACTAGGTTATTAGTCATTTATTGACACATCAGATACTTGTAATACTGTATTGACAATACAATGTCAAAACAGTTTTATAACGAGTGCAGCACCCGCAAGCACTGCGAGCTCCAACAACAACACCTATGCAAAGAGAAAATTTGAACTATTGCTCCCTTAATAGACAAACTGAATTTTCTGTTATGAGAATTGTACCCACAATTCCTGTGAATTTTACATGGCAACAAATGCATGTTCTAGGGAGATCAGTAAAAATGTACTTTAAAACATCATGCATTAAAAAGGTATGAAAAAAAAACATTCTGCTGCTCATGGTTAATTCTCAGGAGAGATTTTTTTATAAAGACAAAGAAAAACCTGAAATACCAATGTGAACTCTGATGTCACAATCATTTTTTAAAAAGGTAAAGACCTCTGCATTGAAATAAATCGTACATGAGATGCAACTTTAATGATTAACCAAGTTCCTCTCATTTATTAATCAAAACACCTTGGTAATGCGTCACCTAAAGCACTTTTTTTTTTAAATAAGAGAAAAATATTTTATTTTTCATTAATTTCTTTTATCATGTAAATGACTTTGATGCATCCATTTGGTATTTACTTTATCATTTTGAAACATATGTACCTGTGCATGTTTATTTTATGCTGCGCTGGCCCTGACAGTCGCACCACCATAAAACATATTACAGTGTATTTATCATTTATCATGCAATAGTAAAACAACAACAAATCAGAAAATCAACATGAACAAAAACAAAATGGATTTGCAACATCGTCGGAAACCCCCGATCGTTCCTCTCTCCTTGGGTTTCCGCTAATGGCATAACAGTTAAAATATGTAAATTTTAACATGCCGACAAAGCATATACCGGGAAGTGTAAAACGTCCATTAAAAAAAAAAAATAAAGCCAACAAACCCATAAAATACTGAGAACTGGACTGACAATCTTAATAATATTAAATTACTCACAAAGTTAACGCCACTATTCCGATGAAGAGTCATTTTGTTCATGATGTAATGATTGCCCTTGAGTATTTCACTAGGTTATTCGTCGTGTATTGACACACCAGATACTTGTAATACTGTATTACTACACAGTCAGTACACAGACAAAACTCACTCAAGTATACACACATAACTCACCCAAGTGTAATAATCGCGTGTGCGGTCACGAGTTCCCATGATTTAAAAATATTTTAATCCGATATTCACATGTCCCAAAGAACGGTTTTGTAAATGTCAAATCGGAAATAAAAATATCAATGTAAAAATGAAACCCTAACGATGTGACTACATCGTTCCGACTAATACTGTGTCCAATAGTCCAATCCACACTGTCATAAAACATGTTGCCTGTGCATAGTAATCAGTGCCGTGCCTCATACCGAACTTAACAAAAAAAATTAAATAAAAAAAAAATTCTGTTTCAAAAGCAAATTGCTATTATTTACTGATTACTTCTGATATTGCACCAATTAAAGGATGGTTAATGTATTTTTTTGAAAATGTTTTTTTCTCTGTAAGTATTTATTATGTGGAATTATCTTTCGATGATTGAAGGCCACATGACAGTGAATTCTAGATCTATAACCATGCACCCTTTTCCTAGTCCGAAATATCTGACGTTTTCCTGGCTTTTTTAACGACTTTGATATTTTACATGCCAGGAACCGGTTTTCCTGGCATGTAAAATATCAAAATCGTTAAAAAAAAGCCAGGAAAACGTCAGATATTTCGGACTACCCTTTTCCGTGTTGTTATTTTAATATGTAAACGGTGTGACCGTTGGACCGAGCGCAGATTCAGCACAGTGCAGTTTAATTTTTTTTTTGTAGAACAAAATTTATTTGAAACGCACACAGAAGGATCCGCCTATCTACTCAAATCATATGCCAGAGTTAAACGTCGCGTGCTCAGTCTTCATTATGACGTCATGTTTTATACGTAACACGTAAATTAAAGTTTTGTCTTCGGAAATAGCCGAAGAAAAGTTCTTGATTCCGAGATTTTTTTCTTTTTTCTGTCAATGCTTATATAATTTTCCCAAGTTGATGAATTGAATTTTTCCTACTTTATTTACTCTAAAAGATCGGTTTCTTGATGTTGATGATTTTATTTTCCATGTAATAATTTGATAAGACATACGTGAAATTAGTCGTATTTCTTGATTAAAGCACTGTTAAAAGTAGTATAGTTTGCTCAGTCAATTATTTTCATTTTAATTACTTTCAATTAAAGATTGGAAAATTTTTGATCGAGTTTCGGGGCAAAAAACATCGACAAGCGCAGTCGTATAATGATAGAGTTAACATTTGTTTAAGAAAATGGCGGCCAATATGACGGCGCTCAGGGCTGGAAGAAAATTGTTTGGCCCTTAGTACCCCTGATTTAGCTTCTGTTTTTCAATGATTTTCTTATATATGTGTGTTACCATTAAGCCTCGCTGCGCTCGTTATTATGATGTCTCATTATTGTATGCTACGTATTTTTTCATTTACATTACACTCAGATAAATATAAGACTTATTCTTAATCAGTTTTATTTAGTTCTAGCTTATAAGGATTCCTAAATATATCTTATTGGCCGATTCAGTAAAAAAAGAGAAAATTAAGTCATAAAAAGGCATTACTGTAAACGATAAAAAATAGGCAAAGAAATGGGTATACAAAGGCACACTTTAGGCCAGAACTTCTTTGGGTCTTAGGGGGCCCCCAGACTTTTTGCGCCTAACTCCGCTCGGCAATTAGAGTTTGCCTCATGGAAAAAATACCCTAGTTACGGCCGTGAAGCCTGACTGTAGAGCTACAGTTCCTCCTATACAAAAAACACTTGCAATTTACTGCGCACAAAAGTTGCGCTAGTTTTGGACTGATTAATCTGACTTCAAATTACATTCTGTACAAATAATTGATACAAAAAAACGGGTGATGTCACTTTACTTGCCTCTAAAGTCGAAACACCACCAACAACCCCGTTTAATGAGGTGTGAAAATGCTATATGTGAATTTGACATACTCTACTTTCCAAGTGAAAGAAGATGTCTTTGGTCGGTAAAGAGACAATGTGCATATCCGTGGTTTAATCTGGCATGAATCCATCGTCTTCGTTAGCCGAGGGTTTCCGATACACTACGTTCCTCATAAATTATTTAATATGTTTTACGGTGTGACCGTTGGGGCGAGCGCAGAAGGAACTACACATCTCTCATCATTGTTAAATGCAACCCGTGGACTGACTTGCCCCAACCTAAAACTTTGGCTTTCTCTCGAAAACTTTTACACCCGCAAGGAACCCGAAGTTATCAAATATTTATTCCAATTGTCCCGCCTTATGCTAATATACGTAAACAAACTACACTAAGATTAATTAATGTAAAACAGACTTATCAAAATATTTTGATAAATACGAAGCCATTTGGTTTTTTTTTTATGCAAATACAATCATGAATTATCATTCTTTACTTTTTAATATAATCAATAAAATCAATAAACAATAAATTGCTTGTCTGTGTTATTTCTCATCTTGTTCCTTGTTGTTAACTGAGTTTTAATTATTTTCCTCTGTAACATCAATTTTGTTTTTAATTTTTTTTTTAATTTTTGTGTGCTATATATGCGTAGAAGACATGTGCCCTCCCCCTTTTTTAGTGTGTGATATCCCACTATTTAAAGGTTTGTCCATATATGCAACTGACAAATATATATATTTATCAGTTTATTTTTTTCTTCTCTTTTTTGTTTTATTTATTTATTACAAAATGATGTGGCTGCAAGTATTTCTAATAATTATACTTTTTAAAATATTTTTGTCACCTACCTAACGTATGCATATATACGATTGGATCAATCTGACAGTAAATTAAGCATATGGAACTTGCAAGTGCATTTTACTAAGCAAAAAAAATATATATCAAAACAAAACTAATCAGCCGAAGAGTCGCCGTTAACACTGATACTGAGTACTTACTACACGTTACACCCAGTACAGATGCATGATCCACCCCATATCGCGGGAAATTATTATAGCGCGAGATCATTATGTCGTCATACTTGACTTTCTTTTGTTCTCGACAGTTCTCGTAAATTGTCGGATAAATTCGGGTAAGGAAATGACGTCATATGTTAGCAAAGTTCAGATAAGTACAGTTTTTTTACGTAAGAATATGTGTTGTATACTTTCGTGTTTTTAAAGGAGTTTTTATTGTTAAATGAAATAGATGTATGCGATTTAGAGGTAAGAATTTTCCTTAGAAACGCTTCCTGATCCACCATGTTGCTATGCACCGCAAAGGATTATTGGGATATATAGAACGTTTTCACGCGGGTCCACAAAAATTTCTCTGAACAATGTGCAGATTTCAACTCGAATTTCCTCCGTTCGTACACGTTGTCTATGGAGCTCGCTACGCGAGCGGCGCTTCGCGCCGCTCGCTGCGCTCGCTATAAGGAACGTAGTGTATCGGGAACCATACGCTAATCTCAGCTAAAGTCGTCGAGACTGAAAAATTTTGGCTGACGTCAAATCTCGCTGAGATTAAACTTAAGCTAACGAACATGCAATTCATACAGGTATTTGGTGGCCATATTAGTCTTGATCGGTTCTCAACTGCTACTGGGGTATTTATACCGGTCGAGAAAGTTACATTGTACGGTCAGTTGCTTTCCGATCGAGGCATTCAGGTTGCACAGACTTCTAAATGCATGAACTACACTTTGTAGTAATATGTTTGAAAAAATAAATTAATTAAAAGAAGCTACAATCAATAAAAATAAAAGAGAGTAAATTCTTTTTAAGAATCTACAAGGTATCTGCATTATTTTGCACAGATAGTGCTGCTTACTTCGCGTGCACATCGAACACTTGTGTCGGTCGTACAGAGTACATATCGTTTACATCATACAGTATTGCAGACCCGAGCCGCATTACATCCAAAATGGTAATTATAAGTGATAGTAAATCCAAGAAAGTAGCAATGTGTTGTCGTTTTTATCAGTTCCTACAAAAAACACACCGTTTTCTGAAGTCTACAATAACACTGCACACTCTACCACAGTGTTTGGTTTGCGCATATGCGATGATACATGTATAACAACAGGGAAAAGTTGTACAATGATCGAGGATTTTCGAAACATGTCTGCCTGAAATCAGTCTGTTTTGTTTCGCCTTTCATTTGATACTCTTACCAGTGCAGTGGTTGTCATAATTTTATCAAAACGCGTTTCTATAAATCCACCCCTGCGAATGTGTCCGGAATGTGGTCTTTATCGTTGCTAAGTATATAATAAATCCAGAAGTGCTCATATGAAAGTTCACGAGACTTCCCCGAGATTTGTTGAATTCCTGTGAAATTTCGAGCGGAAGTGTGAGTGTTCGGATAATATTCTCAAAATACGTATATAAGTACTGGTCGTTTTTCGTATCATATCTTACTTTGATATATGTTAAAACATAAAAATATATCAAGATCTTTGTCTTATTTCATCATCTATAGCGGTTATTTAAACTAAACAATGATATTCAGAACAGAGTTATCGTTTTTTGTTCAACCACTCTACACGTGGTTGAAAATATAAACATTGGGTTGCTTGATAAAATCATAGCCATGTTTGATGCTTTGGTGTGCAATACAATGCTTTAAAAAAAAAAAAGAATGGGTGTCTGTTTTGTGTAAAAACATACTATATTGAGCCATTCTCAAGTAATTCTGCAAAAAATAGTATAGTCTGTTTCACTATTGATGCTATTAAGAGGTCAGGCGCGGATCGAAAATTATATCTTGGGGGGGGGGGGGGGGTCGCTACTAACCATGTTTATTGTTAATGTATAGAAAATGTATATATTGTAATATTAATTGATTGTGTGGAAGATGAATTTCATTTATTATTAGTGTGTCCTTCGTACGATATTTTTCGTAAAAAATATATTAAAACTTATTTCTTTAGGAGATTTTCAATGTTCAAATTTGTGCAACTTTTATGCACATAAAATGTCAAAATTATGAATAATCTTGGAAAGTATATAAATAATTGTTTAAAATTACGAAATGATTTGTTATCATGATTTAAGTGTATTATCTATTCTCCTGTTCCACTTGCATATTTGTATGGTATATGTATAATTGTAAAACATGAATACTGATGGGCTGTAAAGCCTAAAGTGAATAAAGAATGGATGAATTGTTGCAATAGCAAAACACTATATAATTTCTATTGTCACATTTATTTCTAGAACTCGTTATCTACCAATTAATGAAGTTTAAAATCAGTTTAAAATCAATACATGTCAAGATTTTATATTTGACTACAAGTAGCTATAGATTCTAGGAAACAGACTATTATAATAACCACGAGGCATGATTTTTACTGCGAAACTGAAAGGGTCAAATAAAACCACGTGGTCAAAATTTAAATGACAATAACATTTGTAGGGGTGAAATCTGTCCGTTCAATGCAAAAAGGTTCGGGTGAATGAAATACCTAATGCAGTGAAGCATAAATAGTGCTCTCGGCCTTATATTTATTATAGGGGGTGTATAGCGATGAGTGTAACGATAGATAGATAAAAAAAATATTTAAAAACTTCACACCTTTTATATTTTACTTGAATTCGGGATTAACTTCTTTAACTTCTTGCGTTTCCTAATTATCTCATTCATATCTCGATTTATGAAATAGTTGGCCACTTAAATTTTGTTACGTTTCGGAGAATGGCCTTATTGGTCGAAACGATGGTAATATGTTAAAGGTCTGTAAAACAGTCATTCTCAGAATTGCTAAAAAAAATTTGGTTTTCCAAAAGAACATCATCTATGATGTTTTTCCTGAAAATTACTCCCACATACCTGTTGTATTTAAAAATCTAGATCAGACTCTTTGCTTGAGGGTCAAATCACAGTAACGGATGTTAATCTTATCTTAGCAGTGCTTTATTTCAGAAATAAATAGATTTTTAGTCAAAAGATTCACTAACTCTATAATTATTTCAGATTATAAAGATGTTTATTACTGAAACCTTGAAAAGCATGATGATTTTGATTTAAAACTGCAAAATATTGAATGCGCAGCACGAATGGAAATGGAGGAAAATTTGCTTATCGACACCAGGACATATCAAAGTCTTTTAATGATAATTACTTTAATTCGAGAAACATATAGTTGCCTCTTAAAAGCGAATTTATGTATGCTTGAAATCTCTATGAAAGGATATTGTTCATAAAAACATAAATTGAAAAGACTGTTACAAAATTGAAAGTTAAATGGATGTTAAATGAAACATCAAAATACATTTCTTATTATAATACAAGGTAAGTATGTCTTCAATAAGTAATTCAAAATTGCTAATAATATTATTTTTAGTTTGTAAAATAATGGCAATTGACAGAAAATTGTAAAACATATAGTATTTCCATTTCCTTTTTCTTTTCATGTATTTTTAACCTGTCCTTGATTTTTCTTTCCCGATATCGGCGGTTGTATTTCCGCTGTATAAAGTACCATCGAGAAAATGAAGATATTCATGTTGAATTAAATCAGGTTAATTTTTACTGCTAACGATTGTATATTCATGTTATAGATTTAACCATTTTTGGAATGCAAATTTTACAGACGAATTTATAAGACGTTTTCAATATCAGGTATTATTTTGATTAGTCTTCATTACATGTAACACGAACGTGAGTGGAGTGGATCCAGGATTTTTTTTTCGGGGTGGGGTGGGGGGGGGGGGGTCGAGAGATATCTATGTTTGCCGGGGGGATGTCAAGCCCTTTTTTCGGTAAATTTATTATGTAAATATAAGACATTTTATTTATTAGGTGGGATCCGGATTCCTCCCCTCCCCTCTAGATCCGCACAAAATATTTAATTAAAATAACTTTTCTTCTTTTATAAATTGCTAAATCATTGTACAAGAAATTAATATTGAAATGTGTCTTTTTCTATAAAAACAATTTAAAAAACTACTTTGCAGATAAAAAAAAAAATACTTAATTGAATCTTTGTGTGATAAAGCCAGCAACGTGCGTTGTATAACTTTTTGAAATAATACAAAGCTCCCTAACATTCGTTACCATTACATTAAATCTATACAGCTATCAAGAAGATATATAGGGTGGGATTATTAAGAGTATATTGTTTATGCAGAGAAAAAGCGGTAACGCTTGTTAATCCTTAATCATATGACAGTGAAGAGAATCGGACAGATGTCGAGATTTTCAACAATGCAAATGCCATATAGTATAAATAAACGGATCTTATACTTAAATGCCACAGGCACCTGACGTTATAAATTTTTCTTATAATGAAAATAAATACCCTTTACCTAATTAGGTATAGGGTATTTATTTTTATTATGAGAAAAATTTATAACGCCAGGTGCCTGTGTTAAATGCCTACAAAATAGATATATTCAGATGAAACTTGATTCACATATGATCGCTTTAGCTTAAATTTCTATCGGAGGGTAAGTTTTGGTAACGCTTGTTAATGCTAACATTGCGAAATGATTTATCAATTCTTGATTTAAAAAATATTGACGAGTGACAAACACTTTAGTCTCTAATGTGTTGGGTTTGTATTATATCAAAATTCTATATTTTTATTTTTTTCTTACCCGACTTTGATAGCAGAAAAATGGACAACCATTATCATTAGCCTACATAGCGACATATGGAAACCACCGTGATATCTATAATTTGGCTGCTAAAATGATAAAACTGCATTTAAAAAATAACGGGAAATTATTGTTCATAAATTGGATATAAACCCCTTAATTCATTAATTGCAAAACATGTATAATTTTATCCCTTTACTTTAAGAAAGAACGATCTTAACTTGAGCGACAGCGATATTTCAAATTGGAGTAATATAAATGAGAATGACTAAAACCGGTTAGTCACAAAAATTAAAAAAAAATATCCTAAATTAAACGCAATTTAATGTGGTATATGGGACACCTGTCGATATTAATGTGGATAAAAATGCATTATAATCAAAATACTTTCATTGGTTTAAAATTTTTAAATTTTATAACATTTAGCCAAAAAATACGTTTAACAATTTTAGGTAAAAAGGTAAATATTATAAAAGGCCGAGCGGGATTCGAACTCATGACTTGCAGATTTCTAGCTAAACGCTCTAGCTCATTGTGCTACGCTGTTAGGTAACAATTAAAGCGAAATAAATCAATCATAAAATTATACTTGATTTTATTGTTTATTTCGATAGGAAGTACGTCGCAATATGGAGGTGTCCCATACCACCTTATGCATTCGTTGCACGTAAAAATTTACTTCACTTGGAGAAAAGTAGGGTCTCCGATTTTTATAGCTAGATTATTTTTTTTTTAACCTGACTTATTTCGCGTTAAGTGTGATTATTTTAGTGTAGAATACATCAATATATGCTTTAAATCATGAACAAATAACTCGGGGAGACCTAACTGAATATATTTTTTTGGAGGGGTGGGGTCCCGTCCCCAAGCACCTGTGGTGTATATGTTACGGCGTGCTTTTCGTCCGCTTGGGGAATTTAGCTCCGTTGAGAAATATAAGGCCTTACGCCCAGCGACAACCTCTGGTCCAGTGGTAAAACCTTACAGACCTTACTGAAGACGAATTCGAGGGTCAATTAACTATGTGTTTATTATCTCGTGTCCCGAGCGTAAGTGACAACAATATTATACAATAAGAAATTATTGATTAATGAAAAATTCAAGGGTTATCATGAATGTTGAAGTACAAAATATTGAAGTTAAAAGTAGGATTAAAAATATATAAGGTTCAGTGGTCCGCCATTAAACAGCGACGGCCATTTTGAAAATATACTTCCGGTAACAATTTCCGGTATTTGCTAGCGCTCTCGAGCGCTAGCAACTACGTCTTTTTTACTGGAATACGCATGCTCGACTTCAAGGTAGGGCATTATGGGAATAATATGTAGATAAACTGTACAATGTCAATTTCGTTTTATCATCTACATATGATCTGAAATTTTGTATTTTGTTGTAAATGCCAAAAAGTAACAGTATCTTAGGTCTTATAATGCCAAGTTATTTCTTAAATACACTATAATAATAAAAGCTACCTTCAAGCTCGGAAAACAGCATTGGATATGTTTTTCGAGCTTGTCAGAAAGGCCCGAGAAGATACGATTGCTCCAGAACAATACCAATGGTTCTACTGTCAGATCTCTTATTTTTTTCTGCCTCAAAATTGAAAGTATTTACAGTAAATACAGAATGATTGAAGGACAGTTAATGAGTCATGCCATTGCCAATGTGAAACCCACTCTAGATTCACCATTCTGAATGACACCCCACCCCACCCCACTCCGCGCCTTTCTGTACTATGAGCTGGGATCGACGAGCATATCCAATTTGGAAACGTCCACCGGTTTGGCATATACGTTTGCGGTCAAGATAGACCGATCTTTGCCCGATTTCTCTACCAAAAGGACAATCGCTGTCAGGAACAACTCGCACAGGTTGCGCAATACGTGTTACGGTATCCGAGAACAATATCCCGCCTCTATCGAGAGCCGCCGGAGGGAACTATACCCCACGATGCGGTATCATAGGAGCTGTGGCGACAACGTGAAGATGGTTCGAGATAAGCTTTAAGTCAACGGTCAGCGTTACGACCCCGAGACGGAACCTACAGAGGAGCCAACGTATTCTGAAGGTCGCGTGGTGACTGCGTCCACCGATCGACTATATAGTGGATGGTAGACATAAAGATCAACCCATGGAAGGCGAGGATCAGTTAATCGCACAAGGCAGCAATGATGCACCGACACAAAGCTAGGGGGACGCGGAGAATAGACCACCGCTCCGAGTCGTGTCGTGGAACGTGAACAGAGGAGTGGAAAAGAAGTTGGGTGAGCGTGGCTTTTGTAAACTTCTTTTTCGTATGACATTGTATTTTTATCAGAGTGTTGTGTAAACAGTGAGTCTACCTTAGACTTGTGTCATCTTACTCAAGGTTATGCGTCCTTTATGTACCCACATACCAGAGGCAAAGGAGGAGGAATGGTAATTCTGGTTAGAAACGAACTACTAGCTAACTTTTCTGTTTGTAAATATGTTGGTGACAGTATAGTTTGTCAGGTATATACAAAAATGACGTTTATATTTGTTTTGTTTACATTGCACATGAAAACAGTGTATTTTATAGGCCTAAGAAAAAAAATTGTGTGTTTAGGGTAACACTGATGAAAAAATTAGGTTAGGTAGGTAGGGATTTTTTTTTATTTTGTCATATTTTTTTCTGCACGAGGGCATTTTTAAAAACGGGTTTTTAATGGAAATAATATGAAAATCATAGTCAGATGAAAAAAGACATCTAAAAATGGTAGGATCGGGGCATTTTTGTAGGTTAGGTCGGGTTACCCTAAACACACAATATGTTTTTTAGGCCTAATTATAATATTGACCTTTTTGACACTCTATTATGCGATATTGCGAAGTATAGTGATATGGGTGTTATTATATTAGCTGGATATTTTAATAGTCGGGTGGGTGAATCGAAAGATTATGTTGAATATGATATTTTAGCTAACAATTTGTTAAAGAACATGCCTGCATTTTTGTCATACGATAAGGATTATACTTGTTCACGTAGATCGGAAGACAAGCATGTCAATAATTTTGGTCGTAAATTACTCGAACTATGTCGAGCCTCTGGTCTCAGAATATGTAATGGCAGGGTTTCCGGGGACACTCGGGGCAAATATACATTTTTTAACCATTTAGGTTCGAGTGTCATAGATTATGTTTAAGTTGGTAAAGATGATTTTGATGCCATCGAGAGTGTTACTGTTAAAGATTTTAATGAATGGTCAGACCACGCTCCAATTGAATTGTGTATTCATAATGTTAAAAGCTACCAACGCAATAATAATCAAAACATTACTTGTAGTAATGTAACGGCTGACAGTGTATATAGATGGAATGATGAATCTTTTGAGTCCATGAGATGTATTTTACACAGCAAGGTTTCTGATCTTTATAGTCTTTTTGATAAAATGGACTATGGGAACTTTAGTATAGATCAACTTGTAGATAATTTCACTAGTATTTTAAACAGTGTTTTTATGCCGTTTTGTAATACATGTACACAACTTTCTATGTGGTTTGTCTAATAACAAGTCTCTTAGTACTAATAAGCCATGTTTCGATGACAAGTGCAAAAAACTTCGCAAAGTATATAAAAGCTCCTTGCGCATTTTTAATTGAGAAAAGTCTGTTCAAAATCATATTACTTTATGTGAAAACAAACGTGTCTACAAAAGTATGTACATAGAATCAGAAAGAGGTTTGTCAGACACGAAGGTAATAAACTCGACTATTTAAGAAAACATAATCCAAAATAGTTTTGCAAGACAGTTTTACTAATTCACGAGAAGGTCTACAGGTATGTTGAATCAATTGTATCAATTTAGTAATGATTGGAATATTGGTGTGAACACTGATAAAACATAAATAGTTGTTTTTCAGTTTAAGGCAGAATGTATAAAAATGATATCTGGACTTATGACCAAAAGCACGTTGAGGTTGTTAATTGTGTCAATTATTTAGGAATCAATCTGAATTTTAATGGGAATTTTAATGTTACACAGAAAACAATTGCAATGCAGGTAAGAAATGTATGTTTGGTATTTTGAAAGTATGTAATGAAACCTATTGAAATATTGAGACTAAATTAAGCATTTTTGACACATATGTATCTAGTGTTCTTAACTATGGTTCCGAGATATGGGGTTTTCATCCTGGTGACGAAACAGAACGATTTCACACAAACTTTTGTAAAAGAATTTTGAAAGTCAAAAAATGCACGTCAAACTTCATGGTTTATTCAGAGCTAGGTCGTCTACCTATGAGTATTATACGTAAATTGCGCATCACTAAGTATTGGTTAAAATTGATTAATACAGAAAATTGTATATTAGGCAATATATACGAAGAAATGGTCTCACAGTTGATACCAAATACATGGTGTTTTAATGTCAGAGAATTGTTAGTATCTCTGGGTATGCATGAAGTCTGGCTTTTACAGAATGTGGCTAACTCTAATGTTTTCTTAAAAACTGTAAAGCAGAGATTGTCTGATTCTTTTATACAGGAAAGAGACGCATTTTTTGAGTCATCCTCTAAATGTTTATTGTACAAGTATCTGCCTGACACTTTTTTCCTTACAATTCTATCTGCGTAAAAATATTCCGGAAAATCTTGTTGTCCTTTTAACAAAATATAGACTGTCATCGCATATGCTTTTGGTAGAACAATGTCGTTATAATGGAACTGCCAGGTCGGGGCGTATCTGCAAATATTGTAATTTAGGTGAAGTCGAGGATGAATTCCATTTTGTACTTATCTGTCCTTTTTATAAATGTCTTCTTGTATTGTATTCAAAGAAATATTACTGGACTCGTCCTTCGATGTTTAAGTTAGTTCAACTCTTTTCTATTCATAATCGCAAACAATTGTGCCATCTCGCAATGTATCTGCGTGAGGCAGGTAAAAAACGGGAATGTCTGACTACATCCAATTAATATATTGTTATTATTAATTACATTACCATTCAATTTATTGATTTATAGGGTCTCTCCTCCTATTTACGAATAATTTTTAGAATATTGTATAACGTTAATAGTGACTTAGAGAGAGTGCAGTGTAATATGTTTATAATTATGTACATATGTTATTTTCCATTGCTTATAATTCATGTGAATTTTGGCAAATAAACAATACAGTCCCCAGAGAGGTCACTTAGGGGGATAATTAAGGGTAATTAACTCTATTGTAAATTAACTTTAATGGATTCCCTGTATAGGGCCTCGCCAGGATAGCGTCCCCTATTACCTAAAGTTTGATTCATTAATCGAAGAGTTTCTCACTATCCTTGGCATCTATTATTATGAGTTAATCCCAACGTGATTGTAAAATTAAATCAAATACCTACAGTTTCGTCAACGCGGATCCCGTATTTGACCGCGCTCCCCCCGCGGTTAGTTAAATCCTTTCCGCGTTACACCATCGCGGTTAATTCATCGCGGTCCTCGCTGCAGCCATGTTTAAACCGCGGCGGTGTGACTTGCCATTAAATAAGGTGATCGGAGATTTTTACCTGTACTCTATTAGACAATAAGACGGCCACCAAATATTGAAAGTCATGTCCGATGTATTGTTTTCATTTCACTTAAATGATTACGTATTTAATCACGTTTTCAAAACTCCTTATCAATTATTTTTGAAAAATTTCTATTTAAAGAACCATCTGCACGCCTTGGTTTGATGAAAAATGTGTAAACCTCAGGAAAGTCTATTTACGGAATTTGAAATTGTTTAATAGTGCACGAACTCATTATCATAGAACTCTTCTGGTGACTGCAAAACGAGCTTATTAAAAATATGAAGAAAAAAAACTTAAGCGTAATTACCTCCGATACCAGGGAGACCATATGGAATATTTAAAAAAGAAGAATCCAAAAAATATCTACCATTTCTTTCGTCGACGTAAGGAGAACCCTATACATGGACCAACTATTTTAAATTTCCATGACCACTTTAAAGAACTGTCTTCCTCGTATAGCAACCCCGACTCCGACCAAGAATCTACACTCACTGAAACGGACAATCCTGTATACCCCGAACTTAACGGTCCAATAACATCAGAGGAGATAACTCGCGTCATAAAACGTTTGAAAAAGGACAAGTCTCCAGGATTGGACTATCTTTTAAACGAATATTTTATTGCATTTAGTGATTATCTTACTACATACTTAGTTGACCTATTCAATATTGTTTTCTCTTCGGGAATCTTTCCCCAAAAATGGTCAGAAGGTATTATAACTCCTGTTTTTAAAAAAGGACATTTTAGGGATTGTAATAATTACAGAGGTATCACACTTGTAAGCTGTTTATCTAAAGTATTTACATCATTATTGAATGACAGACTATGTAATTGGTCCAAGACATATAATGTCATCTCTGATGCTCAATTTGGTTTTAAAGCTGGATATAATACAACGGATGCAATCTTTGTTTTACATTGGTTAATCAATCGAAGTATTACAAAATGGAAAAAATTGTTTTGCTGTTTTGTAGATTATCAAAAGGCTTTTGACAAAATTGATAGAAATCTAATGTTCTTTAAATTAGCAAGAAGTGGTGTCGATTGTCATATGTTAAATATTACAAAGTCTATGTATGCTAACATAAAGTCATGTGTAAAATATCAAAACCAGATCTCCGAGATTTTTGATTGTCAGGAGGGTTTGATGCAGGGTGAGTCTCTGTCTCCCTTTCTATTTTCCCTGTATATGTAAATGATTTTGAAATTGAATTTATAAAGAAGATTTGTTTACCTGTTGAAATTAGAGATATTGCTTTATTCTTGATCATGTATGCAGACGACACTGTACTTTTTTCAGAGACAGAGCAAGGTTTACAAGATATGCTTGATTGTTTACAACAATACACATCCAAATGGAAGTTAAAAGTTAATGGAGAAAAAACAAAAATTGTTGTATTTAGAAAAGGTGGAAGGTTAAAAAATAATTTTTATTGGAACTACGTTAATGAATTTATTGATATTATTGAAAACTTTAATTATCTTGGTATAACTTTGAATTTTAATGGCAGTTTTCATAAAACAAAGTGTTTTGGCATCACAGAGTAGAAAAGCCATGTACTGTTTAATGTCCAAAATGAAGCCATTGCATTTGAACGTAAATACAAAATTGTCATTGTTTGATACATATATTGGTAGTATAGTACATTATGGTTGTGAATTATGGGGACAGCACTCAGCCAATGATTTAGAGAGTATACATTTAGATTTTTGTAAGAAAATATTATGTGTTAAGAAAAGTGTTACTTCTATAATGGTATATTTTGAATTGGGGCGTAAACCATTGGTGTCTTCCCACTTAGCCAACATTTTGAAAAAATACAGTTAAAATACAGGTAGATCTATGTTGGCTAAGTGGGAATGGGGTGCAGGTAGAAAACAAAAGAATTTAATTACAGGTAAGCTATAGTCTGTTTTCAGATAAAAGTTGGAGAAATAAAATATTTGTTAGCCTTAAGAAGAATAAATATGAATTGAGCTTCTGTCCCAGTAAATTATTTTATTTAATTAAAACAGATGAAAATGTAATTTTAAAATTATGAGTTTTAAATAACTAACATTTAATTTATGCCTTTAATTGAGAGATAAATACCATGTTTGTCTATTCTCATCATATTTTGAGTAATTGAATAAGCTGACCTAACTTAAACTTAGCCTTGAAAATAATGTAATTATAAGAATCCTTTTTGAAATTATTGCTATGAATCATATGTCAATTCTTTTTTTCCATTTTCTATGGTTTTTATAGGTATATCGAATATTTCCAATCTACATAATATAAGAAAATAACAAAAAACGCTTGAGTAAAGTGCTTATATTTTTTTAATGTTTTATACTTCACATTAATCTAAATAAGATTGTTATAGTTAAGAAGATAAAATCCTCCTCTGTCGTTTTCTAAAGTTGACTTGCACCCGAATACTAGCCAAATTGATTTGATTTAGTTTTTGATGATATCTTTCAACTAACAGTACATAAAACAATCAAGATCTCATAATTTTCAGGCTTTTGATTCTGTTAACTTATGACCATAATTATGCTTATCTATCTAGTCTATATTCTTTAAAAACAGGTGATCGATTTCGTTTATGTAATTATACATCCAATTTAAACATTTTATAATTAATTAATTCAGTATTTAATCATGCTGATTTATATTTTTGTAAAAATATTCTATGGTTATTTTGAATACCAGTATAAGCAAAATTACGGCTTTTAAAAATTAAATAACATATTTAAAGATTTATGTTTAAATTAGTATCAAATGTATAAATATATATTATTTAGTATTACCGGTACTTCTCTAAATATTTTTATGCATTACATTTTATCATTTTTAAAAATGCTATCGTTTATTTGTTTTCATCAAACTATTCTCAGGTAATTGATAACAAATACATTTACATGTGAAAACAGACTATAGCCTCCTGATCACTCAGGTGTGAATATCAAAATGTTGGCCATGTGGGAATTGTGAATTTCAGAATGTTGGCTAAGTGGGAATAAACCAAACCATTGCAGTTGGATAGGAAATACAAAATGTTGAAATATTGGATAACATTAAAGAACAGTGAGAATTGTATTTCAAGCAGTATATACCAAGATATGTTAAGCGTATGTGAAACAGAGGTAGGCTCTTATTGTTGGCTCTTGTACATAAAACAATTGATTAACAATTTAGGTTTTGGTTATGTATCGAACTGCAAAGAACTATTTAATGAACATATGTTTTTAATTGAAGTGAAACAGAGGTTAACCGATATGTTTATACAAGAAGGTCATAGCTATTTTGAAAATTCCTTCAAATGCATAATATATCAGCACTTATGTGATAATTTTGGAGTACAAGAATATTTGAGCAAACCAATACCAAATATAAATGTATATGTACAATTTATAAGTAAATATCGTTTATTTTCTCATCAACTTGAGTTTGAGCGTGGCAGATTTTATACTATCAAAAGAAACAAGAGAGTTTTAAACTATGTTCACTATCACAGATTGAACATGAGTTTCATTTTATTCTAATCTGTCCATATTATAAAGAAATAAGAAAGATGCATGTAACAAAAATATTATTATGAAAAGAAAGCCTTCTGTCTTTAAACTTGTTCAATTACTGTCAACAAAGAATCGTATGGTTCTTGGTAATAAACAATACAATACCCGTCACAATTTTCATGTAACTGTGGATATAGCTATTATTTCAAAAATATTTAATCATTTTCATAATATAATCTACATGAAGGAGATGGTAAGAATTATAAAATATTTTTGTTCTTCGATTTTTTAATGATTTTAAACATTTCCCACTACAAAAATATCAATTTGTAGCATTTTTACGGCACAGTCTCTCGATGCTCAAGACAGTTAACCTAGTCCGTGACAAGCACATGCTACACGGTGAACGTTCACCTACAGTCAACGGCATGATATGAAAATTTTACTTTACCCTTAAAATACTAATTAAAATGATATTGATATCATTTTATGTGTCTTCAATATGAAGCTACATCACAAATGTCGTATCTCTGCGAATAATGTTTTTCGTAACTCCCCTTCAATCGTCCTTTTATGAGTGTCAAAGTAAATCATATTTGACTTTAGTCCCAATTGTTTTATACAAAGGTGTGAAACGATCGCACGGACAGGAAATCGCTCTACGCTTGAACGCACAGAATACACAGGAATGAGGCAGGTGGATAATCCGTGTAACGAGTGACCGTCATGAATTCTACCCGGTATTCAAACAAATTTACTAACCGTAACAATAAAAAAAATGTTCATTTTACTGCGTTCTTTAACTGTTGAACGTGTTAAAGATGCCCCCCCCCCCCCCCCCCTCCTCCTCCAAAAACCCATAAAACCTTCAAAACTAAACGAGAGAGAGAGAGAGAGAGAGAGAGAGAGAGAGAGAGAGAGAGAGAGAGAGAGAGATTGTCGATGCTCAAGACAATTAAAGGCCGAGGTTTTTAACCGGGTGGTTTACCTCAGGTAAGTTCAGCTGGGGGTGGAGCCTATTTTGACAAAGGCGTGAAGCCCCGACGGAAACACGCTCGCTTGTGTATACATGTCTATACACACAGGGTGTTAAAATGCTCTCAACAGAGTTTTTTCGATGATGTAGAAAAATATCGTATTTATATATGTACTAGGAAAAACAAATTGTCGATCTTTAAAATGAGTATAAAAGCATGAAATAACCGCGTGCGACGTGGGCAAACAAGTTTCTGACGGGATCTAGTGAGAATTTATCGCGATGTTTTATGCAATACGTGATCATCTTACCGTACTCAAATACTAATACAACATTTATACAACATACGTTGGTATTAATTCTCCGATCAGCTGGTAAAGTGCACATGATTCTACCAGCTGCGCATGTACCAAAATTGTCTGTACTTGTTTCTTTTCCGGTTTCGGTTCGTGAAATTTCTCAAAGATACAATGTTTATGATAACTAACGTTATGAATTGTGAACGCAATATTTGATTTAATTTAATTCTGTATTCTCAATTAATCACAAACATCTTTATTATTAAAAGAACGTTTTCATAGGTGATCGGCGCAACGTGATTTTGACAGACTGCAGGTGATCAGCGCGTTTGGTGTGATACATAAACCAACTACGAGTAAATCTTTAATTCTTTCAATTTTCAAGAGTATCAACCGTAGTTTCTTTTGATTATAGTACTAAAAGACATGGCGTTTTATAATCACGGCATGCATCAAAAGACAGAAGTTAATTGCACGATCGTCGCGAGCGCTAGACATGGTATACACAGGACGAGTAAACGAATGTCAATCATTTTCTAACACCCAATCTGGGGTCTCAATTCAGTTGATTGACAGGGGTACACTGACCAGGTAAATTTCAAGGCGGTGCTTATTTTCTCGGTCTTTAACCTAGTCCGTGACAAGCATATGCTACACGGTGAACGTTAACCTACGGTCAACGGCATAATATGGTAATTTTACTTTATCCTTAAAATCTCAAATGATTATCATTTTATTTGTGTTGAATATGAAGCTACAACACATTTGTAGACTAGTTACAGCTGTGAATAACGTTTACGTACCGCCCACCCGCCCTTCAACGTTTTATGACTGTCAAAGTAAATTGTATTTGACTTCAGTCTCAATTGTTTTACACAAAGGTGTGAAACGATCGCACGGAGAGGAAATCGCTCTACGCTTGAACGCACAGAATACACAGGAATGAGGCAGGTGGATAATCCATGTAACGAGTGACTATCATGAATACTATCAAACAATTAAACAAGTAACAATAAATAATTGTTTCATTTTGATGTTTTCTTCTACTGCTAAACGTGTTTAAGATGTTCCTCCCCCCGCCAAAAAACGTAAAACCTTCAACACAAACGAGAGAGAGAGAGAGAGAGAGAGAGAGAGAGAGAGAGAGAGAGAGAGAGAGAGAGAAGAGGAGAGAGAGAGTGTGGTGTGTGTGAGGGTGTGTGTGTGTGTGTGTTTTCTGTTTACAAAACAACGTAGTATACGAATTAAACTTCACAAACACAGTTTCAAGCTTTAAATTAAACATCACAAACAGTGCTTAAATACTTTGTTGTTAGGCATACTTCTTTCATATTCTTTTATGAATACTAATCTTATGAATATTATTTAAAATTAGTATATTTAAATGAATGTACGTAAAATTACACCTAAAACGATCTCTCTCTCTCTCTCTCTCTCTCTCTCTCTCTCTCTCTCTCTCTCTCAGATCATAGAGAAATTCTGGATCGACGACACTCATAATAATCAAGAAGCCTCCTCTGTAAGATAGAAATGGGTGGTGTTTTGCGAAATGTACGCATTTAATAACACGACTGTACACTTTCCCATGTTCTGTGAAACTGCGAATTAATTATCTCCTTTCATCTCTTGTAAAGAATAACACCGGTACCTTAAATGATGAATGAGTTAAAGACAGCAGTAATATAACAAGCATATAAGTCAAAATAAGAGAACAGCACTTATTATTTTAATATTATCAATCTAACTCTGATGTCAACCTGAAAAATATCCTCGCGACCTCAAATTGCCATTTAAGCATTAAATGCTTATTTTTGGATTTCGTCGGTCCTGTAACACACCAAGCGGTGCAGACAAATTGAATACCGCGCGTTAGCGAAATCCAAAAATAAGCATTCAGTGCTTTTATTTATATTCATACTGATGTCTATTTTTATGAAATATATGTGTATTGTCGCTGTAAAGCCACTATACACGCTCTCAGTCAGGGATATGAAACATACATGGAACAGCCATATCAACATATTTAGTTTGCTTCCGCGACTATAAATATAGTGCCAGAAACTTTGTAGAGAAAAAATCTTTTTTATGAAGGAGTAGATATAATTTAATGATTATTTTTCAAAAGAACATATCAAATTGGTTATGTAAGATTGAACGTTTCATTTAATCTAACAAAAATAAATATACTCAAAACACGTGAAGACGTTTATATTTGTGCACATGGCGCATGAATTATCAAAATGTATTCATAGAAAATTGAACGTCGCAGATTTCCAATGCAAACATAAGGGGAAATATACACTGAATGTAAATATAAACTGTTTCGCTTCGCGAATATTCTTACATGTTAAGCGGTTAGCGCGCTGTTTTCCAGACCGTGTATTATATCACTTGTACATATGTACAGAAAACCTTGCCCATAAACAAGTAGTTTAAGAACTTAAATACATAAAAAATACAAAAATATTCAATACATATAAATGTGTACTTTCTGTTTTCTATAATACGATTGCAAAATGGCTGAAAGTTTGTTGATACGCGGTCGCACGGGCATACATCGGCATAGGCATTTCATTCAGTATGCAGTTTACGTAGATTAAACAGAAAAGTTTCAATACTTCTTCACAATCTAATAAGACTGAATGAAAAAAAGAAATTATAATTCGACTGCCATCATGCTTATCAATTTTTGAATAGGCTAGTACGTCAATTTGAATGGATTGTAAAAATACATCGTCAAGTTTATGTGTAAATGTTAATCTGATTTAAATGTACATATTCATTTCACGCAAAGCTTAATTCTAACCACTTCTCTACTCTAGAAATTCCTAACTTACATGTAAAACTTCTTTATATTTTAGCTTAACATGTGAAATAAAGAAGATAAAATATCGACCATTAATAATTATATCATAATTACGTAAAATATAAAAATATAGAAATGTGCACCGTCACATATATCTGAAAATCATTGAAAACCACATTTTTTGGAGGGTGAATGTTATTGACTTGAAACATAGATAACACCCCCCCCCCCCCCAAAAAAAAAAACAAAAAAAAAAAAACGTAACTAATGATACATACCTTGAATTGTGTCAAATCGTATGACCGTTTATTAAACTCCTGCATATCGTCGGCCCCTTTACAGCTGCTTTAGCTGAATGTTTTGCTTTCATAAATAGAAAAATCACATACGTTAAAGGAAAGAGCCCGTGAAAATCGTGTCCTCTGGACCCGGATGCCTGGCCGCAAGGTAAAAATGTAGTATGAAAGCCCATTGAGCTCATTTTCGAACCTTTAAATGCCGAACATTTTACAAACGCCCCCCCCCCCCCTCCTTTTTTTTTTTTCTACCTATACAGACTTCAAAACGATGAAGCCTGTCAATCAAGTTTGAAACAATAGCATCCAGTTTGATTGACGTGACGGTGCGACGTCCGGGCGTGATCTGGCCAGGTCCGTGGAATTCTGTTGACTAGCAATTAACAACATTATGTTTGATATCTTCCGCCACGTATTTTAAGGGGAAAATATAAATTGTATTTTTAACATAATTGAAATTGATTATGAAAATTAATCACTTAGTAATTGAAATTACACAATTTATTATATACATTTGAATTGGCATGACCTAAAAAAAAATCCACAGAGATGACTAGCTCCAAAGCATATTAAAATTTTCTTTTTAAAACAAACGTATGAGCTACTAAAGTTTTATCTACTGGAAAAACATGGAACAACTCCATCATCACCGTACGTAACATGGCTGTCTTCACATTCCAGATTCTCATTGATCGCATGCTTGTCTTATACAATAATTTGTTAAAATTAACTTCATTAAACAATATCAAGTGCCAAACACAATGCACTGAAGTATATTTTTAAAACAGAATTAATTTAATGCATTTATTCATTTGTGCTTTACACACGTGTGTTTAGAGAAAATTCGGACGACACAGACATCGATGTAGATTGAACAGTTCAACTGTTAGAATGGATTCATTTCCGTATAAAATCGCTTCATATAGACATTTAGAATAACAAGATATTCCAACTAAGTTCAATTCTGACTGAATTTTTATTTCATGTGTATTAATTTGCTTCCTGTGTATAGAGATTAGTAGCGTTCACGACCGCAGGTAGACTGCGAGCCCCAAACAATCTTTATAAGAAAGAATATAGGATGCATATATGAAATTAATCTATAATTGATAAACTTGAGAGAATTGTTTTTTTTTTCAAAATCTGTGATTATATCAATTTATAGTGAAATCTAATATATCTTAACCACGATGAAAATAAATATAAAAAAGAGATATAACAAATGAATTGACTTCTTTTTTAAAGGGCCGTGCTTGATCATGAGTTGGTCAGTTGATATTTGTGATCTTGGTTTTTATTGGTTGTCTGTGTCAGGTTGAATTTGGTTGGTCTGTATATTTTGTTTTGTGTGTTTTACCGCCAAGTTTGACAATCTTTGTCTGGACATTGACCAGAGCAGACATAATTATATTTATATTTACTTCCAATTGAATTCTGGACAAGAACTTGCTATTATCTGGTAAGTTAACTCAAATACTAATATCCTATTACACTTACTGGTAATAAGATTGCTTATTCTATAAACTACACAAATAGTCCATGATCACAAACTAATGAGTGTGAATGGATTTGAATGAAAAGCTATTTTTTAATATGGAATACAATATTGATTATAAAGATCAATATTTAGCTTATTTATCAGAGTATAAATTGATTCTCAAATCAATTGTATATAAGAATTCTATGATGATCAGATATTTTATTAAATCGGTCATTTGTAAGATCAATTAGATTATTTTTTAGTAAGAAATATTCTTAGAATTATTCTGTTAAAATTACAGAGTCAGATGTCAATGTCGTATACTAGTATATTATCTCGCCGAGCATTCATGAGCTTATTCCCACAGAATGGTGAGAGAGTATTTCCGAATATTTTTATCTGAGTAATATGATCATATATTTTTATGACTTATTTTGACTTATTTTGGAGAAATGTAATTCATGTATATTATAAGAGTTATCTCCCGCTAAAATATTTTAAAGTACAATAGTAAGTTAATGTTAGAATATTATCTGATGGAAATACATGTATTGTACAGATGTTATACTTCGATATAAATTACATTGTTGTTTTATGATATTTCAGGGCTTATATTAATATATTGAAGAGGCACTGTGTCACAAATAAATTTATCATAACGAACCTACAGGCATCTTTGTTATCGTTCTATGAAACAAAGACTGTAACACTAATCAAATTACCGTAAACAAGCTAAGAGACGTAAATTCAAAATCCACTTAACTTCCTTTTTTAATCGAAAGAAACAGTAATATAGTAAAAATCATTACTTGCCTGCCATGACCTGAACATTGACATAATTAGCTAGCCTGGCGAGAAGGTAAAAAAAATTCATCATTATCTGTTGCAATGAGAATAGTATTCACGGGGCTGGCTAATACCCTGTATCCCATATTTTGGCCTTTATATTTTATGGGGATGGGGCCCCAGGGAAGTCCAGTCAACCCTTAAAAGGAATAGGGTTTACATGACCAGTAACAGGCTTAGTTAGCCTGGTGAAAATTTCGTATAATACAGTTATAATGGGAATATCTTTCAAGGGGGTGGCTAACACTCTATATTTACATCCATTAAGTACGATTCCCTATATTTCATACGGAAATTTATTGTACATTCTATGTTTTGTCATGTCCATTTTATGTAAAGCGCCTTAGAGTGATATTTTTATCATATAGGGCGCTATAAAAATTATTATTATTATTCAAACAATAAAATGCTTTCTTTGGTGATTTATGCGGGATATGAAGGTGGCGACATTGCAGAAAAAATACATAACCCGCATTAGCCTCCTTCATATTTCCAATGAATCACCTAAGAAAGCATTTTATTGTTTGAGTATCCCATATTTGGGCCTTCATATTTGGTGAGGATGGAGCCCCGTGAAAGTCCAGTCGACCCTCAAAAGGAATGAGGTTTACACGACCAGTAACAAACATCTATGTAGATCCATTGTAGCTATTTGAAATAGCAAACTTAATATATTAAATGGTTATAATCGGAATACTGTTGTAGGAGGTGACTTATATATTCATATTTTCTTTTATCAAAATGTGGTACTTGCAAGGTCAAATCAGAAAAAAAAAAACATTTAAGAAGGAGGTATCATTGTGAATATAGAAGGACACTCGTGTAATACAATTATCACAACAGTCGTCTTAACCATTTTGAAATTAAATATTAAAAGTCACTATCACTCTGAAAGTGAGCAGAGGTTAATAATTTTAGGTATTACATGTAATTATATTTATATGTATGTAGTACTTTTTTATTTTTATAGCGTATAAAATCGTTAACGAAACTAGAGATTACGTAGTATGTTCTTTAATCACGTGAACGAAGTTATACGAATATTTGAATCAATAGAGTTCTTTGTTCGACTTGTGTTATCTATCAAATGAATTCATAAACCGGAGGTCGCATTGTATGTTATTTTATAACGATCCGTACGCCATATAATGTATTATACCCGGTATATTATGTGAGTGTTATTTAAGGAATAAGGAATCATTCTTTGAGTATAATGAGGTGATGATTTTGGTCGGGGCGTGGTCACATCCAATAAAGCCCGAAGGGCTTTATGATAGATTTGACCACGCTCCGACCGAAATTATCACCTCATAATACTCACAAAATGATTCCTTATTACTTATATTTATATTATTTCCAATTTCTACACTTTAAAAACAACATTTTAAAAGCACTATTTTTCATTTAGCACATGCTATGTATTACTACGAGGCGCAGCCAGTACCCTTTCTAGGTAATGCTATAAGACACGCCCATTTTGTGTCACTCATCTTTTATGAAATTATTGGGCTATAGGCTTCAAAATTGATTCGTAATGTTATCACAGACAAAGACAGTTGAAAATGTAAATATATTAAAACATGAAAAGGTCGACAGTTCAAGCCCCGATGTGGCCACTTGATGTGTGTTGTGTCCTTAGACAAGACACTTTATCTATATTTGTCTTAGCCCACACAGATAAAATTGATTTCCGGCTCCGGCTGGAAGTTAATCTGCGATGGACTGATGTCCCATTCAGAGGGAGTCTATGATTTTCATCCGATTAGCAACATGGAAACCAGGGATTAAAAAAAGGACTCTCATTGGTCGGAGAAAGAATGAAAATATTGATGCAAATACGTCCAACAAGCTTACTAACCTCTTTACAGAACATTAAATGCTTTACTAGTGCTTTAAGACCGCTGAATCGTAAATATAGTACATTTGTAACTAACATATTTCTTTCCAAATTGAAATTTACTATTTACATGTACTAATCACCTATCAAAAATAAGGCTTAAAAACGGAATTTGTACGTGTGTAAAATTAAACTTGGTACATGTAGTTTCCAAGATTAAAGCTTCCGCTTCACGTAGAATGTATTAAATGGACATTGCCTTAGTTTGTATTTCTGAATCAATTTTTAATTTCTTATCATTTGATAAATTATTTAAGCTTTGTAACCTTTCAATCATACAACTTGTTCCCTCTAGTGGATGTGTTTTTTGTGCATTATGAATGTTTATTGTAACATCTTCCTGTTACCCCTTTGAGGGCCCTTAATGGTCAATAAGGAAATTGAATTGAATTATACGACTTTAAAGAATTACTGAATTTTTACGATAGATAATGATTTTGAATTTTTTTTTTAATAATATATAAAAAACGTATTTGCTTGTCAAGATATCGGATAATTCTGGCACCCACTTTCAAAACAGATGCTACGTGCCTGATATATACAATTTAGCCTGACTAATGCTTTGGATTCGCAAGCGAGGTGGTGGTTGTGGTTGTAGAAGAGATTTAGATTTATAATATCGAACGAAATTGATTTAAACAAATAGTGCAATATCAATTAAAATCATGAAATAAATATTTGCACACCACATTTTTATTTAAAATACAATATATGCTTTGGTATGTACGGCAGCGTTAAAGAGGCGAGAACCAAATATAAAAAAAAAATCACAGATTACAAAGTTCACCGAGACGAGGCATCACCTTTATGAAGCATCACCTTTATGAGACCACCTTTATCATATTGTATGAAAATCATAGTTAATGATCTTGGATATACATGGATACTGTTTTGACACAATATCGTATTACTATATCATATGTAAAAAATAAATTGTATGATAATCATATGTTCATTTCATACGGTATTATAGGATACAATGTTTATCAATACAATAATATAAAATACGATATTGCATCCTATGATACTTACAATATATATCATAAAATACAATAAAATACTGTAATAAATAATGCTGCAATATGATATTGTAACATATGATATGACATTGTATCGTGTAATACATTATTGTATTTGATCACATAATACAATATCATAATATATATGATACAATATAGTATTATATGATACATATAATATCACATAATACATCACATTATTGTAACATATGATATTATATTGTATAATATGATACGATATTGTATAATATGATATTGTATTATATAATATATAACTATATCACATGATATTGTATCATATGATATGATACAATGTTGTAACAAATTATATTGTATCATATGATACAATATCATACAATACAATATCATACTATATTATACAATATAATATCATAATATGCAAGTTTGAAATAGTATACTTTTAGTATATTTTAATTTTTATAGAGAAACAACCCTGAACATATTTGGTCACATGAAATTTCCACGAATGTTCTTTTCATTGTCGATTTAAAAAATTATAATAATATAATAACTTCATGCACACTGTTTTATAAAAATTTACGAGAATGTTATTCATTTATCTTCTTATTCAATAAAATGAACAATTACAGGTATTTATTCAATAAAATGAACAATTTACTAGTATTTATTTAGTCACAAGTCGTTCATTTCTTTTGTTAACCGATGTCCAGGAGAACCAAATCAAAATGTGATTTTTTTTAAAAGTACATGTACCACCGTATTCTCATATAGTTTAAGTATAATTAAATATATCATCTTAAGCTTGGTGTATCAAGGGATTACAATGCTACATATCTTTTTACTCTGATTCATGTATTTCCCAGTATTTCGCTTACACCTGTGTTTGAACGGAAAGTACATTTGTCTGCAGACTAGAAATAGATACAGGTACCTGTCGCAATATGTTATTCCAAACCTAGGTACTGATTTTATTATGATGTCTGTAAGTAACCACTGACTTCTCATATATCCAGGAAACCTGCACAGAGAAATGAATATATAGAACTATGTATAAAGTCAGTTGATATTCTGAATCGTGATTACTTCCAGCAAAATGCAATGCATGAATGCAAGTGTAGTGTTGTTGAAGAGATCAGTTCATATTGGATGTGCTCAAACTCAGAATTATACAAGAGAATTAAAAAAAAATCAGCAGATTAGAAACAAGTAATTTAAACTTTCTATTCTTATGCTTTAAGTTAAAAGAAAAAAAATATTTACACGTGATGGAATCGATCCAGCGACCGCAAAATCAAAACGACCTACACGTTATCACTAGGCCACGCATGTAACACACTTATTGAAAGTCTTTTCCATATATATTGCTAAATACATGAATGCATTAGAAAATTCGCTAATTTAAATATGTATGTATTTTTCAGTACAAACAAACCAAAATAAATTCAATGTAAACGTGTAATAAACTACCTATAGAGCATAATTTTAATCGGATTTCTTTGATTTAAAGTGGTTCAAATACTCAAATATCCAATTTTTATTACATAATAAGTTTTCTTATAAATTCCTTACAAAACCTGAATATTTTAATGATGGTTAAGACTCTTTAAACATGGTAATTGTGTAATTTTCGTTTAAATATATTTTAAATAAATATTGTATCATATGGAAAATGTCTGAAGTTTGCAAAAGCGCTATATTGTACGCAAAATCGTATACTAAGTAATAAGTGCGCTATACCTCTTTTATTTCTTGCATTAGATTAGTGACATGGATGTATGGCAAATTCAACTTCTACTAACTGTAAAAATGCAATATTGAAAATAATACTTAATGCATTTATTCTTATGTATATTGACAACTGAAACATTTCATTAATTCGTTCATCACTGTTTAAGTTGGGAGAAAACAAAATAAACACCATTTGAAGAAATGTACATTTGTAGTAGTCTTTTTTTTCATACACCCTGTATCTTTGTTTCAAGAAAAAAGAGAAAGGTAAGACCAGAATAAAGCAATTTAGCAGATTTATTCATAATATTAAAAGACTTCAAATGGTTTACAAGTGAGATCAATACACATAATACATTTAAGTACATGAAAAAACCTTTCGATTCTGAATACAGAATCTTAATTTCCGACAAAATATTGCTCATCATATCAAATGTACCATACATTTTATTGAAAATCTAGAAAAAAACCCCAGATATATTTTTCAATTTAATGTTCTTCTATATATACCATTACATCTAGTATTTCAAATTACTAGTAATTCATATTTTTTCTTGGATTAACTGAACAAAATCAATTTGCCAATATAGATTTTCATTTTGTAGGTAAATATGAAAATAAGAGTGCTCCAGATCAAAACAGAAAAAGGTAGAAACAGGAAGAAAATGGTGCACCATCATTTAATCCCCCTCTCCTCCTGAGACAATGTTATTTTAAAATATGCTTCTATGCTGCTGTAAAATTATGTGACATTTAAGAGACTACTAAAAACCAAAGTCTATCTCTGTTTGCTTGAGATAAATAATATCCCACTTCGTATCGTGTTTTTACATGCAGTTCCATAAAATCAGAACAGTTGACTTAAGTACCATAAAATATGACTGTAGATTTGATGAAAACAAACATACATTTCATTAGTCTTTACAGCTGCTGTTGCCCTGCTTGTAGGAAATCAATACTAGTTGTTTTAATCTACATTTTTTTGGTTAAACTACTCTCTGAACATTGCCTCGCTGTGTTTTGGAAAATATTTAAATGCATGTTCTTAAAATGGGTTTGAAGCAAACATTATAGAACAGATACCTACCACAATTAAAAAAATAAAAAATTGTATAGTTTAATTTGCACACAAATTTAACAATAGTAACAAAATCATCCCATATGAAAATAAATCACAAAATACATATACATATAAACAAAGCATGTAAGAAATAGTCAAAAATAATATTTACATAAACTTAACAATAGGGCCATTTATAATGCTGCAATAATCAGTAGAGTTTGGGATTATACAGGTAAAATAACACATCATAGGGGGTGTTTGGGATGGGTTATAAGCATAAATGGACTCTGATATTCAATGATGGTAAACATAATTTGATATTGATAAAAAAATGAAAAAAAAAAAACAACTTGTGATATGTTATCAGTATTTCAAATAAATAGCTATAATGATTGATAATGTCTGGAATGACAAACTGAAACCTGGTTTTTCTAAAAGACAGTTTTTGGAATGAAGTAATGGAATTGGGAATACATAAGGAGGTATTGGCAAACTGAAACAAACACATCAATAAATATCAACAATTTGTTACCGTAACTAAAATATACTCTATATATCTGGATATAATTGAAGACCTTGCAAACATCCGGAATGGCCGTCAAACACATGGAAGAAGAGGTCTTTGCGTATAATGTTAAATTTGCACAGATACTCATTCATGGAATGATAACATCACACCCAGTAATAACTTGGGTTGTTGTAAACACACACAGTATCCAGATTGGGTTTGTATGGAGTTCCGTGTTAAAGTAACTTAACCATTTCTCTCTCACTGTTCATGCTTCAGCTTCCCACTGCATGAACACGTTGCCTGCAGTATCAGAAATTTGCATTCATTGCTTTCCTTCAAAAAAATGTCAAAAATTGTGTTGGGGACATTGTGCATAACCAGGATCAGCATAAAGGAAACCAAAAAACTAGCAGTGTCGCGGACAGTTTGTCAGGTTGTGGAGAACAGAAGACTCAGACATATTTTCGCTGGCGTTCTCCACTGATCCTCTGAGTGACTGTGTAGGGGGAGAGGAACACATAAAGGTTTTTTATCACAGTAAAAATTTGTGTGGTTGTCGTTGAACATCAGATCCAGCATCACCGGTGTCCTTTGCAAGATAGACAACAATGAGTGCCATAGAACTCGTGGTCGCAGACTTTGTGCTGCGGAACAAGATGGCACCAAGTGTATCTGTCGAAGCAGTCTGAAGCTACAAAGACAAAACATGAATTGTACAATTTCCTTTTAGATCAAGGTTTTGAACAAGTTGTAAGAAATATTTTGTTGTAAATTTTTGTATACTTTCTGTAGAAATAAGTCATCAGATAACAACAGTTGTTTAAAAGAAGCTAATCATCAATGCTAGATTTTAATGCAATAGCCTTGGATCCGTGAAATCAGACATTGCATTAACATTTTAACATATGTATTATATGCAATATTTTGAGAAGGGAAACTCCAACTACTCACCACTACTGTTAGTGGGACATGCCCCATTATCACAGAGCTGGGAGGTAGCTGGGCGGTTCTCAAGGTCACATCCTAGTGTCCTCTGACCCGTGTCATCCACGCATGTTATATCTCGACTCTTCTGTCCTTCACCACAAGATGCTGAGCACTGCAACAGCATAACATAATGGTTATAACAAAACTTCAAAAGTAAAAAAAAGTTTGGAGATTTTTCACTCATCAACAACACATTGATCATATACCCTGCAACATTGTTTTTTTTGTTTTTGTTTTTGTTTTTAAATCAAATAACTTGGTAAACCAGAATATGATATTACCAAGACACACAAGAAATACTGTCATACAGACTAGAACCTTACAACATTTCTACTTACATGTCCATGTATGGTAGAAGTATTATTACCAGATAAATCAAGCTGTGCACACATGTTCTTATATGAGTTGATGCATTTTCATCATATCATTACATGTACTAATAATGTGGAGCTTTCCACTTACCTGTGACCAGGGTGAGACCTTCCACTTTGGCCTTTCAATCACCTTGTGTGGACAGACCATTAGTTTACAAGACTCCTCAGTGTCGACCTTTGGCCGTGTCGACTTCTCGCAGTATTTATCTCGCGTGGCGATGGTGTTTCCCCGATAATCAACCCTCTTACACACCAGATACCTTTGTCTGACTCCTGGGCCACATGTATGGGAGCACTAAACAAATATTAATGAAATATCATAATACATGCACATTCATATTGTGAATACATGTACTAACATTCCTAGTAAAAATTAGCTTTAAGAAACCTTGAAATTAATAATAATATATCTAACAGATTATCAGTAGAAACTGAAACCCCATCTCAATAATATGCAAAGACAATCCCTTTCTTTCAATAAAACACAATAGCTATTCCTTACCAAATAAATGATTACATGATCAAAAGATCAAGAATAAACATACATGTAATACAGAAGTTTTCATCTGGTAGACATTGCTTCAAAATTACTTTTATAGCAAGGAAGTAGACATGTGAGCAGACTCATGATCAAACTCATTCTCAAAACACTGCTCAATACATAAGAATCATATGATGATATTCATTTACCGGTCCCCATGGAGAGAGGTGCCATTCAAAGTTGGAGTCTTGGGGACACAGGGATCGTTTGCAGGGACGGACGATGGAGGGTTTAGGTCCACTGCACATTTCATCAGGGTGCTTCTTGCCTTTCTTTCCTTTGCTTTTACAGAAAACTTTCCTTGCCTGTGTGCCAGTACCACAGCTAACGGAGCACTGTAAGGAAGGGAAAATGAGCCAGGCATATTCATTTACTGCTTAAGCTTTAAACAAAACTATTCAAACCTTAAATATCTGAAATTAGTGTACAGCTAGAACATAATAGCACAGATGAAAAAGAAACAAAAATTTCCATTCCATTTTAGCTTAGACTACATAACTTTTAAAGTCCAGTAATTTTACAACTGATCCTACCTTGTTCCATTTTCCAGCCCTCCAAACAGGCGGACAATCTTTCAAGTTGCACCGTAGTGTACGGGCAGGCTTCGGCAAACTCTTACAGTTGGACTTCTTGATTTTTTTATCATGAGTCTTGGAGATTCTTTGACGACAAAAGATCTTCCTTCTCTGCTTTCCCCTGCCACAAGTCTTGGAACAGGAGTTCCACTCTGCTGGTACCCATCTGAAGTATGGGATATACATGATTATCTTCTTCTGACCAGGTTAAAGTAGAAGCTAATGCAATTGAGATTAGTTATCAACAGTTCCTACCTTGGAGGACAAGGGTTTTTATTGCAGGGAAGTTTTCCAGTTTGTGGCTTTTTGGAAAAATCACACTGGGTTTCATTCACTTCCACTCTAAGGTTCTTCAAACATCTGACAGTTACATTCATGGTACCTATCAAAATCAATCAATTCTTAAACTCCAAAAATGTAACAAAAGCATACAAACTGATGTCAGAGATTCAGAGATTTCTAAAAGAGTCTCTATATTTCAAGACAGACTCTACCTCCAGCACAAGGTTCGGTGCATGCAGACTCTGACAGACTCCAGGTGTAGTTGTCTGGAGTGTAGCTTCTGAATGAAGAGACCTGGTGGGGAATGGCGTACTTATATTGGATGCCAGGGTTCTTGTCCTGGACAAGGATCTAAAATCAAACAGCATCTTGATTATCCTACAGACATTTCCACTTTCAAAAAAATTGTTGTTAAAGCAAATATTGTGATCGTTATATAATATATATAAATAATTTAATTCTGGTAGTAACGTGCTTTTTGATTGGCTGAAAAATTATCTTATATCATATAAAAATGTTGCCTACGTCATAGTAAGACTAACATCAAAAACGTATTAATCCGCCTAACGTTACGTTTGAATTTTGGACAATTTGAAGTCATTTAAAGGTTAAATGCTTTTTTATAAACCACTTCGCGGTTTATAAAGCGTAAACTGCCCCAAACCATTTTATATCATATAAAACAAATAAATATTGAATTCATTCCATAATGAAATATTCCAGCAGTTTCTTCAGGAAATACAGTGATCTATTTATTTAATTTAACGACATCATTCTGATTTCTTCTAAAATCATTATTACCTAATATATATATACTGTTAAATCTTACCTCCAAGACAATGTCCTCTTTCAATGGCCCCATGCTTTCTAAGGTTTCTGGCTCATTATAGGGCCTGTTGTATGTAAATTTGGCTCCACCCAGCAAGTATTCTCCAGGCCAGGCCACATGCTGCTGACCATTCAGGTAGTAATTTCCAAAGATGTCTCTGATGGCCAGATAGTTGGAGGATAAGTTTTTCTCGGAGATTTTTATTGATGTGGCTGTTTTAGGAATCACAGCAACAGGAAAGTAAGCTGAAATTTAAAAAGTTACATATACGTTTCCTGAAGTAAGCTATAAAACAAATTACCTAGATATTGCCTTTTTTCAACCTCAAACACACATGCACAACATAGAATTAATAGAAATATAAATTCTATATTCATTTGATACATGTATTAATAAATCCTCAAATTTACTATTTTGGCGTTCAA
This sequence comes from Magallana nippona, assembly GCA_033439105.1. Classification (NCBI taxonomy): domain Eukaryota; kingdom Metazoa; phylum Mollusca; class Bivalvia; order Ostreida; family Ostreidae; genus Magallana; species Magallana nippona. The sequence goes on along the minus strand of CM065922.1, from coordinate 43,591,339 downwards.
ATTTCTCTTACTGTCATGGTTTGGCTGTTCAGTATATTCTCCCTGAATTATCCGACAGGTTGAGTTATCTCCCTTACACACTCCACACTGATCATTTTCTGCTGTTGAGCCAACCATCATATCACATCCTATTGGCTGTAAATTTTTTAAAAAGGTTAATATTCAAATCAATATCATATAATTGCGAAACTCAAAATGTTCAAAAAGAATTTCAAAAGACTCTCTCTTTCTCTCTCTCTCTCCTTCTCTCTCTCACACTCTCCATACCTGACAAGTTCCCTCCACACATATATCTTTGTCTCCTCTCTCTCTCATACTCTGTATACTCTCCTCTCTCCCCCATACCTGACAAGTTCCCTCCACACAGATATATTTGTCTCCCCCTCTCTCTCTCTCTCTTTCTCTCTGTCTCTTTCTCTCTTTCTACCCTGTACCTGACAAGTTCCCTCCACACAGATATCTTTGTTTCCTCTACACTTCATCCCATCAGTTGCTGTGTGTTTTATTGTGAATACATAACTACTGGTCTCTGCCAAACAATACAATATGCAGGGTTCTTGTGCTACAATAAACCATAAATAAAGCAAGTTATATAGAAATCTCTTAGACATGAACAAAATAAAAGTTTTATCAAGAAAATTAATTTTAATCCACACTTAACCAATATTTTATTAATAATTCTCATTTATATATTCTTACTTCAAACATTTTAGAAGTTTTCAAAATTCATTTCAACAAAAAAGTACCACAGTGTCTATATTTTCATCAGAAGTTTATAATACATGTAAATCAATTAACACAATAGCTCTTATCCAAAAAAAAATTCTCTGCATTACACTACAATGCCTGTGATGGCATAATATTAATTTCAATGATATTAAGGAGAGGGCTCAAATAGGCAGATTGCCTGCTCCCTAATCCTTATTATGTAACATTTTTTACATCATAAAATATTGCTTAAATAAAAATGCTTGTGATACCTTTATAAAGCGTATCGTTAGGCCTCCAGTCCAGTAGCCAGCCTCGGAATGGCTTTTCGTTGTACGAGTGACACTGCTTCTTGTGAAAGTCCTGTTCTCCTTCAGCACATGGCTACAGAATAAAACAGACACAATCAATTCCTGATTTAATATGATGATCTCAAAAAATAGACTATTGAGTATACAATATGTATGAATAATGATTGAGAATGCATATTGGATCTAAATCTAACCTCAAAGTTGCACATCTTTCGGACCTTTGCTTCCCCCTCACAGGCATTGCCTCCATACTGTGGCCTGACAATGAAAAAGTGCATCGTATTCTCAGACAAACCTTTAACTTCTTCTTTATATATTACTACATGTACTAATTTTGGAGTGATATTTCATTAACACAGTTTCAGCTTTTGTAAAGGTAATGCCACTGAACATTGTTCACTTTTCATATAATTTTAATTGGTACTCACAGTGGTTTATTGCACTGCCTCTCCCTGGTAGTGACCCCGCCTCCACAGGTACGGCTGCAGTCTGTCCAGTGTGTCCATGTGGACCAGTTGCCATCGATCGGGGAGGGTCCATTCTGTCCGAACTCTACACACTCTCCACTTCTACACCACTATATCAACATATGCAACATAAGTATATATAGATTTATCAAGTACTTGAATGCTGTATTCATTTATATAAATGTTGTGTAAATTACTTATTAGAATTAAAGACAATTTAACCTTTTAAAAACCAATGTTCTCATTACAAATCTGGGTTTTTTTCAATCACAAGTCCAGGGATCTTATACAAGTAGATTTCCAGTACTTTGCCTTCTGATTACGATGGAATTTCAAAATAAGTGCTAAAATAGAGTAAGGTCTGTGTCCATTTTCTTTATCTTTACCTTTCCATAACCACATGATGTTCCTTCTGCAGCTGGTAAAAACTTTGTTTCACATCTCTTCTTTCCTCTGAAGCACCACAAGGACTTACAAATATCCTATTATACAATCTAATTAGTTAAAAATATGAAATACGTAACATGTAGTCTCAATCACTCTGATTTGCAAAAGTTTTTACATGTTTATTCCAACAAAAATTTGTATTGAACAGATAACTATCCATAATATAATTGTGCAGGTAAAGTAACAAGAAACACACACGTTGTATGATAAATAAATTTTAGATGTTTCAGAAAAAGACTCACTTTACCAAAGTCATATGTACAGAGTTGAGCATGTCGTCCAAACTGCCATTTACACTGAATGTCCGCATCATAAAGTTCACCTGGCAGCTTGTTGGGAAACTGAAGTTCTGCTACTTTTGTTGGTCGGTCAGCCAGGCACTGGGCTTGTGGTGTACTACAAGACATGAATACCTACAGTAAGACTAATTAGTACATTGTATATGTATGCGTAGGACATGATATACATGATTGCCACATCACTGAAACCTGAATGTATTGTAATTATATTACATGGAATTTATATGATAGTTTGTATTTAGTACTGCCACAGTCCTACTACCTAGTAAGTTAACCCTTTAGCTCTGTCAGTAAAGTGTCATGTTTTAAAATGAAAGGTCTTGAGATCAAGCCTAGTCTGATGCAAATTTGATACACCTAATAAGAGCAGATAACTCTAATAATTTTAGATTTGCACACAAAAACTTGCATTTTTAGTTCTCTTGAAAATAACATTACAATGCTTTTGCAGGTGTAATTTAGTATCCTCACACAACAAGATGAGCTTACTTCATGAATTTCATCAGGTAGGTTTTACTGCACAGTGACCAGTGGAACTGCCCCTCCTTGCTGACTAGGGTAGGAGACATCAGGGTGCCTGTTGTCTTGGTACAATGGTTTCCTTCTCCATCATGAAACATTCCAAAGCTAAAAGAGCATCATTAGTCACTGTATCAAAAATGTGTCAAAATGTCCACATGTACATAAATGTTATCACATCATCATACATAAACTAGTATATTTTTTTCATCAGATAGGTATATTTAAAAAATAGGAATTGAATTGGGAGAATTAAATAGTGTCATTTTCAAGGTAAACTCCAGAATTTGACACATCTCAGTTCACAAAATATATCACTTACTCAATTACAAGAGACAAGATTTTGTTTTGTGTGTTGCTGTGAGATTAACAGATTGGAAACAATTTCAATGAAGAATAGAAGCTGGATAATAGTTTACAGGAAAAAAGGACAAGTCATCCAATAAATGTCAGTTGTACATTAACACAGAATTCTGGTCTCTTTATCCAACTGTTGGAATAATGAGGGTGTACAGTTGCATAAAATTGAGGAGACAAAGGTTTCATAACCCTAGTGGCCATACGAGCTGGAGTTTTACATTATGAAAAATACATTGCATGTAAAATTTAATTAGTCGAGTCTCCTAACGTCTGGACTTGATGGTTGGTTTGTAAAGGAACTGGAGAGAACATGTAACGCTATCAGGTGAGAAATGTTGACAGCGGCAAGATATCACACACTGCTTACTTGTGACCCATTTCGTGAGCTATGGTGAATGCAGTCGATAGTCCTGTGTCTTCATTGATGGTACAGCTACGGATTCTGTTGCACATACCCTCGATTGGAGCAAAACCTGCCAATGGCACTCAAAATTAAATCGTACATAAAAATACTTTGTACACTATATGTACATTTTAAGAAATGAAGAATTATCAATACTTATCAAACTGTCTTACTGTTCATGGATTTTTAAGAGAGAGAGAGAGATACAGAGAGAAAGAGAGATTTTGGTTTAATTTTCACATTCTATGAATTCTACCCTGATTAATGCCCCTTACCTAGTGTGTCACAGGGGGCATTTTTGTAGGAGCAGAGGTCAAGGCCGGTCAGCAGAATGGCATGGTCATGCTGTCGTCCATTGGCCCCCACAAGCACAGACTGCCAGGAGCAGAAGCTGTTTAGAGTGTTGTCTGCATGGTATCCTATGGAAAGACCCGGCTAAGGAAAAAACCAGAAGAATTGAAATAAACTCAATTGTAAGTTCAAAAGAGAGTTCTCCTCAGAATTTGTAGCTGCAAAGATGACATAAAACACAGTGAAGCATCCTTAACAGATCTACAGTTGATATGTACACCTACAATCTAATTTGTATCCACTGAACACTATATAAACCTACCTCATCTCCTTCCAACACAATGAGTCCAACCAGAACTATATTCAAATTATCTCCAAGACTGGGATCAGTGAACAGTTCAGATACCTGTTATGCAAAGAAAGAGAAAAACAATCTATAATTTTTCAATAAGTTACATATCTACATTTTGTAAATCTAATATATATCCAACTTCTTATATAATTTTGGTGTTTTACCATATTGAAGAGAGTAAGAGTGAATGTGGTGATGTTGTCTTTGCCGTGTTTGTAGTACATGATTTTGTCCACCACCACCAAAGTTTCCACGATCCAATCCTCGTGTTCTGTGATCGCTCTCTGGTACTTCTTCCATAAGGGCTCCTCTTCCTCCTCCTCTTCTTTGGAAGATTCCTTTGTCTCAGTCAGAGTTTCCTCTGACACTTTGAAGTCCTTGTCAGTGTCTACAAGTGATGTGCTTCTCTTGTCTGAAATTTGAGGACCACGGCGTTAATATTACATAAACCTCCCTTTACTCTGTTTGTTAACTTGTTTTATTTGACACGGAACAGTCTGACACAATGCAAAGTTGACAGAGTAATTTGGATTCCACAGCAATTTTATTTATTTTAAATTTACCAGAAAACAAAATATTCTCTTATTAAAATGAAAAAAAAAAATCCCATCAATTCTCATATTCTTTGCTAAATATACAACACTGACAGTGAAAAAGAAATAAAACATGCAAAGGGATCTAAAATCTTTATTTTTATTGTTCTGTAATCATGATTTTTTATAAGCCCTGGTGCATTGCAAATGCATAGATGAAAGAAAAATGGACAAGGTTAGACTATATAAAACTTGGGTCATTTCATTTATTTTATTAATGATCTTTTACTTCACATTTAGGATTGTTTTCATTAACCACAAATATTTAAGGCCTATCAAGCATACTGTTTGTGCATTTTCTAATCAATCAAGCTCAGACCTTAAATTTTTGCTTTGGTGCAAAAGTTTATGCAAAATATGAGAAATCCTGATCTTTATGCTTGGAATGAAGACAAAAAATGTTTTGATTATAATAGAATAAAATACTGGTACATGAGTATAAGTGAGTCATGATGGAAAGTTCATAAAACTTTTAGTGCAAGTTTATTTTTCACTGTCATTTGACTTTCTCCTAGAGTATGGGGTCAAGAGAAAGAAATAATAATCTTTTGTTTTCTCCCTGAAAATCTAGCTAATGTTCTATACGTGTATCAAAGTTTTATATTTCTACACTGTATCAACTGCCTTATGCTCAAAAATAGGAGTATTCTGGCTTCTGATACTAGACAAGCACTTGAACATGCCTCTTCGTCTTTTGGCTTTGCCACAGAATTGGGCCTGTTTGGTGTTCAGGGTAGATCTCCTGTAAAGTTTGTGAGGCCCTGAGAGGGGGTCAAATGATGGTCTGATCCTGTGTTGTTTGTAGGGCTCTATGATGTAGTCCTCCTCTGCTATTCTGATAATACCATTCTGAAACAAAGATGATAATCTTAACACTGCCATTCTGAGACAAACATTGATAGTCTAAACATAGTCTTAAATTCACTTTGTTAGACTCAGAGTAAAAGATTCTTGACATGACATACAACAGTAAACAACCAATCAATCAAGAAGTGACCACATCACTTTTTGGTGGCGGAGTTATCAAATAACTTGAAATAAGATATGCAAATGATCACTCTCAACTTTTTTAATACAATGTACTTGTATAGAAAACAAAAACTACAAGGCACAAATGTTGAATTCACTTCTCAGAGGAACCTATTAATTTTGGAAGCAAGTTTCTTAACTAGTATAATAAACTTAACTAAATACATAATCTTTTATATTTTGAATTCCTTTAGAAAAATGTTTGCACTTTAAAAAAGGACTACCCAATCAAATGTAATAGTTGATATATTTTGTCCATCAAGAATTCATATTCAAAACGGAAATTTCATAAAAACCAGCCGAGTCCTGTCAAACGAGCCTCTTCACAGAAGCCTCTCTTTAAAAGACGTGCCAGTTGACACCTTGCCCTATAAAAGTCTGACCATTTCAAACAGCCTATAGATATATCAGTGTGTCATAGAATACCGCAACTTGTCCCCTTTATTGAATATGACACCAGACTCCAAATTCTAACAAGACAGAACACAGACTTGCGAGACATTAATGTTCCCCCTAGAAATGCCTGCCTTATCTGAGGTCACTCTGATTTGCCAATCCACGTGTCTGTTATATGTATATTAAATATACAAGGAAAAAAATATAAACCTTTAAGTCAAACTCTTTTTATTTGCCCAACTTCAGGAATTCTAACACACCCCCCCCCCCCCAAAAAAAAAAAAAAACCCCAAAAAACATTTTATGGACCTAATTAAGCTATTTTCCTGTATTTAAAAAAGAGACAGGGTGAGTTAAACATATCTGCTATTAATAATGAAACACTATTCAGGCTCATAAACTTAAAGTACTGTATGTATTTTAACTGTCAGAAGACAGATCATTCATCTGGATCTTTCCTCTTGTTTGTATTTGCCAATAACCTTGAAAAAGGTACGTGTTCTAAACTCTTGCACTCACACAAACCCATAATTACCTTGGAGTGCCTCCATTATTTACCAGTCAAAAGTGTCACAAGGAATTTTATCATCACTACAACTGAGCTTGACCCTTTTATACTTATAAATATACCCGTATACTGATATATGCTTAAAAAACCAGGAAGTTTCTTATTACATGTATTTCAATGTAAAATAAAAAAAAAAATTTTTTTTAAAAATTTCAGCTTGAATCATGTGGTTGCACTAAACCTAGTTTTACACCTTGTGTTGATAAGGAGGAAATAAGAGGGAAATTTTGTACCTGCTTTTGATGGATCTTCTACATGTTAAATACATGGGTTCTTCAAAGTTTTCTGAATCTTATCAAAGACATACAGCTCATTACTGATGTAAAAAGATCACTTCTACCAAAATGGCAACTCCCAAAATTTGGTCATGTGGAAAAGTGGAATTCCTTCTTTCAATAATTGTCCGCATCCAAAAATTCAGAAAACAAATTATTTTACAAAAATTGCATCTCACATTATCAAAAAGTAACTGTGTCACTCCCATTTCCTTTGATTAAACTCTTTGCATACATGCATGTCTGTAGCTCTTGATTTTTTCCAGCAATAATAAATGTACATGTACATATGCATGTAGTTAATGCATTTGAAAATTACCATATTGTACATCTCATTCATGCTTACAAGCACACATGTAAATTGTATGCAGTCGTAAATCTTTGACCTTAATATTAATAAATCTGCTGGCAAATGCATAATAATGAGTCTAGTAAGAGTTGTCCAAGCTGTGTAACTATAAAATTATACTGAAATTTATACTATATATATATATCATACTGACCAGTCCATCACACAACGATAGAGCCGCTCTCCCTCCCTGAGACTTCTCTCTCCCCGAGTAATGACAGGTGGTGCTCTGGTGATAAAGACCGCCAGAAGATTCTACTGTCTCCACCACTTCTGCAGAATCTTTGCTTCTTTTCCGATGATAAACTTTGAAGCCTGGGGCTAAAAGATTGCGATTTTCGTTAAGATGAATTTCAAACGCCTGGCCTTGACCCGTGATGTTAAGGTATAATGTTTCTGTCGTTGAGGAGTCTCTTTTGAATCGGTTGCCATGTATATGAGCATGTGACACAGTGTTTCCTGAGATGTCTGAGAGAACAGGATGAACGATTTCAAAGTCTACAAAAAATAAAAATTAGGAGGTTTCTTTTAATAATTAATGTTTCACAGAGGACAGAGCTAGTACAATTAAAAATACTGGTACCAATTACAGAGAGTCTCAATTAATATAATATTATTATTTCATATTATTAATAGTGAATTTGTTCATAAATGCACCATCAAGATGTACAAAAGCAAGTGTGAAAATTCAATAGCATTATTCTTTAGTTTCCATTGGTCTTTTCTTGCCAGAGGAAAATTATAACATTCAGTCAATAGGTACTAAAGCAAGTGGCCACTCCACTCCACTCTCCCACAGGGCTGCTCAAACAGTCACCCCACGAAGAACAGAAAGGACCATTAAAGAGATTGTCACCTCTGGATTAACAAAACATTAAGATCTCCGCTGGTGTCAGGCAATTCAATCATTGAGCACAGAGTCAAGTTTCCCTCATGCTGAGACTGACTTCACCGAATAAAGAGTTTAAAAACAATCATGGCAGTGGGTATTCACAGGACAAAAAAGTCTATTGTAGAATCACTTCTTAATTCTTTTTTGATTTGCAGAGAATAAATCAGGGGTCAAAACATTTCTCATGATCTTTATAGCTCTTTACATTATAATGTGTTTTTATGATGATTTATGCACTCTGGTACAATTATACAGCCATCAAAGATCCGACGTTCTTATAAATGACGTGTTCATAAAAGAACAGGGGAGATAAATAAAAATGTCAACAGGAATATTTGTACCTAGATACACAAAAAGTCTACAAGAAAGGATTTGTATCAACAATAATTTGAAAATTGTGTAACAATCATTATTCTTTTAATATAAATAAAGCTAGTCAATGAAACTCAGGAGTGCAGTAAAAATAGTATAAATAGAGGATATTCTTTTCAAGAGCCTGTAAGCTGCGGCTTTAAATTCATGCACAACAGAAATTATGTTGAGCAAATAAAATTAGTTGAACAGCATTAAGAATCATTGAAATAATGTTACATGAACACATTTTTATTGGTCCGAGTAATCGTCTAGGGCAATAAAACAGGTGTCCAGACAAAAACTTAAATTATTGCGGCAGTAAAAAAATGTCACAGGGAGTTCATTTTCATGCCAGTAAATCACTACCCAGTAATTTCTGGGTCTGGGAGTTTTATTGACTAAAATGCAGGGTTCTCCAGAGGTTCTGAACAACTTTCCATTGAGAACCCAGTGTGAGGAGGTGTCAAAATGTGTATCCAGTTGCCCAGATACTGGTTCTCTTACTTTCAACTGGTGATTTATGGATGTAACCACTTCATGGTGGGACATCACCTATCCCTAATCTTCAGAAAAGCAGTCATATTTTACCAAGAAGTGCATTTCTGGTTAAGTTAATAGATATTTCATAATAATGTTTATTGTGTTATAATATGGTCATGTTGGGTACCAAAGAACCAATTATAAAGTTATATTTTTCATAATTTTTTTTTTTAATCTGTAAACTGGTTTAATTCCATAGTCATGGTTTCAAATTTTTATATTTTCTTGTTAAAGCAACATTCACAAGTATCAATATAAAGAGATACATGGTTTTAATTTCATGGAAATATGGTGAGTAATCGAAACTTTACACATAGTAAAAACCACAGTGATATTTCAAATCTGATATTATGTTGCTATTCCTGTCATATACTCTTAAAATAACTAAATATGATTTTCTATGAAATTAAAGACCTTTCACATTGTTTAAATGTCATTCATAATGTTTGCATGCAGGTATTAGCAATATGCTGCATGCCTCGGACTTAAAAGGAAAAATAATGATCATTAAAGGTCAAAATAGAAGTGTTTTTGTTGAAATTAATCCTTAACGAAATTAGTTTAGTGAAGATTGTACATTTTTGTTTTAAACAATTTCACTAAATTTATGATGTCATACCTGCAGTGTGATCCCTCTGGAATTCTGATGATGTCACAAAAATGGAGTAAAGCACCACCTGCAAAATGGACAAATACACCATGTTACACACAATTATAAATTTCATTCTGAATCCCATGCATGGTTTGATTTGAACATAATTGCAATTTTAAGCAACAGGATTGGGCACAAATTTGCCCTCTCCCTATTGCCTTCTTCCAACCATGCATGGTTCAAATCCGAGAGTGTTTATAAATCAAGTTGGTCTTAAAGTTGGTAGAGAATCCCTTTAATTTTTTTTTATTAATCAGAAAGAACACCTTGATAAAAATTTACAGAAAGATCTAATTGTGACGAAAGAAATTATATTAAGGTGACTCAAACATACTGACATCTGTAACAGTTAGACTCGCTAAATTGCTATAAAATTATTTATAATACATTATATATACCTGTAGATATATATATATGCATTTATCAGTACATTAGTTTTTTTGGCAAAAAGGTTAACACTGACGTCAATGAAAACCATTCACAGCGTAACCTTGGTCAAATAGGAAACGAGAACTTAATTTGTGGCTGCGACACTGGTCATCAAAAACGTCAAATTAAATATAAACTTAGTAAGCCCCAGCCATTGTGTTATGCAAATTAATGCCATCAACCATTCCCCTAAGTTTACCTTACAGTAGATTCCATAGTCTACTTTATATATGTCAGTTCCTTGGATAAGATTTATTTATTACCAAAAATAAATTAATGATTGCGGGACATGTGTAATGGATGTGCCGTTCAATCCTATTGATAATGTCACAGCAATTTATTAAAATGTGCGTTTTTATTGCTTGTAGAATGAGGTAAACCCCTTTTTATAAAATCGGCCTACGTTCAGGGATCACAAAAAAGTGTTATGGATGCCATGGGATTGGTGTAGCCAATGAGATGTGTATCTTTTCTCTACCAAGCTTCCCTCATCGTAAATATGCTACCCGACACACCAAGCCTATCGTTCAGGTTTCTCGCTGGTCTTTATGAATGAAATTCTAATGACGAGAGATGTTTTTTAAATAGCTGGTTCTTGGACTGGTGACAAACATCTGTAACTGGAGCCATCTATGTGACACCGCTGCTAATACTGATGTATTTATATACATGTATCCACATTGGAGGCCTCTCTTTGATTGTTATCTATAACTTCATAGTCAAAAGACCTTTTTTACCTTCACAGTCAAAAGACCTTTTCTGGTCAATTTAAGCAGAAAATGTATTTAATGATGTTGCATCTCATGCATAATCAACACCTCATCATTTCCCAACATTTTCTGTACTTTTAACCAGAGCAGTCCATATAGCCATCAGTTTCAGACTTTGCCCCAGAATAATTCAATGGACAAGCTCCCCAAAAGTACAAAATCTTGTATCAAAATCTGGCCTGTTAAAGGTATAGTCCTGCTATCAATTTAACTTCTGATCATCAAGGAATTTCATTCATATGAAGTTTTGCCCAAAATATGACTAACCATTCCTTTGATAACAGATAAAGAAACAGATTAGCTTTCAACAAGATAGGACAAAGTTCCCATCATGCAACTTTAGCATAAACCATTTCTTTTTATCTTATTAACTGAATTGCTGTCCACAACTCTACCATTCATAAGGTCTTTAAACTTGGTGTTTACATTCAATATTTAGTCCTTAAGTCTGAATTTCCAAAGATAATAATCAATTCAAAATAAACTCTATATTCCAAACACAAACATGCTCTCCATTTTCTGCTTGCACACATTAATAGTACTTTGTGTAATAAGTGGACATTATGACTGATCTCTTAGAGTTTATTAAGTCACCCAGAATCATGAGTTGATGCATGGATATATGCTATCCTAACCTGTACACCTTTGACAATAGGACTTAACAGTGCTAATTCTTAGTAAAAGGAATTACAAATTCAATAGTTTTTATAAATACAAAACATAAGTTAGACAGCATTTAGGTCTACAGACTGTATCATTGTGATTTCCTAGATCTCAAGTCCTAGTGAAAGCAATTTTTGAATAAAAAGTGGAAAACATACACATGCATTTTACAATGTACAATTATAATATAAGTGAAGATGCTGGTTATGACCCATAAATTGTGTCGCAAAATACAATCCAGGAGAGAAGTGGTTAATCCTTGTTTATGGCGACATTTCACCAGAGATTAGCACTTATCCAAATTGACGTTACAACAGCTACTTTTAAATCATCGCGATAAGTTGCCTTAAAGATGTTTTCCTTGAGATCCTCCCTAAGGAAGGTTTAATAAAGCTGCATTTAATATCAAAATGAGAAAAAGATTCCCCCTTGTCGTATTTATGAATTAAGACGTTTTTTGACCATAGATATAATGCGCATTCTCCCGTTGTTGACAAGTCTCTTTTTGATTTTTGAATGAGGTTGAACTGATAACACTCCTTCAAGAAATCACCACATAATCCCGGGACTAGGAATACTTCATTATATTATTCAACAATTCGGAGCAACCTTGGTATATTAGTCAAATTATTGTGTGGCCATAGTCCTTCTCTTCCCTGTTATTTTGGCAGCGAAGGTAAAATACAGGTTAAACATCCAAGGATTCACACAGATTTCATTCAAAGATTAATTTATGTTGGAGTTGTACTGTCCTAAGCTGGGGATTTAGGTGTCATTTAAGTGTGCATTAGATAATCTTATGAGAAAAACTTTAAAAATACATGTAACTAGGGCTAAATAATAGTTGTTGAAAGAATTAATAATAAAATAAATGATGAATGAACTACTTGCCCCAAACACATGTATATTACCATTATAGGAATGTTGATACATCATCAGTACTTCAATTAAAGGATGTAGATATTGAGATTTAAATTGGTTTTTGGTCAAAACAATAATGCTCCAAAGGGAGTGTAGAAGCACCTGACAGTACTAAGTCTTGCTGTAATAATTTCTCCTAATTTGCTTGCTTTTTTCATGAAGGAAACTGTTTGACATTTTTATAACCAATCCTGAGTACTTAAAAGGGAAAAGGAAGAAAGCTATTCAGTGACATTTAATGATTTACAAAATACAATGCAAGATTTTGAATGATTGATCTTTAAAGAGTCTTGGCCTATACCCTTGATCTTCTCTTCATCTAGACATTGTATATGTATATAGATATATGTACAAGAAGAGATGAATTTAAACCTTATCCTCCTGCCTATTGTGAATATTATACTGTGTGGAGCCATACTTTACAAAGGATGTCTGTATGATTACAATGTTAAAAAGAAAAAAGTAAATCCACACAGACAATTTTATCAAAAAGGCTTGCTTATAGACCAATGACATATATGTGTGTATGTAATTGACAGAAGATTAGGAAGATCGAGACAGCTAATTGCAATTTGCACAATCTGTTCTAAAATTAAAGAAGGGGCAGTAATTCACACCAAAGGGTAATGAATGTAAGCTGGTGGGGGAAAAAACCCATGAAGAATGAACTTTTGATTATTTAAAATGAAAAATATCACAAAAAGTGCCCCAGCAGGAAAGGAATTGTAGAAGCTTTGACTCATGTCAAAATCATCATTGAAGCAGTAGCTTTTGAAGGGACCAGGGAAAGTCATACTGAGGTCAAAGCCAAATTCAAAACGCCTCATTTCAATGTCATCAAATGTGCTACATCTTTTCATCAAACCATTTCTCTCTCCCGCTATCAAGTTTTCCTTTAAAGGTCAAAAACATGATAACCAAGAAGGAAGATTGGAAGAACAGATATTCAAGATAAATGGGAGGATTTGCTAGACTTTTGATCTCTGCAAGTCTTTAGTATTACTCAATCTAGCCAGAAAACAGTAACACTACACTCCATTTACATGATTTTCAAGATACAGTTTAATTACTTTATTTAGTCATATTATTCACCTGGGTGTGTTCTTTGGGGAAATTCTAGACTTCTTGGTTGACAAATATGTTTAGCAAGTGTCAATATTCCTTTCCTTCTCCTTGAAGTGTCAATCTAATTCAAGGTTTTATTTTTTTTGCATACACTCTCTGAACATCATATGCAACTAATCAGTGCACCAAATTTACCAGTGGAAGCACTAATGCAATAACATTGGTTATTTAGTCATCAAGCGTTAACTGCTGAACCTGCCAGAAAAATCACTCAAGTATTACTATATACACCTCCTACGCTGGAATAATTAATTGGTTATCGACATGTTTACAAGCTTTTATTCAGTCCATTGACCTTTGCTAGCCATGTCGCATACCGCAGTGAATTTGGCTGTGCACCCTACCACACACCTTTCACTGCTGAATTATGCTAATTTGCATTGATGCAAATCGGTTGAAAGATCACGTCACCTTTTAAAAACCTCTTGCACACCCTACAACAAATTGTGTGAATGTGGCCTTTATTCCTCACACCCAGTAAATAACGCAGATGGAGAACATTTATTATTCACAAAACAAAAGGTGAAGTCTTTGCCTCACTAAATAAATCCCTCCCCATAATGTGCCGATATGTGATGAACAATATATAATTAGGTAAACTTAGAATCTCTGTCTCCCCAAAATCAGGACACCAGACATCACTACTAGTGACCTCAAGATAGAAGCAAGAGTTCAGCATTTAGAAACAAAGATTGCCCACATACTTGAATTTCAGTCTGTTACAATTCAATATATGGCAATCTCCTCTTATTAGATCAAGTAATTCTGATATCAAATGACGAAATAAAAACTTCTTTGATACTCATGATCTGACCTAAAGAGGTCAAAACGTTTGTCGTCTTCAAACTAAATCAAAAATCTATTTCATATGCTTCTAGTTAAAGTCAAAGTTTGCCATCCTAGCTATTTTGTTTCCTTTGGAATAATTAGGATTTGTATAAAAAAAATCTGATCTAATAAAATCATTCTTGGCTTTCTCAAATAGATTAAAGTTCTGCAAAATTTCCCATGGTACTGATTATTCCTAACTGGAGGATTTTCTTTAGACACTGTCATAAGTGACAATTTGTTTAATAAATTACTACCTTAACAGCAAGGTCATGACCTAGCACCGACCTTCAACTTCCTCCCTTAATGACAAAATGAATCTCATCCCAAATAAATACAGATATATGTGTGTGTTCAAAAATACACAAAAGGGGTGTTAACAAGTGGGCTTGTTGTGAAGTTTGATTTATATAGCCTTGATTCCAGATTTGAGGGTTTTGGTAGTTCAAAACTTACACATGAGTCATTGAGTGTGACCTATATTCTGCAGAATGAAATATCATTGAAAGATCGCAAATATTGACTTTTTTGAACAAGACATAGAAATTGGACATTATATCAATCAAACGGATAAACTTTGCAAACACAGGTACTGCAAACTTGTAGATTTGGAATAATATATGAAAGAGGGCCAAAAGTAAAGACATTTATTTTCTCTTCACTTTTACAGAGTTTCATGACCTTTTAGTACTTGGCAGTAAACAATTAACTAAAGACTCTATATGGGAATCCTAAGTAACGTGCACTAGCATTTTTTATAATTAAATATAGCTCAATATGCCAACTCCTAATAACAGATTTCTGCCAATTAAATTCTCATGGTGTCAATATTTGTTTTTTCCCCATCTAAGGGTATAGGTAAATACTTAAATGGGGTTAATGGTATTTCAATTGAATTCACTCTCTACCACAGATACTAAGACTCTATACTAAATATTTGAAATCTAAATGCAAGTCCTTGAAAACATATATATGATCCAACACATGTACAGCTCCGATTTTTAAAGTGTATTTGTACATCAAGCTTTCCGCACGGTCACGATTTTTATGAATGAAGTCATGAGTGTCTGATACGATGTAGTGTGGGTTATGCATAATTTGGAAAAAACATATCTATGGATAATCATTTGCTCAATTAAGATCAATAAAGGTGACATTTAATGTATATGATTAAAACAAGGGAAAAAATTGAGTACCGTACATGGATACCTACAACAATTTTCTTTACTCAAAAAAGCATATTTAACAGAAAAATTGATGGATTGAAATCAGTTTTTACAATCTAGAACACTTAAATTGAAAGTAAAACATAACAATGACTGCATTCCTGAAATATTCTTTTGTCTTATTAAGATATTGGTATTATATAAAATTAAAAATCAAACACTTTGCATACATTAACATATTTATTAAAATGTTTAGAAAATTTATTGGCAACGAAGCAAGCCTATTTATATCCAAAATGTGATTAATTTCATACTATTTTGTATATGTCAAAAATTTACTAAGAAACTTGTGACATTGGTAACAAGCGGAGAAATGAGATGTCACCTACTAAATGACACTAAACACAAGAACAATACATGTAACTTTATAAAATATTTATTGCTACATCTAGTTAAAATGAATCTCAATTCTTTATAAGTGACACACAATCCTAATTAATTAAAATGGATGGTTTGTTAAAAGTTAATTAACGTTCTGTTCATCAGTTGTTATAAGAAGCTGTACATTTATGTAGATGCTACATTAAATGGACACAAATATGACCCAAATAAGTTAAAGAAAGTAAGACTTTAATAACATCTGCTTTCACAATAATCGTAATTAAAAGCCAACTTTCATTACTGGCAAATTGCAAATTCAGTTCACGTCTCTATAGACATCCTACACAGAGCATAAAGGTCTGAAATTTCAGGACCATTGACAACTTGTGTTGCTTGTCTGTTTTTTTTTCACAGTTGTGACTAAAAGGTAGCAAAGTGCTATGACAAGGAACCCAATACCTTCAAAGAAAGCACAAATATACGCACTGACAAAAAAAAAAACCCTGATTTCTTTAGATATACAATTTACACCTGATATAAAAGTAGGCTAATGTGCACTTCTTTTTTTACTAGGGTGTATGCTAATTTTCTTTTCTAGGGTCTTCAACAGATGATATCACAAGAAACTTAGTATGAATAATCATAACCTCTTTTAATCTAGTTTGGTTGACATTTTCAGCAATTGAAAGAGCCTTTAATTGAAGGTTTTGGTGGGGTTTCAAAGGCCACAATTATACCATTAATTTTTACTGAGTGTATTTACTCTAAATTTTTGATAGACTTATCCAATAAAATACAACCAGTAAATGATTCATAGCTCTTAGAGGATTCATGAATGAATTTGGGGTTTAAATTCAGAAAAAAAAGACCCCAAAAAACCGTCAAATTGTATTCAGTGTCTTCCCAATTCATCAACAGAGGATCTCTTGTTAGTCATCACTCAGACACAAAGTTAGCATAATAAGCTGATCTGTATTCCTAAACTTCTGTGCATAAATAAAATCAACAAAGTTGATTGAAAACGATTTGTTTGCCAACCACTGCGACACTTATACAAAATCTTCGTTTTGATCATCGAACCAAGAAACGTATCTCCTCATTGAAGAGGCAAAGCAACAATACATAGCATTAAGAACCCCCGTACATATATCATTTATCTATCGGGAAGCGTCATGTTACGTTTGAAATTACAATCCTGCAGTTTTACGTACTTAATATCATTATATATGACACATGTATAATTTCCATGAACTACTTTTTTCCAGTGGATGAAACAAGATAAAAAGATGCTTCTGCTAGAGTGAACTGAGAACCTTATAGCCCAGCTGTGCATGCAAATTAATCACAGTCTTACATGTTTACAACCATATTAAAGAAAAAACTATCCACAGTGCACAACAAAAACTTCACGTTTTACAAACACCATTCATAAAATATTACACAAACTTTAAACGAAGATATATGCACGTACCATTAAGGCTTTAAAATTTTCTTTCATCAAACCGTACAGCATATACCTTAGTTCATCCAATGAAAGAAATTGAAATCCATGCAGCCTTTCAAATTGATCTTAAAGCTTGTCAATAACAGTGTTAAAAACATGAGTTTTCCGTTTATCAAGTTCAAAATATTGAACACTCCCTTTGCTTACTTATGAAATGTTTTACTAAGGCAGTAACATTATTTTCATTTCTTTTACTAACAGTCTGCTATAAGAAAACATTTTCAATAACAGATCTATTCTTCTATGCATGTTTTACATTCTAGCTGAAATACATTTTGTTTGATAGTACCATCCCTAATGAAATTATCAATCTTCAATTTTTCTTTCACAATAAGTTTTTCCTACTACCAAGAAACTAGTTTTCATTCACAAATTTCAGCACTAAAAGGAAACTTAGCTCAACCACAAATTTACGTAATGATTTGTATAGTGGGGTTTTCTGGGCTCTGCAAGAATGACTGTATTCAATATCCCATTAAACCCTTATCTCCTCTGTGTCGCGTCAAGTTTTAGGCTTTTCTAACAAAACAAATATAGACTCTAGATATACATAAAGCTTATAATAAAATACACAAAAAAAAAATACTTGATACTTTTATCTGATGTGCATTTCCTGTCATGATTTTTTTTTTAAAACTTGCACTAATAAAATAGGGAGTGCATTTTACACATCATTCATTAAAAACATACTTTATTAACTTTAGACAGGTAAGAAACTGGGAAATAAATTAATTAAAAGCAATTCAAAACTTGACCCTCATTAATTAAATCCGAATATTCTATACAATCAAAGTAAAAATAAATTAATTTTACAACCAAGTACTGTCACCACTTAACATTGATTTATCTCCCTTTAATAAATTTAAGATTCTGCACTTTTTCACTATATCACTTTATGACCCAGTAACTTTAGATTTTCACAGATCAAGGTGCTGGGTTTAAGAAAAGTTGTATTTATTGCTGACAGTTGTTAAAGAAACTCTGCACTTAATGCATTGAAATGATTTATTGATACTGGTCCCTGATCCAATACCCTGCAGGATATCCTAATTCATCATATATCTCATGAAGTAAAAACTTTTACAACTTTCAAATCTGGCTATCTTAGCATTTAAATGATTAATATTTTTTTGAATTTTTTTTTAGATTTTCAATACAAATATTGAAAATGTGCACTTTCATAAAATGTCAAATTTCTAAGGCATGTTATGCATGTGGTAAAGTGAAGCCTTGGCTGGCAAATTCCTATTCAAACTGACAGAATCAGAACTCTTTCATAACAAATCTTGACAATTATGGACAGTAAATAATACATGAAATCTTATAAAATTATTTCATACCCTGCAATGACACTTCTTTCTTCAGAAAATCTTGATCAAGATAAACCTGTGTACCCCAGAGAGGGTTATACAGGTACTCGGGGAAGAAACATCTCAAATTAGCAATTTCATCCCCTTTCCCCCACTGACAGTGAAATCTTCAGAATACACTTGCCTGAAAGTTTACTTAGTTCAAACGACAAAATTGAAACTTTTGAATGCATTTGTAAGTGAAATGATATGCTTATGAAAGGTCAAATATGTCATTGAGTTACAAGTTACTGTCGAGCACGTAATTATAGTTCATTAAGATGTGTACATATTACCCTATCACACAATAACCTCACTAAAAAAAAACCTTACACAAATGTCAATCTTAAATCTAATCAGTCGCTTTGAAGTGACTCTCATTGTCAGAACTCAATCAGTCACAGATAATTCCTATATTCTACATTTTCCCCCCGTTGGTGACGATTATTTAAAATGATATATCTCCCAAATATTTCATTAAAAAATTGTGTTAAGTAGGTCATATTTTCAATACACAATAAGCTTAAAAATTCCAAAAAGATTTTTTTTTTTTTAAAAAGTACATAGTTTTCAGACATTGAAGAAATATAATGCTCAGACACCCTTAATGGTTTGTAACATGAAAAGAGTTATCTTTACAATGATTGTAGATGTATAATTTTTTTTAATACAAACTTCTCCATTTTTAAGACATCAAACCAACAAGGTTTTATCGCAATGAGAATGGGATTAAGGTAAAGTTACAAAATCGGCACTTTCAACCCATATTCCATTTTTTATTTAGGGTCGATTAATTTTCAAATAAAGCTTTAAAGGCCTTAATGTCTTGAATCATTTGCTTGAGAACGCAAGATTAATGATTCATAATTAATATCATCACACCGGATAACTTCATTTTGGCCAGAGGATTTCACATTTCTTTTTTACCACCATCAATCTTTGTCACTATAGAAAACCATTTACTTTTAAAATCAAACACTTGCAAAACGGTTTCAAAACAGTGAACCTTCCTCAAATCTAGCTCGAGATGAAAAACATCTCAAAGAGTAAAATGACCTGTGGCCTGATCTTCAGTAGTTTGAAATCATAATAACAATAGTCACTTATCTGATTGAAAATCATTAGAATTGTATTCTTTGGTAGGTAGTCATCTTTAAGGCCATTATCTCATTTGGTATCTAGTGTTCAAATAATGAGGGCCCTTTCAGTGGATTAAGCCCAGGTGAACGGGAGACCCCGGTGCCAGCCACCCAGATATCCTCGTCTGAATACGTATACAGCCTTTCTCCAGAATCAACCAAAATCTCATGAAAAGTAGAATTTCAATATAATGACCATCTGGACAAGAAGCCACATTAATTACAGGAGAAATGTCACCAATTGTACCTGTCCCTTCCCTATGTCCCACCTTTGAAACTAATCAGCAACACTTAGACTCTATGTATATTCAAGTACTTTATTCAAGGACTGCATGACCAGGCGATAATTGGCTTCTGAAGAAATAGCCATTGGTCTTCCTCCATTTCTCAGCATCAGATTAATAAAGCAAATGTATACATCTATCTTTAAAGTATATGAATAAAAAAAATTTCAGATCTACTGGAAGTAATATACGACAGGTACAATTTCATTCATACCTTTATCTCTGCAATACTCCTACCACAGTTTCTTATCATTAGCTCAAGGTTTCAGTTTCCTAACTAAAAAATCTCTCCCTAATATGTATGAAAGTGTCAAAATTTCTGAAGTACCTCAGTAGCGAACCTCTATGAAAACAATCGCATTATCTTCACATTTTAGAGTCTCCTGAATAAATCTTGATACTACATCAAAAATTTTTAATTGTGTAGCTAAATCATCCTTACATAATGCAACAGAAAATAAATTTGATCATTCTGACACTCAAGCTAACATAAGCCCTGTCACCCATTAAGACACTATACACACAACTTAATAATGTCGAACTCAGCTAAGTTTCTGGTTTCCTTTCGCAGAGAGAATTTATCTATTGATGAATTTTCTCCTTCTTAACACGAACGGTATGTAGCTACCTAAGTCTTGAATTGCAATTCTTCAGAAAGTTCATAATATGTAAATAAATTACCGGCAATTAAAAAAAATGTTATGCCCATTTACAACATCACTGCTCCAATAAAAAAACACATAACCACTAACATAACATAATTAAGCAATTATGAATGAAATTTTTTGTAGACCTCTATTCACAGAAGTAATGCAAATAATTTAAATTAATAAATATTGCTTTACCATTTGGATGGATTGGATAAGTCCAGCTGGAAAAGGAGTCAACCAACACATTCTAATTATTGCAGTAGTCTCCAGTATTTTTCACTGTATCATTAATTATACAATCACTTCCTAATTATATCACACTTCAGGATAAAAACACTGGAATTCTTCTCATCAAGTTCACCATGTCAAAAAAAAAATCTGCATTTTGAAGGAAAAGAAAGTTCGATAAAAGTGCAAATTATTCACTGAAAAAGTCCAGCAAAACTTTTTTTTTCTTTTGCACAGATAAATAAAGTTGCAAAACTTAATTGAAATTAAGCAATAAAAAGTTCCTAAATTTAATTCGATTCATGGTCTGTCCACTGTCAGAATGAGTGACCATCTGAAGAAGTAAGTCTAGTCTGCCGGGGGTAACAAGGTGCTATTAAATCGTCTTCATTGACAAAACTACTTGTGGCGAGAACTCCACGCAAACATGGCACACACTGTGTCTACCTGTTTTCTAACCAGTGTTTTGCTTGAGTAACATTAACAATAAATAGTTATTGCTGAATGGTAAGGACTCGTGGATTACAGAATTGATGTTTATGAAGCAGAAGATCCTTACAATCTACCTACACTATTATTGCTGTCAGTTTAGAGGGGTGATTGTATTTATATATGCATGTGTATATTCTGTGGCATTACCTAAAATAAGGTTAGGCAAGACATTTTGTGACACCATGCTAAAGATCAATTTACAGTAACTCAATATTCCTTGATCTTATACTGGTATCACTATAGCTTGAACAGAATATTACTCTGAAATGTATCTTCTTTCATGTCCATAAATAAAAATAGGTTCTTTTATAACTTAAAGGTTCAACAAAAAATTTAATTAGTACACAATTCATTAAATAAATTATTTCCCTAAAATCAAAATTATAATTTGAAAATCTTAACAATTTCATGATAACTTGTGGTGGAAATTATTATGGTAATAATTAGAATTTCCTAGCATACAAATTATAATTTATATATACATGTTTAGTAAATGAATCCAAGATGCTGTCTACAATATTTAACAATCTTTTACCATATATCCATTTTTGGTGATAATCTTTTTTTTCTCTTTTTTCATCAACACTGCAATATTATAAATAATTTAACCAATAGAAATTGTGCACTTTACTAATCTTTCAAATTCACAAAAATGACATACGCATATTTCCAAAGTTAAAATTTAGTTTATTTTAGCAAAATTTGCAATACACAAAAAAATGATTTACAGTATTTAATTATAATTACCGTAAACATCTTTAATTGGAAATTCATATGTCAATTAATTAACACCTATGGAACTGAATACATTTGTTACACATCTAAATGGGATGGCAAATTCTGCACAAGTTATTCATTTTATAGAAAACAGAGTGTGGCCAAACAAAATTCAATGTGCAATGTATATTTACATATAAAAATATTATATTAATATTAATCTTTAGGTTCAAAAGGTCAGAGAAGGCAAGAGTTCTTTTGACTTTGACAACATGACACACATAAGTAAAAGTAAGATGGTGCAAGTGTTATGATTTTGTCAAGGACAACAACCTTTTGTATAAAAATATGTATACAAGAAAATATTGCAATAAAACAGACATTTTAGTTGCCATTTCCAGTCAAATTTTTCTACCAACCATCTATAGAAATGTAGACAGCAATCATGTTACAAGATTTATCCAGTGATATTGCATCATTATAGCTGGAGTCAAAACAAAAAAAGTTTAAAAGGCTACTAAGAGATATGGTAAAGTGGACTAAATTTCATCTTGGTTTTAGGTAATGCCCTTGTCTGGTAAAGTTAAGCAACAGACAGGTGTGATTGGAGTTAAGGTGCCCCGAAATCATAACAATATCTGAGGGAGCAGTACAACACGGCTTATCTGACAATGACCTGGAGCGACCCTCCATGTTCCACTG
The DNA here is from genome assembly GCA_033439105.1 of Magallana nippona. Classification (NCBI taxonomy): domain Eukaryota; kingdom Metazoa; phylum Mollusca; class Bivalvia; order Ostreida; family Ostreidae; genus Magallana; species Magallana nippona. Next base: position 43,568,186 of record CM065922.1, on the reverse strand, counting down.
TTGCATGCACATAATCGATCTAGGCCAGTCTCAATGAGTGTATCTTGATCCCCCTTTCTTTTCCACCCCAACGACCCAATACACAGTAACTGCAAGGAATGATAGCCTCTACCTCTTATTAAGAAAACTTCCATTGATTGCGGGTTCCAAATTTCACTGCGAGGATTAAAAGCAAAGCAATAGGCCAGATTAAGAACTTAAGCCCACCAAATTAAACTTAAGCCAATAAAGAGCAATGTTGATCTTGATGGAGACATTGGAAACTTGTAGTTTTGTTCATTCCCATCAAACCTGATGCTCCACTTGAATTTTGACAAGTGTGTGAAATTTACACTCAGAACAGGTAAAAAGAAAAGGAATAATAAGTAAATAGATGAATTGAGTTTCTGTGTGGCAGGATTTATAGCTGAAGAGAAAAATTAATGGGGTAACACTGGATGACTCACTATACTTCAGACTTTTTCTCAAGATCACTCAAGGATGAGCAGTGCCTAGCAGTAACACTTCCTTAATCAAAGGATTTCATGAGTACAAATTTGGGGATCATAAAGTCCTCCTAAACTGTTGTAATAATTTTCTAATTACTGATTTTCACTTAACTTCACAGGAAATTTAACAATTCATCTGTCAATAAATCTTGTTATTTGTACTTTACAAGTTTTCTTTGCCACTGCCAAAGCCACAAAAAACCCCACAATTAAACACAAACGAGACTTGAATTTTAGTGTTTTGACAAATTACATATTAATACATTCATATTTTTCTCTCCCCCACAATTTATGAAAATAACGAATACAGTTACAATAAAAAAGCTACAAATCTAAAAGAATCTTCCCTAAAATAGATTTTTTTTGACAAGATAATGATTGACATTGAAAAATTTATTGCATTAACTTTCATTTCTCTTGAATTTCCAAGAAGGAAACTGCCAGTGCCTGAATTCAATCAAATATCGTAAATTGAAAAATTGAATTTCAAAGACCAGCCTTTGTGAAGATGTGACCAATAACTTGAAGAAAAGGTCAAATTACGCCCAAGCTGCGTAAAACTGTAGCCAATAACTTCATGGAAAGGTCAGTAGCAAAATTCTCCATTCTCATAAAACCCACATCATATGTAGCATGACATCAGATGATTGCATTGATTGTTTTCATTCACTTTATAAAGATTGTTGCTTTCTGTGATCAAAAGTTTTAAATTATTTTAAATTTACATTTGTATATAATTGCTTTCTGATATATAATTCAAGTAGTGTATCTGCATATTAAAACAAATGCTTTTCTAGGATCTCCTTGTAAATTGACCTTTGAACTAAGCTTAAAATCAATCTGTGACTAATTATTTGACTTAATATCAACTGACTGGACATTTACCAAGTAACAAAATTTCCACTTATACAGAGATAAGGGACACAATCATCTTTTATGCAAAGTAAAGAAAACATGATTGACCTTTGCATAACAATTCTGACCTTCTGCAGTTAAAATTCTATAATGCACATCGCCCACTATATCATGGGACCTCAGTTTTTCAGGACTTTTCTTTTGGAGTGTGAACAATATGTAAATAAAATTGGAGAGAAAAAAGAAGCTATATATAATGTAAGAAAATATTTCTTTCCATATTTCATCAAGGAAAAATAAATTGTTTATGCTACAAATTGAAGCTCCTACTTAATTTTCTAGCAAGTGCTTTGGGAGGAAACTTCTACATTTTTTTTCCAAATTAATTATACTTAATATTAAATTGTATTAATTTTATTCATGAGGTTTAGTGATTTACTTACCGAATATCAACAGTAGGTGCTGATGACATCATCAACTCTACAGACATCATTTGCCACATCTAGTGATCAAATTAGAAATCAAAAAGTTCAATTTTTAGATTAAAAAAATCATGGTTATAACTAATTCATGCATGTATGTGGGTGTTTAAAAAAAAATATTTTTTCAAGCATGACAGATATGATTTGTATGTAAATATTTTATTGACAGAAAAATGATTGAGTACACAAAGCTTGGAAGTGACTCAAAGCGATTGAATTTCTTTTAAAAAAATATAATTTTACAGAATACTGATTTTGATTTTGATTTCTCTGTGTATGTGTGTAGTATTCTATTTTTAATCTATGAAAATATTTCATATTTATATTTTCATTAACATTGCATATTAATAAACAATATGGATATCTATCCATTTGATTCTTTATCTCTTTCAATAATCAGAAAAATATCAGTTTCATTGGATCCTAATTGAAAAGGACCACCAGATAAAAGGTAATATTTCAATCCAAAATTTTAATTTTAAAACAAGTGCAAATTTAATGTTGTAATGTACAAATGATTTCATTCAGCAGAGACTGTCACAACTTCTAAATTTATCTTTTTTGACAAGACAATAATATTAACTACTATCATTTAATGATTTCCTTCACAAATGACAAAGATTGACTCCCCACCAAACAGCCCTATCCCTACCAGCAAAAATGTCAGTTTCTTGACTTTTTCCATCAGAAATTTAATTTATTCTCCCTGTAGTTTTTTCTCCTCCTTTGTTGAATGGCCAATTTCAGTTTAAGATTAGTAAAAGACACCTTGATTCTCCCCCTCTATTTTACATAGCCACAAAAGAGCAGCAGATTTCATTCACACTTGACATAAAAGTCAGATCTGAATTAGATCTCAATTACAAAATCTGTCTTAAAGGTGCTGGCCTTTTCTTATTTTAGAAGAGGTCACTGATCCTGAGAAATCAATAAATTAACAACACAATATACATACAAATGAATGGAGCTGTCATTCATTTACAGATAGTCATCTCCCTGTAAGGCAAACCAACACCAAATTCTGTCATCAGAAGATGGGGTCCTGCCAAAAATGAAATCTACAACATCAGCTGGGATGAAAGACAAGCTTAAAAAAAAAAAACCTCAAAGGCTCTTCTTTTGAGCAAACCTCATCAAAATAATTTCATTCTGTTAATATATGTATTAATAGCTGCTATACTTGAATATTTATGATGTTTTTTAGCCAATCTAAAATAATTCAATGAATATATTATATACTGTCCGTATTTATAAGACACTTGAATGTTATATTTGCTTTCAAAGTGAAAATTTATCTGGCATGGAAACCAGAAATAACATTGCATTTTAGGCTATTTAGAAGCTTTAAAATGCATGTAAATCACATTCATAATCAGTAGGTGTGTTTAAAAAGGGATGTGCAGTGAAAACAGGGACCATTGATGGGTTATTGCAGGACAGTTGTAAATATCGAGATTTTTCATTCCTCTTTGATCAAAGAAAGATTACAGGCGTACTTTTGAAATAAATCCTCCTGTTTGCTAGACTAATTCTCTACTGAAAATGTCACTGGTAATTACATAAACTATTTACACAACTCAGCGACAAAATATTTGCAGTCTTAGAACTAAACACATCAGAGAAGGTTACCGGTAAAGGCTTTATGTGCACATGTTCGGCCAATTTGCAGATTCCCGTGAAAGTATTCTTTTTAGATACTTGTGACAGTCATCAAATTCATCCATATTTATATAGAATTTTTACAAGTTTCTTCTCAAGACTTAAAATTCCTTTCTTTTTTCACCTTTCATTAACATTAAAAGACATGTTTATCTCTGGAGATATTAATTTATAGAAATACAATATCACCAAAACGAGTGTATTTTGTGACACATTAAAGAAATGCTGCAGGGTAAACACCTGTTTTTCACCACAACAAAAGAAATATATTCCTGATATCAGAAAGATTTCAAGTCACATTAATAAGAAAAGTATCATAATATCGTCTGTAGCTGGAAAAAAAAAAACTTCGATGATAATCCAAACTGATTCATAAACCCACAAAGAAAACTGGCCTCACCTGATCCTTACCTAAGATTCCAGGTGATATATTTGCATATTTTTAATTACTTCTTCCATACACACTTGATTTTTGTATCGCATCATGCACCCAGCACCCAACTTCATGGAATTCCTTTTCTATCTGTGTCCTCATCAGAAAAATAGTTTCAAGATAAACAATACAGAAAAAGATACTGCATGTTCTAATGACATTCAACATGCACTGAAATTTTGACATATCATATTCAAATAACATCAGATTTAAATGCATACGTTATGAAGTTAGATGCTAAATATCTGATTTGAAATTCTTTGAAATCCTAAACAGTTCAGAATGCAATCAGAGGAATTTGATAATTTGTGAATATAATACTCATTTCAAAAGAAAACTACCAGACATTAAAATTTTAAGAGCACTGTATAAGGTTATCTTTAAAATTTAAGAAAAAAAAACAACCTGCAATTCTTGCTTCATGAAGCTCAAAGTGAGCATTAACAAATGTTTCTAATTTGTTTACACACAAGCGAAGGCAAAAAAAAAAACCCAACTGATATTTTCAATATTTACAATACGAATATATATGACTACTATTCATATTCATCTCATTAATATTGTGAACTAAAATTTTTTCAAGATCAACACAAAGGCAGACTTTTGAGTGAAAACATACTGAAAACACACTAAAGTTACAGGGATGATGAATATAGGATTTCTTGTTTGTATAAACATTTGGTACATGTACAAAAACAGAAAATTTTCAAGGAAAAGGAAATTTACATATATGACCTTCAGTAAATGACCTAGACAATAAAGATCACTTGACAAGAGTAAGTGTTAATCCTAAAAGCTGAAAACAAACACCTAGAGATGAATTTTTTACTCGATTATCACACAGTTTCAGGTATTGACTTACATCATCTTAAAAAGAAATTATGATTCATGAATCTTTTTACAAAATAGAAAAACCTTGATAAAGATTCAAAATAATTCAACTTCACCTTGAAAGTGGTTAACATTATAAGCTTCTTTTACAAATGTGTTTTTAGAAAAATGTATAGAATATCAGTAAAAAGCTAATTCTACTGATAACATACAATCCAGCAATTAATCAGTGTGGTCCAAGTTTATCCATCATATCGTATTTAACTTTACAATATCTTTTATTTCGCTGTGACACAATACATCTAAAAAAAATAACAGAAAAGTGGGAGGATAGGAAATGTATTCAATTAATTTATCCTGTAGAATCCCTTTCTAATCCAGCAATTTGCATAAATGTAGAAAGTAAAAGATTTGCATGATTTATGGAGTATTTTATCTTTGGGTAAAAAAAAAAAAAAAACATTCTTTAAGATGAAAGCACAATTATTTGTCACATAATAACCTAGGATGTTAGGAATCTTTCATAAACCAGCTACATCATAAAAGGATTAATACACTCCCTTACATGCTTGGCTTACATCTATTACATGTATCGATATTTCTTATAAAATTTAAATCTTCATGACGGCTAGTCAGGTGTGTCCTGGTTTATAAGGTCTGAGCTCAATCAACACCTACAAATTGTTCCTAAACCAGAAACTAGGGAGTGGCATCTGGATCATTCAGATGTACCATCAATCTGAGGTCTACATCATTGGAGGTGCGGGCATGAGGACCCTCCACTCTGTTCACTGCTGTGGAAATATTCTCAAAAGGACCTGAAACAGCATCTTAACCCAATCCATATGTTGATCAAGTTCAAAAACAGAAAATATACGCAAGGCATAGAAATAAGGAATGATTTATGGTTTAATTGAATTGATGACTTAGTTAACCTCTCTTCATTTCACATACGTTTGATGACATCAAGTCTGGGTCCCCGACCCAATTCCAAACTTTTCATGAAATGGAAAGAAAAAATAAATAGGGCATTGTAACAAAGCTATCAATACTTCTGTCCTCTGAAAAAAAGGCTGGGTGTGGCAGGTCACCAAGGTGATCCTCAAGTGTTGGGGTGCTTTGCAGGTGACATAATGACATAGTTCAAGGCCAACAGCAAAGTCTTTCGGTTTTTCCATTCAAGAAATAACACATGGTGAATTCAAATAAATGAAGGTATTCACAAAAAAAGATTTTTCCGAAAAATAAAACAGGTGAAATGAAATAAAAATACTGAAGACTAGTGTATATAGGCATTATAAAATCAGATTGAAGGACAATTGATCAGCTTAGAGTCATAGGTTATCTTTGACTAAAATACTCCAGATCTCACAGCAAAGCAAACAATGTGTTATTCCACAATAAATGGCTTGTTTTTGCTGGCAGATAAATAGCAGATGCATGTATTAGAATTTATACCACTCTCTTTTCTCTGTTCCTGATACGACAATTTTTTAACCGTACATCATGGAGTAGCGAGTTTTTGTTAACACATGCATTATACTTTTTTATTGTTTCTCATGCAGACATCAATAGAGAAGACAGCATTAATCAGATAGCCGACTCTTTCCCAAATGAATGGTGACAAGTTACTACACATTGCCCTTGTGAATCATGCACACTTTGATATAACCGCACCATAACACTGGGTGCATATGCATAATTGTCAAGCAATTTCAACACCCCACCCCGAAAAAGTTGACAATCTGACGAAAAGTGAAACTTTTTCATTGACCATAATGAATAGGCAGCAGACATCTTATGTAGATCTCGGGATTATCAGTCTGTAGCCAGAAATCATTACTATAGATGCATACTGAACAGGTGTTTGGGCTTAGTCAAGTAAACCCCTGCATGTCTTCAGGGTGGTATCATGTTAGATTAATATGGTTTTAATCAGTTTCTTCAAGGCAATGGCTTTTGGTTTTTTAATCTTTCCAGAGTTTATTCCATTCAAGTACACAGACACCTTTGTTTATGCAGTCAGTTATTCTGTATACTAAAGATAGGAACATCAAAAGAAACCACCGAACAACTCTGTATCAAACCCTGCACTTTTATTAAAGTATAATTTCACTTTTTCAATCTTGGCTTTCAAAAACTTTCTCACACAACCCGGCTTCCTTCACAGCTGGACAAGAACTCCAAATGAGAGTTAATCAGTCTTGATTTTTTAATATTGCAGGTGTCCTCTGCTTGCTTACCAGAAAAGAATGCCATGTTTCCCTTGTCTAACTTCAGAAGAAAACTGTTTCTTTAATATTGTTTTACTAGAAAACTTTAATACCCCATAATAAATCAGCTTGATTTGTTGAATTCATGCAGGTAAACTCGATCTCTATCTCCAGCCCTGAACTGAATTTAATGGTTGTGTTTTTGTTTTGATTCAAATATTCAAACATGCTCATAACACTTATTAATATTTGTTTCCTGTGTAAATCTGCCAAACAAAGCTAAGCAAAGAGAAATTTCTGAACATCGGCATGATGTCATTGTTTATCTGCGAGCTTGTCTGTTGTCACTACATGTAGGTCATCCATTCGAAGTGACATGCACTCAAAGGAGAAAGTTTGGATCACGTCTCTTCTTATCTGTCCGAACTTTTGAATGACAAACATGTGTCTTTATCGGCTTGTAGGCCCCGCACTTCATGTTAGAAATCAGTTTGATTTTGCAATTTATAATAGTTGAAGCTTATTTGATAGTTCATGATCAAGAGAGCTCAGTCTACCTGTCTGATCCAACAGGTGTCCATTCCTTGAGGCTAGAAATTCTGACCACCTGAAAATTGTTTTACATATGTTTTTATTTCTTGACCAACTTTCAAAGTTTTGCTTCAGAAAAACATAAATATTGTAGCATTAGAAATGCTATGTAAATGACCACACAATACACCTTTTCTATTTACTCTAAAACAATATTTACTCCAATTTTCCTCTTATCCATTTCATGACCCTACACATAGTGCTATGAAAATTGAATATGCATTGTCCTGATTCCTAGTTTATTTACCTTCTATTAGAGCTTTAAATGCAATACTAGGACAATATTATTAAGACTACACCAAGTTTCCCTCTGAACCAAATATAAAGTGTACTTGCATTCAACCCAACTGTGTGTATTAAAATTAACTCTTTGTGGCTCAAAGGTTCACACACTTGAGTTTTTTCAGCAAACTGAACCATCAAAAATTGCTCAGCAATTTCATTCAGTCGGTCCACCCTGGGTAACTTTAGAACCCCATAGTGTGCTTCTTGTGCTACAAGGGGGTGCACTATAAAAATCATTATTACTCAATATTACCTGAAGTCCCCTTACCTACATGCAAACTCATGGCCTGATGGGGTATCCTTTTGTTCGAGGGTAGCACTATAAACGCTAGGTTTACCTAAACCCCCCATACAGTTTAACTCATTCATGACCAGGTAGAGTGCACCACATGGGAAGAAGATCTTTACCTTTGCTCTAGGTACACAAAACATTTGTCACCCCCTGTCAAACAGGCACCGAGCACTCAGCAAATATGGATTACATCCAACTGGCCCTTGAAAAGTTCCAAATGAAGATCGCTTACTTAAGTAAAACTCTGCAGCATGGCGTTTCAATTCTTGCAATACTACCCTCCTTCCATCCAATTAAATGATCATCGCATGTAAAAAGCCTACACATTCTCTGCTCACCAATGGAAATCCTTTGTCATACATCTTGCTCATTTACAACAACCTTACACTTTTCTGAATTTGATGTCATAGATGTTTTAATACCTTCATGTCAGATTTACAGGAATAGGACACTAGTATGTCTACAGTAAGATCAGTCAATAACTGTTTCACTGTTAGTGCACACAGAATGTCTCTCCACAATATTCACTACATCACAGTGGTCAGAATATGAATTCCTACAGACAAAAGAATATCCACATAATTAAAAGATCCCAGTGTCAACACTCACTGCACCCATGTCTATTTCGGACGTTTGTATCCACCTCCTTTGGCTTTCTTTTTCGCCGAACCTTTCTGCTCCTCTTGCTGAAATGAGATAAAATGATGTTGAATAACAAAATCAAACTCTAAGTTTCCTCACTATTTATCTAGCATTTCTATCATAAATTGAGGGCTAGTTCCTTGCAGCTACTCATTAAAAATATCAAAATATTAGTACTATCAAATTTAGTGCACTTTATGATAGTGCTCGAGTCTAACCATTCCAATATGATCTAGCATCCAAGGTTAAATGCACGTATAACTTAAAATAAGATGGAAGCTTAAATCAAATTTAATTTTGAGGTACCGTAATAATGCACTAAAGAATAATGATTTCAACATTTATCATTTTTAATGAGCCCATGTAATGAAAAATGAAAAAAAAAAATCATGACCAATTATGAAGTCCCCCCTAAATATTTTTCATATGCAACTTCATAATTTCACATTGTATGGATTATAAAGCCTTATGCTGATTTTTGTATCATTAATATTTTGATACATCTGACCAACTGACCTTTCTCTTTGTGGAGGATGTTGAAACAACAGAGAAGAACGAGTCTAGTCTCCCCTGTGTGGTTCCTTGTTTAGCTTTCTGTAACTTCTTCATTCCATTTCGTATTCTGTCCTCGCTGAAAGCGATACAGTGGTTCATAAATGAGGAAGTGTCAGAAGTGCAGTTTACATTACAAATGTACAGTTACAGTAATATTCACATAAGTACAGAACTTTAATGTATTTGCAAATCCTACAAAGACCTATAATCTTAACTACATGTAACAAGAGATATTTGTGAAACACTATTGCCCTCCTCCCTTGGAGACCTCAGTGAAGACAATGAACAGAAATTACAAATAATTGGAATTTTTCTAAGTCCAAGGGGCACAACTCTGTCAAAAATTGCTTGATCATACCGAAAATCAACCTTGACCTTGGTATTATCATTGTAAATCTGTATACCAAATTTCATTTATGTAAAAGCAACCTCTGTGAAGAAAAAGAGTAGAAACTTAGTGGACCGACCGACTCACCGACAGAGAAACAGATGGACAGCAGCAAAGCAATATGCCCTCCCTTCTACGAAGGGGGGCATAAATATAAACACATACTGTATACAGGTTTATCTCCACCCTGTGTAATTTTCGCCCTTCTACACTTGCAAACAGTTTCGCCCTGTATTGAATTCGCCTTGACACAGTTGTATTTAAACAGAGATAATATCAGACATTACAATTGCCTAGTCTTAAATTCGCCCCCTGACACTGAAGGCGAAAGGGGCGAAAATAAAACGGGGGTTAATATTCCCATGTATAGAGTAACTCATTTTGTAAATGTTGTGGATGATTCTAGTGCAATGTTCCAAATTGCAAATTAAATGATCCAACCTTCATTGAGAAAATCAATTTTGCCTTTAGAGATTTACAGTCTCTCACATGACCACAACTATCATATATCAGGCCAACGTTTCTTTATTCTATGACAGTTAGACATCATCTTAAAAAAATCTTCCAAATGCACAAACACTTTGGAATTATCAAAAAAGAGTGAAGAGGTTGAAGAACTGAAGGAAACAAACAAAGAAAAGATAAAAGAAAGTTGACAAATAAATCCTGACAAATTTCATAACAATGTGATTGTCATATCAAATCCTTGTGTTTTCTCAGTAACAGGATGTAAAATTTGTGAGAAAGGGAAAAGCCCAATAAAATCCTGTTTTAATACAGAAGTTAACAAACATAACATGGAGTCAAGGGCCTCCTGCAAATTTACAAAACATAACTCATCTCATAGCACGATTTTCATTCTGTAATAAATGTTCTAAGAAATGACTGGACGTCGCAGAGATGGTGACCATTTCAAAGGGGTCCTACCGTCAGCTTAGGCCATTTAGATATTAAAAAGTTTAAACAGATTTTTATACAGGAGGTTTTTTTGACCTTGACTTTTGGTCAAAAAGACTGGTTCAAGGTCACTCCACATCCTCCACCCACTGGCACTCTGAGTGCAATTTAAACCCAACAGGAACAATGGAATTGAATATATGCTCAAGACAAATAAATCAGACCAACAGATGGACAGTTACAGACTGCTCAGTAGTTCTTTAATGAAGAACAAACAATATAGATAAGGATGCCTGCCTGTTCCTTGTTTCACAACACATTTTCGGTAAAGGTTTTCATCATGGGAAGTAAAATATTTGTTGACAGCTACTAGAAATTTTTTCAAGGCAACCATAAATTATTCTCAAGTCACTATTCCATGATCTGATTGTAAGTGAGACTTGGAGCATTGGTACTTTTTAGATAGTTCAGTGTATAAATTACAAGATTATTAGAGGAGACAACTCTTGCATTAGTTTTTCCATACCTAAAATTTTTCTGATTTACCATGAAATCAATTAATCCTTCTTCATCTGGCTCTGACCACTTAAGCTAAAAATATAATAAGCAGCATTTATATTTTTAAGACCAATTTTGATTTCAATCTACTTTTTAAATTATTTTCGTAAAACAACTATAAGTCTTGAGAACAATTTTAATATGTAGTAAATGCCAATATTTTTTTAAACATCAAAAGAAAATTTAAATCCAATCTAATTTCAACCATCTAAAGCAAATACTTTGTAGAAATAGATCTAAATGAACTTTGCATAAGAAATTCCAACCCTCTTGAGGGGCTTTATTACCTCTAGCTCCTCAGGGTCTGTCACCTCTGGTTCTTGAAACAGTCTTCTGGCCTCCTGCAATGTTTTAAATTTTTATTTACATATTGTGCATGCTATTAGCCGTCATTATCATTAAAACTGCAATATAAAATGATAGATCTAACACTCGGAAATTTTGAATTTTAATAAAAGTTATCAGAGAGATATCTGTATCAATCCAATAAGTACAATTGCTTTGTACTTTGAGAACTTAGATGTTGCTTTGTCATAATGACATCATTTTCTGAACATTGACACAATAAATTACACAGTAACTGTATCATGCATCTTTTTGAAATATCAAGTCAAAACGTTCTTGGAATTTAGTACCATATAATAACAGACCTAGCTATTATGTATATGTGGCATTCTACTATAGTTGTTGCCGAGATCAAAGAGATGTCACGGACATTATTCTCCAATGTACCACGAACATCATCAATAAATTATCAGATCTTAAACACATATCAAACTCGAGTCGATCATGAGTTTATAACTTAAAAACTTGCTCTTTATAAAAATAAAAAAAATTGATAACATGGGTTAGTGTCCTTTAGAGCTATGTGTATTCCCTTTAATGTTTATTTCAAAGAGCTAATCGCGGCTGTTCCAAGACCCTCCCCCAACACATTTTCACTGCTTGTTCGTCCAAATAAAAAAACCAGATTAATACGTTAATTATCAAATTTATTAATCTAAATTAATAAAAAAAAAATTCATAAATAATCTAAGTGTGTATTTCATTCATCGAAAAATACATTGTCTGCATTCGATTCCGATTGATGTACTTGTAAACAAACATGCCGATGTAAACAAGCCATTACTAACAAAACCTTTGGGGTTACGCAGAACAGCCGTCTCAACCAATCAGATTCATCTTGCTTGAAAATATGACCTACTTCCTCTCTCTATAGATAAACCGATCAGCTGATAGTCGGAGCTGTTAGTAGAATAGAAATAAAGTTCTTGTTATCGTGAATGTTGCAGAATAACCTCCGAGGTCGAGAAATGTTGTTTAGAAATATTAAAGCCTCGGCTTCGTCTCGGCATTTATATTTCTAAACAACATTTCTCGCCTCAGAGGTTATTCTGCAACATTCATGAAAACTCGTATTTTACTTCTTATTTAAACTATACAAGAATGCTTGAAATTGATAAATTCCTTTGATAAGCATTCCTATATGGTATGAGTAAAAAGCATTAAAGCTCCTAATGAATAAAAAGCATTAAAGCTTCTAATGAGTAAAAAGCATTAAACCTCCTAATGAGTAAAAAGCATTAAAGCTCCTAATGAGTAAAAAGCATTAAAGCTTCTAATGATGCTAGGTCTTTGTTAAATGTACAGCTGCTGTAGCAGTACATTAAGTGTTTGAACTGCTTATTTTCCTTACCTTGTACATCCAATCTTCAGGAACAGTGTATTTCTACAAAAAACATAGACACATCTTAGCATATGTAATAATTTGCTTTGGTATGCAAATGCATCTATTTATAAAACATTCCAAAACCATTCATAACATTTATCAAGGTATTAAAGTATGAACGGAGTGTTCTCCCTTAACACAACTATACTGACCTTGGAATCCAAATGTTTGAGTATTTCATCGATTGTTTTGTACTGTTTGACCAGATCAATGGCTCTCTTTGGACCGATCCCTCTGATGGAGTCACAATAATCACAGCCAAGCAATATACACAAATCAATGAACTGTAATAGAAACCAAAGGTAGTCAATCTTTTCTAAGCCGAAATTTACTCTAACCAAAGACATATATATATATATTATAAAATTACCACCAAAAATGACGAGACAAATTTATGAAGTTTTAAACTTGCTGAGTAATTGTATGCCCATTACTTCATTACCTATTACAGGATAAATATGCATGTCTACTGTAATACTCACCTCATCCTTGGTTAATCCGAGCTCCTCTAAGACTCTGTTGTAGTAATACTCTTTGATGGGTAACTTTCTGGAGCAATATATAACGAACTTATAGGACAAATTTTTTTTATGATAATTTTACATGACAATTATCATAATTATATTTCCATCTTTGCTAGCCAAGGGTTAATGATCCGCTCTGCTCCTCTCCAACCTTTTGCGGATTTTGTACAAGTTTTATAGCCTTTGAGAAGTGCCCACTTCCAAATAATGAAATCAAACCCTTTTTCATTTTTAACCAATAAGATTGCATGTATCCAGCATATATAGTCTGGCTATAAAGAAGATAAAGACAATTTGTTTACATCTTCACACTTCTTGAAAGTGGTCAAGCATAAAACACTTTAGATTGGATGCAACGGTTAGTCCCTGCATCCAATCAACTAGATAGCTGATGGCAAACTCATACTCATACTAATCCGCCAAGGGTTTGGAGAGAACACATAGCTAGCAAAGATGTCATATTCATTGTAAAATTTTCCAATACACCAAAATAACTATACAACAATTCCTATTCTTGGTTATACATACTTTTTTAAATTTAATAGCTCACCTGGCTTCTGCTACTGTCAAGTTTCTCAGTAAGACAGAGGTACCAAACGTCAGGGCATCCATATCCTCAGTCCCTGTGGCGTACACCTTGCCTGCCTTTACCAGGGCAGCACACTGTGCTTCAGCTTCACCGGGAGCCTACAACAAATCACAACTCTGTTCTAAACAAGTCTTATTTACCAAGCATTCTTTCTGTCTGTAGACAAAACTAATACATGTTTTTAAGTTTACATGCTTTATAAATATACTAACTGAGAGACAGATGAAAACTATATACACCCCCAGTAAGGCAAGTCTATCAAATCAATGTTCATGTTGTTTATAACAATTCTATTCATTAAATCTAATAATTGCTACTTAGTATATACTTTTTACAAATCTAATAATTGCTACTTATATATATTTTACTATTTCATTCATAATGAACAAAAATATTGAGTTAAGGGTTTCATTTATAGACTACTTACATTAATATAAGGTATTCCCATAAATTTCAACAGTTCTTTGCATTCTTCATTGTGTTGCTTGGAAACTTTTACTAGTCTCCTGTTGAATTTTTCAATGTTTTCCTCATCACCTATTGAAATTGAAATTAAGCATTACTTGAATTTCAGGAAAAAATATATGATGTAATTCAAATTATACCAGAAACTTAACCAAAGAAAGTCTATTAAATTCATCTACCAGAAATAAAAGATTTTTTTCTTTTTTGCAATATACTGGAAGTTTTACCAGAGTAATTCACAAATTATGATATTATATTCCCCTACCAGCTTCTTCTGCCTTCTCTAACTGTTTCTGAGCCTCTTCTCTTCTCTCCTTTCTTTTCGCAAGCTGAAAGAATAATGCAATGTCATTAACGCAAAATCATAGCTGGTCCTTGTACTCTCTGTTTACGATTTCTCTGATTTGAAATTGCAAAAAGAGAAATCTCCAATTACAACTCAAGTTATAACTCAAAACTGATAGCTATTCACATAGGTATGAAATTCATATATCAGTTTGAAATTTTTTATTGAAAATGAACATTACCATTAGGGCCGTCAATCTCTTTGATTTGGGTCCGATTATCGGACCCTTCCCAATTGGGAAAACCCCCTAAAGTTCCCAATTTACTCATCCACAAATTCTCAATATCACACATTTTACATTGTGTGTAAAAAAAATTGTGTTCATTGACAAGTAAAATTTGAGCTGTAAAACTTCAATTTTTAGAAGTTAACAAAAGATTATGCTGTGATATACAGATACCTTTTGATAATATAAGTATCTTAAAAAAATGTTGATAACTTTCCCAATTGGGAGGGACCCTGTCCCTGTACAAAAAAATGCTGAGACAGCCCTGTCCATGACTCACCTCGCCTGATTTCATGTCCGGTGGTTTACCATCAAACACATAAACTGGTTTAATACCATTCTCTACCATTCGAATGGTTCGGTAAAACATTCCCATCAGGTGACTGAAATTCAGAAGGCATGGTTGTGCTTATCAAATTATATCAAAATGTCTCTTAAATCATGATAAATACTAGTATTCACTGCCATTTATAATATTCTTCTAAATTTTTAAAATCAGTTTACCTTGTTGTTTCTCCCTCTTCATTCATCAAGTTGCTCCCATCTTGTCGCACAGCAATAAGAAACTGGTAAATACACATGGAAGCATCCACTGCCACTTTACGGCCTACAATAAAAAATATCAGACTGTCACAGGTAAAATTTTAGACTGCTGGAACAAAGGAATGACATCACAGCAGTGTTTTAATTAAAATTAGAACTTCCATCCACTCCTGGTTTTCAATACATTGTATGGAAGACCTTCCACAAAAGTTTTCTTCATAATGTGCCTATGTGATAAGCAGAGGATGTAGACACTCCTCCTCAGCCGAGAAAGAGTTCAAAACAATAGCGCCATTATCTTCCTAGTTTCTGCGCTTACACTTTCTTTCAAGCTAAGAAAAACCTTTTTTTTTTTACTTCAAATTAGATTGCGATTAAAGGATGGGGTCCACATATAAGGAGTTATAGATACCTTGTTTTTATTTTATTCTGTGGGATAATCTTTTGTTTTATCTTGGAAATAAGTGCCTGTGCTTTATATAAACATTGCATTAGCTGATTAAAATAGCATATGAAACAATGTCAACTGTTTAAAATAGAAACTTCATAATGTAGTAGTTTAAGTAGTACACAGGTCCAGCACAATCTCCTCATTTAGCTTGAAAAAGCTATATATAGCTTAATAAAGCTATTCAGAATAGCTTGATAAAGCTATTTTTGTGCAGTTTTTCACAAAAATGTTAATTATCAGAAATATACAAAAAATCGCAAGTTAATTACCACTCATATTAATACCATGGACCATTAAAAAAGCAATCCTAATTAAAATTAGTTTTAACACTGCTGCTTTTGAACACTTTTAAGCAAAAAATATATTTCCATTGTTTGGGTAACTGTCCACCAACTTGTGTGCACCGAGGCGTGGATAAGTATGATTTCTTTACATTGTGCTGAATTATTACCAATCAATTATCTTGTTTACCCTAACTGACCTTTTATATTTCATTCAAGAAATAACTGTGAGGTCATGAATCAATTGCCCCAAAACTTTTAAAACTTTAAGTGCAAAGTCTCTGAAAGAGACACAAATTGATGATTATAATCTTTTATATATATGCATTGATTACAGAACAGTTGAAAACTATCACTGCACTAAAGTGCGATTTTGTTTACATGATGAAAAAAAATACACATTTAAAAAAAATGTATGACAAAATAGCTTTATCAAGTTATTCTGAATAGCTTTATTAAGCTTTTTCAAGCTATATAGCTAAATCAAGAGATTGTGCTGGACCTGGTACATGTTACAGGCAAATCCAACAAACATCGAGTCGTTCAGATCTACTTTTATTATGTTAAAGAAAACAAGATGCTTTGATGGTATAGTACACATACATAACAACAGGTTATTATATATTACAATATGTACAGATGAACATGATCACAAACATTCCTGTATCCACAAGTCCAGCTGCCAACTTATCATGTTTATCCAATTGAAATGAATACAACGCCAATATCTTACCAAAGTAGTTCTTAAATTCATTTTCCTTCATTGCAGATGGAGCATAATCGCCAAGTAACTTTGATAAACCTAGAATTCCCATGCTGAAATTAAAAGAAGAGACAGTTTTGTTTATTTTCTTAGTTTCTCTTGCTGACCAAACACTTTACCCGCCAAATAAAGTAAAGTTAGTTGTTTTGTTTCGTACTTTGAAAACAACCAAATAAAGTACACAATACCATTTATCCTCCTGTAATATATATATATATTTTCAATTGTTTCTATTTTTATACAGAAATCCCCGATTTATTTTTTCTATAAATTTACGAAAATAACTTAAAGTGTGAAAAATTGAAGATGGCGGACTTGAGGAAACTCGGATTTATTGGGACCATAGGCGATGAAGACGAAATAGAAATTGAACCCGAAAGTTCTGATAGCGATAACGAAGAGGCTCAAGTAATATGTGCTTTGTTTGTTTTATCGTAATTATGTAATTGAAAGTCGGTGCAATCAATGTTTCTGGGCAAAAACTATGAAGTAAATACTTAAATATTCACCACACGTGCTTTTGTTTACATCAAGCAATTCTTAAAATCAACTAATTTAAAACTTTTTACACATTTATTTATACATATTGGCTTGATCAAAAAGAAAAGTTACTTCTACATTTTTAACAATAAATTCAATATTTACACACTCTCAAAAACAACCAAAGAAGGGGGGTCCTACACATGTATGACTGTGTCTACTGTCTGTCCAAAGTTATTTATGCAGCACATTTTGACGATTTTTAATAAAAATACACATACCTGTGAAAGAAGTGCAATTGAAATCGATAAAAGGGAAAATATCTGCGATGTCTTCATTGACACATTATCATTTTTCACTCGAAAAAATTCACAGGAACGAAAATGGAGAATTATAATGGGAAATGTTGACATCTTTTCTACATTTGGAAGTCACTCAGAATACCTCACACAATTTTTCATCATTATCATCTGGGTACTTTCATCTCGCTTGCAATGCAAAATCCCCCTAAACTTTTAATTTTTAGCCGTGTATTGAAACCTAACAGGCTAGAGGGGGAGTTTCAAAGGAGAAATCTTGGGATTTTTTCCTACTATTGAATGAACATCATTTGAACCTTGAGGTATTTATAAATATCAAATAATTTAAGAAAATGTGCTGCATAGATATCTTGGGACAGAGTATAGCTAGCCTACATATAGAATATCACAGACAACTTGCAAAAATCGTGATTATATATGGTATTGATGATAATTAATGGAAATGCATATACTATTTGATATGTTTTATGGTGTGACCATGTTGAGGGCAAAGCCAGTATTTTCACTGTCAATTTGCATATAGATAAACACGATAAATCACCTATCTATTTATTCATAACGATAAATGTCACACACTCAGTCTACATAATAACGTCATATATAATAGAGGCAGAAAGATCCAAATCCGGTAATTGCAAATTCTAAATGCAGATAAAAATGAAACAGGGTATTATTTCAACTCGGAATAATTATTTCACTTGGAATTTAAAGAATAAAAAAAATTGAGCAACTAAGTCCCCTGAGATGTTGGTGTAGCTCAATAAGGAAAAAATGTAGCTTAGTTTTCTCCATTCTGAGTCTAATGCAGTATAGTAGCAGTAAATATTTTGTACTATGTATGGTTTATTTGTACTAATTATTTATTTGTTTATTTCTTGTGTTTGTGTTTTTATTTCTCTATGTAAACAATACTGTTGGCTGTGTATGCTGGGTTAGATGAGATTTTTACTTGGTTAGTTGGCGCATGCCCAAAGGGGTTAGTTGCCGCTTGGCGGCGACTAACCCCTTTGAGCATGCGCCGATTTTCTTGTACATTAGATTTCTATTAAATCCAAAAAAACTGCAAATTCCCATCTGTAATGTCAGTAAATCCTCGCGTTGTACAAATTTTACGGTAACTGACATGATATAGAAGCATTTGAACCGCCACACTTTCCATAAATCCAATAGCATGAGTGACATACTGCCATCAATGCTAAATCCATCGATGTTTCACAGAGTTCTGCGAACATATGAATGCAAATCAAGATAACCACGTACCATTTGCCTATCCCGATCGCGATACTGTGAGTTTTCCGATATCGGTGGTCAAACAGAGGCATTATGCAATGTAACTTACATTACGCCAACTAACCAAGTAAAAATCTCATCTAACCCAGCATACACAGCCAACAGTATTGTTTACATAGAGAAATAAAAACACAAACACAAGAAATAAACAAATAAATAATTAGTACAAATAAACCATACATAGTACAAAATATTTACTGCTACTATACTGCATTAGACTCAGAATGGAGAAAACTAAGCTACATTTTTTCCTTATTGAGCTACACCAACATCTCAGGGGACTTAGTTGCTCAATTTTTTTTATTCTTTAAATTCCAAGTGAAATAATTATTCCGAGTTGAAATAATACCCTGTTATGACTAGTTGCATAAGAATAACATACTTCATTAACCAAGTCGTGCAGTGGACAATTCACTCGCTTCTCACTGTGACCCTAGTTTGATCCTCTTGATTGACAGTTACTGTACATGAAAGGGTATGGTGGTTGCCCACTTGGACACATTGCTTTCTCTAGTTACTCTGGCTTGATCCCACATCAGTGACACTCTTGCACTAACATCCATGCCATTGAGAGATTCTAATTTAAGTTGTAGACCATGTTTTAAACTAAATATACACTGTAGTTCAGTTTTTCAGTTTGAACAGTCATTTAGGTATTTTAACAGATGATTTTATTTCATTTTCAGACAGCTAAGAAACAGAAGAAGAAAAAGCTAAAGAAAACTGATAATGAATTCAATGCCAAGTTTTCTTTCACAGATCAGGTAGATTTATTACTTAGGAATTTATCAGAATATTTCACACAATTTAGTTACTGAGTATTTTAAAGTATATGTATTGTATAAGTGTATATGAATTGGATACTTGTCCAGTGAAGGTGTTACTTATATATTAACATGATTAATGAAAATATATTTTCAGTTTGACCCAACTGCAAGCTTTGACTTTGATTTTGCACTCCGACATGCCAAAAGGAGGCAACATGCAACAACTCTTGATGAAAAGATAGCGAAAGTCAGAAAACAACAAAAAAAGGTATTGTAAAAGCTGGATGTGATTTTATAGATTTCAGAAAGCCATCAGTGGTAGCCATCAATGCATAAAAAATATGGTAAAACTCATTTTTCTCAAAGTAATGTGCAATTTGCTTTGATTTCAAGGGAGACAAGTCAGAAGTGATTGAAAGTGATGAAGATTTAATGGAGGAGGTGGAGGAAAGTTCAGATGAGGAAATGAGGACAGGTACATATATTATTTGAACTGATACTTGTATATGTATATATATGCCAGGTCATCAAAATACACATATTAGACTGAATTTTTGTTTTGTGCTGCATAGTATGTAGCTGATTTATCAAGTTTCATGTACCGTAGATTTCATCCTTCAAGTTATTACAAACTGTTCATTGTCTCTTTTGTTTCATTTAAGACAAAATCAAAACAAAAGAAACTAAAAAGAAGAAGGGCAAGAAGAAGAAAATGGAATCTGACAGTGAAGAGGTACATTAGATACATGCATATCCGCTGTTGGTATTAAATATTATCAGCTCTTTTATTGTTTTAAAAGAAATTGGGAATGATTTGGTTTTTTTTTCATGATTTACATTGTTTTGATATTATTTTTTTTAATAATACACTGCTACAGTACTTTGTTCTGAATGTTTTGTATTATTTTTATTTACTTCATTGTATTACATTTAAGGAAAAAGAGAAAGTAGAGTTTTCAGAAACTGTGGATTCTTATGATGACAAGTTGACATTTCAAGATATAAATGTTTCTCGGCCTCTAATGAAGGTAAGAAAGAGTATTACTGGTACATGGACATCAATTTTTTTGAGAATTCAGAGAAATGTATGACTAGTGATCACCTTGCCTTAAACTTCACACCATCATTATTTACCATATTTTCAGGGCCTGGGACAGATGAACTTTACTAAGCCGACCCCAATCCAGGCGGCTACCATTCCGGTAGCTCTTCTTGGTCGAGACCTCTGCGCCTGTGCTGTAACTGGTTCAGGTAAGTCGTCATTGATATATTGATATTACAGATCTTTTTCCTTATAAATCTATTCAGTTGCCTAGTCACTGCATCTTTTCTTCATAATTCCATTCAGTTTATACCTTACCACTGGATCTTTTTCCATATGAATCCATTCAGTATCCTAGCTTACCTCTAGCAAATCAGTTTGTTGAATGATTTAACCTGAAACAGGCTTAATTAATACCTAATATGAATGATTCTATAGATACATGTTACACAAACTGTAGAGCAGCAAGCAATAAATCACATTTCTTCATGCATAATGGTGAGAAGTATATCATTATAAACTATTTAGTGCATTTGCTCTTTCAATCTTCTCCTGGAACTATTTTCAATACGTGTAGTAAAAATAATCAAGGCCATTGTAAATTTTGATTATTAAATGTATAGAAATTATTTTGATAAATGTCACAGTAGACTGTGTGTGTAATTTTGATATGACAGATGGAAGGGTAATTATAATGTTCTATTTACATAATGATGTGTTTTATGAAATAAAATCTTTTGTTATTTTTATTCAGTGTACCGATATTTTTAACAAATTTCATGTATTTGCATATCTTGACAATACCATGCAGTAGCATAATTCTGAGTTTTCCCCATTCAGGTAAGACAGTTGCGTTCATGCTGCCCATTCTGGAGAGATTGATGTACAGGACACAGCAAGAGGCAGCAACCAGAGTACTGGTTCTGGTTCCAACCAGAGAGTTAGCGGTTCAGGTTCACACTGTAGCCAGGCAGTTAGCTCAGTACACTAACATTGAGATCGTGTTATCAGCTGGTACGTAGGTTCACAGTATAAACCTTGTCATATTTGATAGGGTTATTAGTGTTGATTTCAAGTGTGTCATATGAACTTAATATTGTACCAAAAAATATTTTATCAAATAAAAAATATGTAACAGAATATCATCTTGTCAAAAACGTAATTTATTTAGAGAATGAATGATTATTGTGAAAGTTTCGTCAGCTTTCTCTAAACATTTTTACAAAGGGTTTCAAGTATATTACAAATAGCAATGTTTCTGTTCCTCATTTGGAAGCTATAAAGTGACTTAAACAATCATTTTACACAGGTGGATTGGATGTCAAAGCACAGGAGGCAGCTCTACGCATGAATCCAGATATTGTCATAGCAACCCCCGGCAGGCTGATTGACCATCTGCACAATTCTCCAAATTTCTCTCTCAGAAACATTGAAATTCTGGTGCTGGATGAGGCTGACAGGTATGACATCAATTATTTTATTTATTCATTTTTTTTGTGGTCTATACATCTATTCCGTTTTATGCCGTGCTAGCTTATTTCAGTGGGGAGTTGAATGATTTTTGACAAAATACTAGTTTTTAAACAACTTAGAATAGAGTGTTACCATGCAAGGCATTACTTCAAAAGAAATGCTGTCTGTGATACATCTTTAAGAAGTCGCTGTAAATTTCTCTTCTGATCAGAATGTTGGATGAGTACTTTGCGGAGCAGATGAATGAGATCATTCGTCAGTGTGCCCAGACCAGACAGACCATGCTGTTCTCAGCCACAATGACGGAGGCTGTGCAGGATCTGGCCTCGGTGTCACTGAAGCAGCCAGTCAAAATCTTCGTCAACCAGAACACCGATGTAGCCCTAGGGCTCAGGCAGGAGTTCATCAGGATACGGCCCAACAGGGAGGGTGATAGAGAGGCAATCATAGCATGTAGGCCCTTTGTTGTGTTGATAATTCTAAAAAACATTTTATCTTTTTTTTTATAAGTTCGTATTACATTAATTTTAGGAAATAATCTCCAACTTTCATATTCTATGATGTTAGCTTTGTTTTTAATAATGCAGCACTAGTCAGTCGTACCTTCCGAGACCACTGCATTGTGTTCATACAGACAAAGAAGCAGGCCCATAGAATGCACATAATCCTGGGACTGCTGGGTGTCAATGTGGGGGAACTACATGGCAATCTGTCCCAAGCTCAGGTGAAAATGGGTTATTTCTCCATATCTCTCTCTCTCTCTCTCTCTCTCTCTCTCTCTCTCTCTCTCTCTGAGAATCATTCTTAGATTTCTTCTACATGTACAATGTGTGTGCATTATTGGGTACTCACCTATTTCAGAGATTGGAAACCTTAAAGAGGTTTAAGCAGGCAGATGTAGATGTATTGTTGGCCACAGACTTGGCTGCAAGAGGACTTGACATTGAAGGAGTTAAAACTGTGAGTCTTCATTAATCACTTAACTAGGTGTTATACAAGAAGAATCAAAATGTTGTTTCATATGATACAATGTGAAAATTATTTGATTCTTTGCCAACCTAAATTGAATTTTTTAAATACATAAATCAAATATATATTTATACAGTTTAAGAATAATTTTCATATAGTCGCACATGCACCGAGTATCTGTGGTTTATAAAAATATGTTTTTTTTTTTATAAACAGGTGATAAACTTTACCATGCCTAACACAATAAAACATTATGTTCATAGAGTCGGTAGAACTGCTAGAGCAGGAAAGAAAGGGAGGTAATTCTGACTTCTGACTGAATCAATTAATAATCACTATTTATTATCTTCATTAATTTGATTACATCTAATCATTTCATGAATATGATCTTTTTGATTCTCATGTTAAATAATTTACCTAAAATCAGAAACAATGGGTACTACCTAAAAATCAATCACATTCTCTTCACTTCATAGATCAGTGACACTGGTTGGAGAACAAGAGAGGAAACTGCTGAAGGAGGTGGTCAAAAAAGCTAGAACTCCACTCAAAACCAGGATAGTGCCTCAAGGTCTGTCAAGTGTGAGAGCAGGGAAGCTCCAATGTTTTCTAAATACAAAGAGTAAAACTACCAGTATATAAAAGCATCTAGTGTAATTTTGATTTATGATTGTTGCATTAGAATGACAAAAGTGATATTATATGTAAAGGTGATGTTTGATACATGTACCACTGGTAGATATAGTGTATACCATATTAAAAACTTTAATACTATAGTCTGTCCCAAGATACTTGTATTTAGGCAGCACATTTGGCCGATTTTGAATAAAAATACACATACCTGTGAAAGAAGTGCCATTGAAATCGATGAAAGGGAAAAATTTCCAAGATATCTTCATTGACACATTATCATTTTTCACTCCTAAAAGTTCACAGGAACGAAAACAGATTTATAATGGGGAATCTTTACATCTCTTCTCCATTCGGAAGTCACTCGGAATACCTTGCGCAATTTTTCAACGTTATCATCCGGGTCTGATTCAATACAAAATCCCCGTAGACATTACATTTTTTAGCCTTGTATTGAAACATGATCAGCCAGAGTGGGTGTTTCAAAAGAAATATCTTGGAAATTTTTCCTACTTTTGAATGAACATCGTTTGAACCCTGAGGTGTTTATAAATATCGAGTAATTAAGCAAAATGTTAATCGAGGATATCTTGGGACAGAGTATAGTAGTGTCAGAGTTAAAATTCACAGGTTTACATTCCCTCAAAAGTTATTCCCCTTTAATCTTCATGCATGCGTGTTAATGAGAAGTAAAATGCATTTACCAGGTAAAATGTTTAATAGTTTGAATGATATCTCACTTTTCAGAGGTGATATCAAAGTACAGAGATAAAATCAGCAAATCGGAGAAGGACTTAGAAGATATAGAAACACAGGAAAAAGAGGAGTCTTATCTAAGAGCAACAGAAAACCAGATGAATAAGGCCAAGAAGTTGCTAGAGAGAGAGAAAAATGGAATGGATGACCAGAAAAGATCCTGGTTCCAAACCCACAAAGAGAGAATGCAGGAAAAGGGTAAATATCAGAAGCCCAAGTACGTCTATTTAAGATTTATTATGGTAAATTGTTCATTTTCAATACAAAATAGGGAAGAGAAGTCATTGATTGAATAAGACATAGAAAATCATGTTACTAGAGAGAAAAATACTTCTAGTTAAATGCTAGAATCTTTTTTTTTTTTTTGGAAGACTTAGTGATTTATTTTTTTTTCATTAATTTGTAAATTCTTTTGTTTAGTGGTATTGTGAACAATTATTGAATGACTTTAACAAGAGATTTTTTATATATGATTTAAACATATGGTGGGAGCTCCTTTATTCTATTCTAGTGGATGTCACAAACAGATTTTTGATATTTAACATTTTTCCTTTTTCCAGAGGCATTACGGCTGGGAGAGTTCAGCAAATTACCCAAAAACAAGAAAGCAAACAACAAGGAGAAAAAGAAGGCACTCACGGTATGTTCACTAGTGTGTAATACTGCAAGACAGAGTTGTTTCCCTTTTACCTGTCACAATAAGTCTCATTCTGCTGACCATATTATCTTTTTTTTATTCTAGTCAGAGGATAGAGTGAACCATGAAATTCAAAAGTCTCAGGAGTATGCTGTCCGTAGCAGTAAAAAGGCCTTCAAGCAAAAAAAGATTAGAGTTTTTAAAGATGAGGACTTCACTAATAGTAAGTTTTATGAAATGGTAACAAAAGTTAAATGAATTAGGAGTTGTCCGCCTTACTGCATGATTAGTTTATGGGGATACAAATAACATAAACAAGTGCAAAGAAGGAATTTTATTATTGTCATTTTATGAATGATGTGTACTGTAACCGTATTATATTTCACATGTACAATATTTGGTGAAAAAAGATTTTGCAACAGGTTAGCATGGATTTAAATTAGCACATTTCTGAATGTAGCTTATCTATCTATATACATGTTTGACATTTAGCGATGTACTTGATTTAGCGGAAACTGCATTATGCCAAAATGGCTAAATAGAATACAAATATTATATGTTTACAGTAACTCCTTAAAAACCAGATAACATGAATTCAGAAAGCATTCCATAATTGAATTCAGTACACTGTAACTCTTCCAAGAAAGAAAAATAAAGTTGATTCGACCTGAATACATGTACTAATTTCGTGTCAATACCATATAAGGGTTTTATATTTTATTGCCAGCACTCTTCACCATTAAGTTATGTTTACATTTTTTCACAAAAACCTGTATAAGATTTGTAGTGAATGGAAGAGTGGGGGATAGGGGTGTCTTTGAAGTGTGTAAAATATTTCTCTTGTGAGCACAAAGTTACATAATTAGTGTGCAATGTATGATGATGAATAAGACCATAATCAATTATAGATTTTAAAAATGAATTTGTTTTTATTTTTCTATGTTTCACTTTCTTTTTAAAGATAAACAGCAAAACAAGAAAGCCAAGAAGAGGAAATCTGCATTTGATCAGGAGCTGACAAACACAGGAAAGAGTGCTGTAAAGAAATTCAGATCAGGGTAAGTTGTACCCTTAATTTTCAATTATATTCATACCAGGCAATCAATTTTAAATTGCTTACTTTTCTATTCTGTACCTTTCTTTTAATATAATTAATATAAAAGCAAGGTACTAAGATCTGAAATGTAAACATTCATCAGAGATCCAACCAACTTATTTTTGTGTTGATATACCCCGGTAGTTCCTATGTCAATATTGATCTATTCCAAATAGGAAACCATTGTAACTAGTTATGTAAACTTTTCCATTGATTTGTCAAAAACATTAAAGTGCATTTTTCAGAATTATAAATTATGTAACGATTTGATTAATTTGTTTTTTATAAACCCTCTATTTAATTATTACCCATGCATGCTCAAGTTGAAATTGGGGTGATGAAACACCTGTGCATGCATTCTCTAATATAAAATAAAACCCTTTACCAGCTGCAATATGTAGCATACAAGTAAACTCAAAATCTCTTATGTTCTTATATGAAAGCTATGATATATTTGGTTAGCATCTTCACCACTTTTGTCTCTATTTTTCATAAACTCTACTCTACTCAAGTTCATTTATTTCCTATGAGTTTTCTGAGCAAATTTATGTTGTTTACAAATATATCATTACTTTTTAAATTTAAAGAGACCTTTATGAAAATATTATTGACATATTTGCTTTACATCATGGACATCAAATAATGTATATTCACATCAAACAGAATTTTTTGAGTGCCAATTAGGCCTTTATTTTAACTTTAGACAGCATAAAAGAATATTTGATGAGTGTGATCAGTCATGCTTCTCATTTGAATAAATTACATGTACCTTAAGTATGCAGACAGCTACTTGTATTGTCGAGTCTTGCTAAATTAACATGTTTTTTGAAGAATTTTTTTTCTGGGAAATGTGCCTTCAAATTAGAGAATGCTGAAATAAATTGAATGTAGATTTTAAATTGCAGTTGGAATGGAAAGTTAGGAATATGGCATATTGAGCATTGGTACATGTAATATGACAAGGACTTTGGAGTGTAAAATGTGATATGATGAGCTTTAACAAAAAATGATTGCCTAAGTTACGATCATTTTGAACAATGTTAATGAAATGGTAGTTTTCCTGTATAATTTGTTTTGAAATAGCTGATAACAAGAACCTCATGACTTTAAGACAATAATACCAATTCTGTAATTTTTTGTATTTTCAGACCATCCTTCAAAGAAAAGAAAGAACTTGGATTATTGGGGAAAAAGAGGGGCAAAAAACCAGTAGGAGCAAAGAAAGGCAAAAAAAGGTTTGTGGATGTTTCATTTTCCTGCAGTCCCTCAGCATTATGGATGTGACAGCTGACCCCAAGAAAAAATTTGAAGTAAAGGTCATGAGATCAAAAGGGTTATTTAGCCAGGTTATCACTAAATGACTATGACCTTTGAGAGACCTTCACTAATGATCAGGTCACACGATTAAAGGTTTGAACAGAATGTATTTAATATCAGATTCATTTATTATTTTTATGAATCATTACATCCTAAGAATAATAAAAGTGATATACCAAAGTACATATATATTTTAAATAACTGTTACAAGCTGCAGAGCATTAAAATGAATTTGGTCTCTTTTGCAGGTGACGCCATGGAAACAATTGAATATTGTTTATGATGTTATAAAAATAAAAATGAATTATGAATAAGAACTTCCTTCTTTCTTACTTGAACTGTCTTTTGTCTACCTCATGGTGGAATTGAATTAAAGAACTCATAAGCAGAACGGAGTGTCGTTCTCCTTTATCCTAGGGAGACATTGTGTCTGTAGTCCCTCCAGGGGTTATCCTACGTAAAGTTTGTAATAATTGTTAACAAAACTAAGTTGTATTACCAAGTGTACTTGTGCAAGTATGAGGTACTATTTTGGCTTGGTCATGGTATTCAGTGTTTTATATACTGTAAAGTAAAGTATATGATGAGAGTTTTTAAAGAAAGTTTTAGTATAATGTTTAGACGATGTGCAACGTATGTTTGATTTCAAATTGTAAATTATGGAAATAAATTTTGTATTTTGTGTAGTGCAGAAGTTGAGCAGTTATTTTTAGGACATAGACCTTTTATTTCTTGCTACAAAATCAATTCTTCTGCAAAGTGGCTTATCAACTATTCCACATCATAGGAATTAATTATATAAAAAACCAAAAACTGGATGGTTTGTGAAAAATTATGACATGACGCAATAATATGATATGTATAGAAGAAACGACACCCCCTCCCCCCCCCCCCCCCCACCCCTCTTCAGGGCACAATATTGTTGAAATCTTTATGCCTCAAGACATTGGGGTAGGTCTGTCCATTCAACTCAAAACCTCCCATCACTACCACATGCCAGTTAGATAGACTGTTTTAAATTGAAATATATGCATACATTGTATTGTGAGCATATACACTGTTTTGATGGCGACTCTCTAAAGCCAGCTCTCTAGATATGTTTATAAATATTGACAGACTGTGTAATGTTTTTCAAAGACTTAATGACAATTGTTTCCCCGTCTTTGTAAACATCCTCTCAGCAACACAACCATTGACAGATAACCACAGATTCTGACCTAAAGGATGGTCGCGGCATCTATATATATAATTGTAAGCTGACTGGAGGTCGTCTGCACTCTTACGAAGACAAACATCAGTATTCATTGAGCTGTAAACCAAAGATTTCAAAATGATAAATATTTACTTGTGGTGATATTTAAACTCCCCAGCCCTTTGTTGTTGGGGATGTGACGAATTTCCCAATGCTCTGGGTTGGTGCTTTCTTTGTTGTGTTTCAATGTCTATTTATTTGACAGGTTGTTGTAAAGTTTTGTCTGGCGTGTTTCAATGTCCTCACTCGGGACCAGGGCTAGCTGACTCCGTCGTTTATAGCTTTGATTGATATTTTATAGCATTATATATATATTTTTATGAAGGACACTGGAGGTTTTTGATGACACTTCAGAATATTAAACGATATCGCGTTTTTAAAAGGGACGTACTCTGAAGTTTGGGGACTCAATAAAATTATTTTCAAAGTACGAAATGTTTGAATACAGTATAATTGAAACCACAAATGTCTTTGGATGCAATGTGAGTCTTATTGTATTTGTTAAAAATATCTCTAAATCAAAGTTTTACTTTTACTTTACATGGCTGTATTCGAAATGTTTTTTTCTGGATGATCCATACTTTTTTCTAATAATTATGAAAAATAGATAATAAATATTAATTTCTCTTTACTTCAGAAAAAAAGCCTTAAACTGCAAGTTTGATGTGTATGTATACCATAAATACTTTTGTTGAGCCTCAGAGTCCTTCGCCGCTGTTTCTAGGATCATTAAAATTTCTAGCCTCTTCAAAAAAAATCTATCATGCAGCATGAAAGTGAAACGAATTTTTACCAAATTTAATTTGAGCAAATAATACACTGAATTGTATTCTGTTTTCTCCTCCCATACATTTTCAGCAATCCATAACTTAAATATTTTCACTCGCCATTTACATGTGTCTAAGCTCTTTTAACGGAGTGGATCTTGAAATGTAATAAAAATAATAGAACAACAAAAGAGAACCTGTTGTTGCATCTTTGGTTTTCTCCGACAATTATGAGTGTGTGTTTTTGATTGACAGTGGTTGCAAAAACGTCAGTGGATTTGAAGTCATGACCACGCCGAACCTCAATAACTAGTGTCACTTTAGAAATAACACAACATGCTTGTCTTATGTTCTCAACAATGTAAACTAAGTGAATATCAATATCGGCCGGATTACAGCGGGTTTCGTACAATCTAAACATTTACACTGCAAGGAATGAAGTTTTGTCATCACCGGGATTTGCATCAGATCAACTCTTGGTAACTATTTCTTTAAAAGGCCACGCTCGTCTAATTACTTGTGTAAGCATCTGGATGAGTTTTCATGATTGTATATAATGCTACACATAAACAACAAGCAAAACCAAAAAAAAAAATCCGGAAACGTTGCTCTATCACAAAACTATTCAAGATATCTAAAGTAATTTGTCCACTCCCTTGACCATTTCGAAATTCTGTTGATTGATCTATTTATCGATTCATCTCTAAATTAAAGACCCTTGGCCTAACCCAACCAATATACCAGTGTATGAGGATTTCATAGTGTTAATCCTCCCAATGGATAACACATTGTCAGACGTGTTAGTCATAGTTTGGCAAAGACGATAATCCCATTGTTCTGATTAATGTTTCGGACCCTAACTCCAATTTAAATTGATTTATCTAACTGAGCTTTAATCTAGATAGAGGGCAAAATGCTTCCCGCTGGGCCAGCCACTCTTTAACACTTGAAAGAAAAGATTTTAACTTTTACACATGCAACTTCTATAAAATGCCTCCGCGTTTTATGAGTCAAAATCTGGGGCTTCAGAGAATTATTTATATTCTCTTTAGTGGTTTCTGTTTTGTATAATAATTTAATTTTTTGATGATTTACGAAAATAAAGATCTTCAAAAAGCTTTTTCTATTATATAGCCAGCATCTGGTCTTCGATACCATCAGTGGTTGCTCTATCTGCAAATGCTTCAAATGATCACAAGGCCTTGTCGGAGACAGTTTGACTGGTTTAAAACAGAGAGTATGTTGGACTTCTGATCCTTTCAGACGCTTCGTTCGACCCAAAGCATATAGACAAGAAATTAAGTTAATCTATTTCTATGGTTTGTTGAATTAAAGATTAAACAAAAAATAATTTTAATGTGATAGTTCCCAACAGTTATAAAATAAAAGTAGATATTCGATTTAACTGCAGACCTTAAACGAAGCAATGTTAAACGTTTTAAACCATATGTAAATTAGTTTCCATATCGCAACGTAACCTTCAAAATGCTGATTTGTCTGAAACGTATGCCAGAGACAAAGAGCAAAATGGGGAATTGTTCTCTTTGGTCTTCAGTCACCACAGAAAGATCCTGCTGCAGCTAGCGATAGATCATTGCAAAAGTGCGCATCATCTCTTGTTTCTGATCCCAAGATAAACATGCGATATAAATGGAACTCGTTTCAATCTCGTGTTAGAAATGTCCTTGATGTAATCAAGTTTTTTCACTGATATTTATATTTAATAAGAGAAAATACCCTATGGCTATCCATCACACAACAATTCGCAGTCACACTAACGATTCATTGATTGCTTTAACGAGGAAGCTACAACTTCTGAGGCAATGTAATGGTTTGTATTGACTGGGGTCTAATTTAATGGCCGCTGCAACCTTTGTTTTTCTCATGTATTTGTCATGGTGGATTTTTTTTCTCAACCATTCCGCAAATGGAACGTGTTACGGCCATTAACGTCATTCCACCATATTCAACAAACGTAGTTCCTGAATTCCATCCCAGAATTTCCTGTCTCGTTTGATGAAGTGGAAAAAAGAGACAATTACCACCACGTGTTATTTGGGAATTTTGCCGCAACAAATACATGCATTAACCTCAATAAAAATGTCAATTTCTTATTTTACAATTGTGCAAAAACTGCAATTCTCATTTGCACGTAAAAGAAACATGAATGGTTTATGCTGAAATGGCAATGTGATGCATTTGAAAAGTTATGCCCAGTGTTGTATCATGCATGTGACATATTAAACTATTCTCGTGTTTCTTCCGGATAATCACACTTAATATTATACCAAGTCATGGCATTTGTGGCTTTATGGTTTAAGAAAGTTTTAATTGAATTTCACATCATTATTACATACTAATATTTCAACCGGATATGAATTTTAATTTTGCAATTTTACAACTGAACCTTTTTCGCATCAGCAATGGTTGCATCAACATGAAAACAAGGTTGATCTTTCATTTTTAACTTTTGAATGAAAATTCTACTTAAATATATACCGGTATAAGTATCATTCAACGCCACCAATGAAAATCAATATTATACTATAAGACTACCTGGTATTTTTAGGAATACAACTTATCATATCTGGTTTTCAAGTGGCTTTTAAATCGCGCAACACAAATGAATCATTGGATCTACTTCAATTTCAAAATGATATACAGTCATCTTGTTCTCTCGATAATCTTACAGAAATACATTGCCACAGAAAAGATTTAATCTCACTTATTTTAGGAAATAATTATCTTGTTTAAAACGCGATGGTTTTGTTTTCGGAAGGAAAATAAAGTAGAGCAAAAAGAAAAGTGCACACTACATTGTACGTAGCTGGAACTGAAAAACTTTTTCTGACTCTTATTAAATGTAATGGAGAACCAGAGTAATTAGCCGATTTTGAAGCCCATTTTCAAAGTTAGTGACCGACATATTCACCTAATCCATTGCATTATCAGACTCTTGTTTACTTATTCTAATATTGCTAAGCAACCATAAATGTGATGCATGTATCTTTCAAAATATTGACAATAGTGTTGTTATGTTATTGGGTACCTTACTGAAATCTAATTACCGAAGCTGGGGTTTAAAAGGAGTCAGTTTTTGACACATTCAAAAAAATGATGCATTAGAATATTGCATTTGAATTTTCTTGTGCATTTAATTTGATGAAATTAGAAACTAGGTGTATTTCCTCTGCATATACAAGCATTGGTATGTGCATGTCTATTAAACCATTGAATCCCAATTATTGAACTAGAGAAAATGTTCACCGATATGTGAAATAACAATATTACATTTATTATAGCGAATATGTGTTCTACAAAGTATATATGTAAATCAATTCCTGTGTTTTTTCATCGTTGAAACGCTGTTAAATTATCTATACTTTACCTGCACCGCCTATTATTAAGTTTTTTCGTAAGTTGAAGTTGAATTAATGTTTATTTACCATATACCAATGTTACTGGAAAAACCCAAGAAATCGATCAAGCAATCATTTTGCATTGTATGAACCTACATTACCTTTTCACAAAGGTCGGAATAAGTAACTGTTCATTCTATACGCAGTTGCACCTTTATATTCTGTATCGTCAGACAGAACAAACTTCAAGAGTGTATTCAACAGAGGGTAAGGGCTAAACAAAAAATCAGCGAGAAGAAATGCATTTTTCGAAAAATGTTTACAAGAAATCTTTAACGTATTGTCCTTACTACAACGCATTTATCCCGCATATCAATGGGTGCCAATTCCTTCAAAACCTTGTTGCAAATTAGCTGAGAACAAAAGAATTCTCTGTAAAACATAAGTATGTTAATGGTTTACGAAACCAAGTCTCAATATTACCAAGTATTTTCAACCGGCAACCATTATCAACATATAGGTCACATGACACCTGAGAAAGAAAACCGTAACCAGTTTGGTTTTGTTTTTTATAATTTGAACATTTAAAAGCAACAACAGACAAATTTTGCAAAAGTGACAATTTCTAAGAAGCTGAAATCAACAGAATTATTTTATCTCAATGTCTTTAATTTTCATGATGCAAATTATCATCGCTACTGAACATAATTTATATTGAAAGTCAGAACTTAAATGAGGCTGCATAGCAATGTTTGATAAAAGGGGCTTTTCAATCTTTTTAATTTGCACGCGAATAAATGGGCGATATATATGGAATTTTACACTTTGCACAACGAGTCTGAGTAAATATATACACAGTAAGCCCTGGCCACATCAAAAGGACTCTTGCACTTAACGGGAAATGTAAGGTGTTTCTATAGCAAAACTCTGCATAATAATAACGCAAGACTATCGTTTACAGACCCGAACAAAAGACAAGGTCACTTAATGGAAGGAAATTCGATTAAAATTTTGAAATGTAGTCCTTTCAAAAGAAACCTGTAATTTAGTTAGAGAAAAATGAAATAAAGATAAAACATTTCCGATTTTAATCTCCGATTTGGGTGTATCTGATTTACCACGTTTTATGTGGGTGTCTTTTTATGGAATTTCCATCTTAGGTTACAAGCTGTGTACAACTGGAGTAGCCGCAGTGCAATCGTACCTATACAATGACAAAATATATATGGTTATTACTCAGAAATAGAGCAAAAATTTCCAGACCCAATTAAATACAGCCCAGTACATCGCAGTATGGTGCGCAGTGAACTTTTTATTTAAAAACAATATAATTTTGACAAATGCTAGTTTCTATTTACTGTTGAAATAAGATACATATGTAATTCAACTCAGGGTACAAAGCCCCAATTGATTGGCTAAACCAAATATGTTATATAATAGAAATCAATACAATATATAAAGAATCTACATTCGTATAATCTTGGTTAAGTCTTAAGAGGGTGAATTTGACGTTTTACAATTCCGCAAATTTTGAAAAAAAATCTATATTAATGTATCCGCAAAAAATGTTGCCCAGAACGTTTATGAAAAAAAAAAATGTCATTTTTGATAATTAAAATAAATGCATTCATTCATATAGTTACGAATTATATACGTATATTATTGTACTTAAGAATTACGTTTCTGCAATTTACATTTAAATTTTTCAAGCAATGTACAAAATTAGACAGGTTATTCCGAAATTATTTTTTTTTTAAATTCCAACTGCAATATATAATGGCATTTGCGGAATTATTATTATTTGTTACTTTTACAGAATGACACTAATTCGCTTCCGTCTCTATAGAACAAAGCCTTATGCGTAAAATATTTCGAAATTTCTTCTAGATTAACAATATTCTGTTTTGAACGTAGAAGTCAATTATTGTAAGAACTTTAAAAATGCCTATAATCAGACTATGATAATGTCACTTCTATACGTTTAAACAGTTGAATGGTGTTACAAATACTCGATCATTTTCAATGAGCCTTTGTCGATTCTTACAATTATTGTGTTTGTGTCAATAAAATGTTGTTATTATTTAAATGAATATAATTGATTTCTTATACGTGTAATTCAGGTAAGATATTTGCTGAATTATCATGCCATTATAGCCGAATCGGAAAAAAATGTTTACGGAATCGTAACATTTATTCGAAAAGCGCTTCGCGATTTATAAAACATAAACTTCCCCAAGTTGTAGCAGGTGTGTTGATAAGGTTCACATATTTACCTAATCTACAGGCCAGTTTAGGCCGGTCGACTGGAGAAATGATTGCTTTAAAACAATTTTCTAAAATGGGAAGAAAATCTTAAAAAACAAGCAAAAATCAAAAGGGTTCGATAGAATAAGTTTGACGTCAAATACACCATCTAGTTACGTATAATATACAAAATCAACAATGATATCGGTTGACAAGTAGATTTTTGTGTACAATAATTGCACACATAAGTTTTGAAACTTTATCGAACCATTTTCGCATTATCTGCAGTTTTAGCAGCTGTGTTGTTAAAACAAATCATACAATCTTTCCTCTGTTCAACTTTCTGCCATGAAATTGCCACTACACCCTTCAATGTACTAATTCAATAATAAAACAATATAAGTGAACGCCTATCTATACCGAGTACATTTCTTTAGTTATTGAGCATTATTTATGTATGTATGCATGCACATTATTATGATAATATGATTAACACCCCCCCCCCCCCCCCCCCCCCCCACTAAAAAGTCCGTTTTAAAAAATCCAAGGTATTTCACGAATTTACATGTAAATACATACAGGTGTTTAGGTTGTCGAATTTCGCTCCCCAAACAGTAAGGGTTTTCATGTGATTTCTATATGAGATTCTACAAACTGACAGGCTGATAATGAATACTCCAAAAATAGGTATAACATTTCTTAAGATATGAATCGTCTGTATACTGAACTATTGCTTTAAATGTCTTTAAATAAAAGCCATATTTTAATCAGAAAATAGAGAGTCCTTGAAATTATTCACTTTTCCTTTTTATATTATCTGATTTGTGGGGTGGAAGCCCGCTTGGTAGGTCTATTTCTGTATGTAATAAAATTCAATACGGCAAATATCCATTAAAGTACACAAATATGTTTAAATTCAAAAGATTTAAAAGTAAGTCAGATTAAAAATAGAACGGTCCTTTTCACAACAATTTTTATCGAGATATGATATCTTTTAGATATGAATAAAATTATAATCTTTCTCCCCCCCCCCCCCTCCCCTTTTCGGTGATTCATACTTTCATACTGCCCGACCACTCACTAGCAGTATTGGCCACTTTTACAATGTTTAAAAAAAATTGAAAAGTTTAAATTACGCATCGTAAAACCCATGTTGAAAATTACGATATCAGTTTCCATCATAAGAAAGTTCATGGTTTTCTTAAACTAGAGTTGGCAAATTAATACGACCTTAGACCCGTCTGAACAACGAGCTTAAACTTTTATCAGTGTATCTTTTTGTTCTTTAACGTAATGATTCGTTACCAAGAACCGCGGAGGTAACTTGATATCACCAAGATATCAACATATTCCAAGATATCAACATATACATACCGAAACCTGACTTGCAAAAAACGAGAATCAGAATGCAAACCTCTTTTGAGAAAAAGTACAAGATATGCTTACAAAATTACTCATCACTTTTTTCTGGGATAAGGTTTGTATTCAATTGAAAAATAAGAGCCAGCTTGTCAACTTGTCATCTTTGATCTTAAAGTTTTAAATAAAATTTATAATTGATTTGATAAATATTTTAAATCGAATATTCGATCTTGTATTAAATTTCCATAAGCGCATGTTATAACTTAATAGATCAAAGCTGCATGTATTTCTTTTTGTGTATTATTATTCTTTATAAATATTTGCTCAAGGTATAATTTTATGGCATTAAACAAAATATTGGTAAATGCATATAATTATATGGTATGATACTTATATACTAGTATTATATGGTCAGAACCGGTAGTCTCAGAATATGAAGACAAAGTATCATGATGTTTGAAAGCAAGGCGGAAAATTTCCCCTTAATTAGACAATTCTTTAAAATCGTATATACTTCAAAAATAAACTTTCTTATTGTAAAATTCAATTTTGACATTAAATAACCCAATTAGCAATCGCTCGATATCGGTATATTTAAGAATAAAACACATGACAAATACAAGTGAAATTGTATGTAACATATAACACACAACGTTTTCGTGTATATTATCTGAAGCAAAAATCCCCTATTCCAAATGGTGTGTCCATTATGCAAATCAAAAATTAACATTTCATGAGTGTTTACACCGAAGCGTATACGCAAAATGAAGATTTAGATTCATTAATTCTCTCGATGAAAGTGGAGTCGTCACGATAGTGTCTCTGACGCAAACAAAGAGAAAGTGATCCCTGTGTTACAGGTCACTTGGGATCTTACTTAATTCAGAATCATCGAAAAATCTGGCTAGATAAGCAATACTTTATACCCTAATCAAGTGCTGTATACGGTATATTGAGTTTTACATGCACGAAGCAAGTATGTGTCCATGAAACGGTTCATTTTATCAACAACCTTGGTCAGAATTTGTACATACCGGAATGCAATGAATTTGAAAAGAAAAAAAAAAGGCAACTGTAATCGGTCGGGTTTTCTGGCACCTGCCCTGTGCACCTGTGTATTGCAAATGAATAAAAACCCAAGCATAAACAATGCACAGGCATAACAACACAGTGCCAAAGAAACTTAGAAGCTTATTCATCGGTATAATTGAACGTATTGATTGGATTAAATGCTTAATTGTTCCATAGAAGAACAGGTAATGCTAACCAGACCAGAAGTTTACTGGGAGTACATAACGTCAAGTGCTTACATGACGAGTCTATATAGTGTTTGCACACTCCATAAAGTGTTTATCGCGGAGATTTTGTAATCAATATTAAATTAATTTACGGAGGATCGCATGGAATTGGTCATGCATGTTTTAAATTAAAGGTGAAAAAATGATTTTGTTTTATTTT